>JANZLQ010000086.1:44455784-44476981 GCA_026212715.1 Elanus axillaris | reverse complement strand
CAAAAAAAAAAGCCTGTCAGCCTTGCCCTGACACCCTTCCTTCACAGAGCGCGGCCATGAAGGTGGTGAACCTGAAGCAGGCCATCCTGCAGGCCTGGAAGGAGCGATGGAGCGACTATCAGTGGGCCATAAATATGAAGCGGTTCTTTCCCCGTGGAGCTACCTGGGATATCCTCAACTTGGCAGGTCCGGGGGGGTTTGGGGCTGGGGGAGCTGTGGAGGATGGAGGCGGTTGGGGGGGCAGAGCAGGGGCGCAGGAGTGGGGTGGATGGGGCTTTCTGCTTTGGGGCTACTTGCTCCGGTGCTGCCCAGGGTGGTCCCGTTGCTTGGCCTAGAGATGGACCCGTGGTTAAGCTGGCCTAAAGCTCAGCTGCTGGTGGAGGGTTGGCCTGGCGGGACACCCAGACAGGGCTGGGATCACCGCTGGCTACAGCGAGACGTGCCGAAACGCTGCTGGTGCAGAGCGCTGGGATCGCGCCGCTCTGTCCCCGCACCTCTCGCCACCCAGCTGCACGCAGGTTCCCACTCGCTGCCTCAGTTTCCCTCACTGAGAGAAAAGAACAACCCCGTCTACCTCATCACTGTGTCTAGCCAAGGGAGTGAGAAGCGCTGCAAAGGAGCCAGGTGCTGCTCCGAAGGCTGCTTCCCACCCCCGGTTATTAGGATTTCTTTTCCCGTCCCTATTCAAGGGCGTTTGACACAAATCCTGCCAAACGCTGGTACCTGCTGAGCTCCATGGTTTAAAGATTTGCCAGGCTTTTATGCCAATTATAGAAACTTGTTGCTAGGTTTTTTTTTTTTCCTGTGCAGCAAGCGCATGTTTGCAAGCCCTGGATAAATAAACAGTGCTGCTCGAGAATTGCCGCACTGGGGGATTTAAAGGGGAACAGCCCTGGCGCAGGCTTCTCGCCCCACTTAGGAGGGAATCTTTCCCTGGTGGGTCTTTTTTTTCTTCTCTCTGTCCTACCAGTGATTTTTCTGGCAGCATCTGGCCCGTGATGGTGGGTTTTGTCAAACCATGTTCTCACAGCTGTGCTCCTCAGGCCGGGTTTGTCCCCCTCCTGCTGCGGCCCATGGTGGGGTCACCACATGGACTTGCCCAGCCCCATGGCGATGTGGGGCTGGAGGAGCCGAGCTAGAGCTGTGTGGCCTGGCTGTGGCAGTGGGGTGACAGATTTGCTCGGTGGAGCTGGCACAGCCAGGGGACCGGGGGCTGCGAGCGCAGCGCAGTGCCGGGGGATGTGGGGGGTGGTTGGCTTGAGGGCTGGCCCTGCCGCCAACCAGCTGGTCCCCGGGGCTCCCCGGTGCCTGTTCTCAGCCCGGCGGGACCAGCTTCTGCTCTGCTCACTGGGGCAGTGAGGCCCATGGGGTGTCTGGGGTGGGCCCATCTGCATACCCCCCTGAAAGTGAGGTACCTATGATTTCTGTAGAAACAGGTTTCTCCTGGCCAGCTCTTAGCCAGGGAAAGGCTTGTTAGCCAGGGCCTCATTGGAGGGCAGCCCCTCTGCAAGGAGGGGAAGGGAGCCAGGTTCCTTTTTCCCCCGCTGCAAAAGGGAACTTAAAAGGGAGGATGCTGATGCCGATGCTCTCCTGGGCAGCACCGAGCGCTGTGGGCATACAGGGAGGCTGTTCCTGAGGCCTTGATGGCTGTAACAACCGCTGCCTCCCTCACCGCAGCCCTAGAGCTGTTGTTTCCCAAGCTCATGCCTTTCAGATTTAAACTACAAAGAAGGAAAACCTGGCACGAGCTGCCAGGATCACGGCGGTGCCCAGCAAATCTATGCTGACACGTCTGCAGTGGGTAACAGCATGTGGCTGGCTCGTGTTGACACTCCCTGATTAGATGGGGAGGAGAAGGCTGCCATTAGCCTTCTGTCCTCGAGCTGAGATGCTTTTGGCCAAGGTCTCAGCCTTCGAGCAAGACCCAGGGAGCCTCCTGCTCCCGCAGTTGGGATCTGGTGACGGCTGCTGCTCCTCCTCGTCTTTGGGGCGACGACTTCCCAAATGGCTGCTGCCCCCTCTTGCATCTGGGTGCTTTGACCTACTTACAGCCCATGCTGCAGCCCGGGGCCTGCTTTCGGGAGGTGGTTCCTGCGCTCTGCCATAGTTCAAATGGTCAATTAAAGGCTTGACTGAGCAGATAGGACGGGCAGAGCCCCTCCAGCATCCATGGGCCAGTGCTGGCAGGCAGCCGGCGGCAGGGAGGGCCAGACATGCAGGGCTGGTCCCAGCTGAGAGGGACTGTCTGCCTGGAGTTCAGCCCCAGGTGCCAGAGCAAAAGTCACTCGGCAGAGGATGCGAGAGCCTCCTGGGCAGGACGTGGGAGGAAGGGGAACGTGTTTGGAGAGCAGCAGGTGCTGTTTCAGGGCCAGGGTGCCCGGGGAGAGCTGAGTTAGCAGGAGGCTGCTTGCACTGCCTGAATTATTTACTGGCTTTTGCCGTTGGGACTAGAAAGTTGTGGGATTCATGTAATTTCAGGGAAGAGCGGTGCAGAGGCACTGTGGTTAGCACAATTTGTCCTTGCCACCTTTCCTGTGGGATGAGGGCAGAGCGTGCGTGTGTCTGTGTGTCCTCACACTGTGTACGTGCTGAACTGGGACCTCCTGGCCCCTCTCCTTTGCTTGCAGAGGCTCTTCTGGAGCAGGCGATGATTGGGCCATCACCGAACCCACTTATCTTGTCCTACCTGAAATACGCTATCAGCTCCCAGGTAATGACACTCCCCACATACTGCCTCCCTGCCTCGCGCTGCAGACGCTCCCGGCTGTTGCCTCGCAGCCCCGGTTAGCAGGTGGGCAAAGAAACTGGGTTGTGGAGTTGGTGGCGGGCAGACACCCCGAATCTCCCATCTGTGCCTCCCCTGGGCTTGTTCAGGTGGCGGAGGGCTCAGCGTGTGCCCGAGGCAGGGATTTTTCTGTAAATAGCCTCTGCCCATTGCCTGGCTGCATGCGGGGTGGAAATCCTTGCCGTCTGAGAGCCTCTGCGCTTGCTGTAAGCTCTGCACTTTCTTAGCACGGCATTTAATATTGCCTAAAGTTTGTGTGAAACAAATCAGCGATCACCTAAAAATGTCTGTTTGCATTTGTGCCGGGTCAGCGCCCCAGCCCCGTCTGCAGTGACAGGCAGCGAGGCCGTGCCCTGACCTTGCTGTTCCTCAGCAACGAGCACCGCACTGGCAAACGTCACCTGCTAACATGCTGCTGCACCGGGTTTGTTTTGGTTTTGTGTTTTATTCGTAGATGGTGTCTTATTCCACAGTCCTGACGGCCATCAGCAAGGTACGGCTCTGACAGGTGCTATCTGAGGTTTTTCTCTTTAGCTATAAGCCACGTATCCATTTCCCTCCCCACAACTCCCACCAAATATAGGTCAAGTGGAAAACGACATCCTCTGCTGAGTCAGCAGCGGTCAGACAGTGCAGATTAGTGCCCGAGTCCTCCAGTGTCCCGCTGGGGACAGGCTGCCGCTGCACCTGGCAGGTCCCGCTCTGGTTTTGGGGACGGCTGCGGGTGTGAAAGCCTTGTCCCTCCGTCGTGTGGGGCCTGGCAGGCTCCTGCCCCGCAGCGCCCTGCATGTAAACCACGCCCCAGCTGCCGGAAACCACATCCCTCTGTGGCCGGCGGCGCTGGCAGCACCGTGGGGATCCAGAGCTGGCGATGGAAAAGCAGCACCGTTCACGAGGGAGGGCTGCCAGCACCCTAGTCAACGCGGCCGCGGCCGCCCACCCTGCTGGCTTTCCATGGGTGCTCAGCAGCCCCACACCGCTTCGATGGGGATGAGTCCTCTGCGGCTGCATCTGCTTGGCATTTGCAGCTGCTCTGTGGGGAGCGGTAGCCCCTTGCAGGCTGCGTCAGGCCCCTAACCCGCCCTGGGCACTAGCCTTGTCAGGCCAACCTCTGATCTGAAGGAAGAATAATATAAGGGAGAATAATTTCTCTCCTCCCACCTCCTTGTACCTGGGGGACAGGAGGAGAAAGGCACTGGTAGCCACGCGATGCTGGCGTTGTTTTGAGGTGCCGCAGGCTGAGCTTGGCGCTGCGCCGTAAATGTGCTGCAAAGACCCGGCAAGGGTGGGGACCCGTCCAGCGGGGCTCAGCACCGATCTGGGGTGGTGGGTGCGCTCCCAGAGGAGGGCAGAGCCAGCGTACGGCCAGCTGACACCAAGCACAGCCGCAGGTCTGCTCCGAACGGCACAAGCTTGTCGCCGTTCCCCTGGTCGTGTGTCGTTGCCCATTCCGGCAGGGCGGGCAGAGAGCTGACCTTGACAGCCGAGGCTTCCTCCTTCAGATCAGCGTGGGCTGAGAGCAGACCTGCAGGCTAGCTCCGGCCCGGCGGGGCGGCCCCATCTGCTCTGCGAGGAGGCGGGGGGCTGCGCTTCTGCTGCCCACCGCCCTCCCGGCCCTGCGGCCAGCCAGGCTGTTGGCGTGCGCTGCCAGCCCTGCCGAGCCGGGGGTGGGCACACGGGCTGGCGCCAAGCCACCGCCGCGTCAAGGCAGCCGGCAGGGAGCGGAGCTCAGGCCCCCGCCGCCGTCTCGTGGAGGCTGCCGAGAAAACCCAGCCTCGTCCCTGCTGCCGTGGCCTGGTTGCCTCCCGCAACCCCGGGAGGGCATGACCCAGCCGTTGGACAGCCCTGACCTAGTTCTCATTTGAGTGGCTGCTGGGCAGCTGCCAGGGCGAGCGTCCTGTGGCCAGCAGCGCCCGGCCCAGCTCCTGAAGGAAGGGGTTGAGTTTGTTTTCAGAGCTACTGGAGCTTGGCAGCCCCAATCTGAAATCCCTCCTCCTTCCCCTGCTCTAGTTTGATGACTTCTCCCGGGACCTGTGTGTCCAGTCGCTCTTGGAGATCATGGACATGTTCTGTGACCGCCTCAGGTATGGTGTGGCCCTTTCAGTCCTGCCACCTCGGCCCCAGGCTGTACCGTGGGCAACACTGGGAGCCGGTGGGACCTGGCTGAGGCCAGGGCACTCACCCTGGCAGGGAGACCCAGGTTTCCCCTCCAGCTCTCTGTCCGTTCCCAAGTTGCTGTCCCCTCTGGCTGCTTTGGTCTGGGCTGCCACGTGAGTGCCAGCATGGGGAGAGCAGAGGGAGTCCAAAACCCCACCAGCTTTGTGGGAAGCTGCAAGAAGCCCACCTATTCTGGGATAAATGTCTCCACCGTGATATTCCTGCCCGGCTCACCTATTCTGGGATAAATGTCTCCACCGTGATATTCCTGCCTGGCTCAGGTAGATAGGGGTGGGTGTAAGCCCTGTGGCCTGAGGGCATCTGTCCCCTCAGAGCATTTCCTTTCTCTTGTGTGGCCTCTGCCGCTTCCCAGGACCCTGTCTACGTGTCCCCATCTGCCGGTGCTTGCAGTCCTGCCTGTGCTGCCCTAGGCGCTCCAGGCAGCTGCCTTGTTTTGCTTCGTGCTCTTCCGCTGGTGTTGCAGGACCCAGGGGAGTCCAGACAATTCAGGCCACAGAAACTTTTTTAGAAAGCTCAGAAATCTTCCTGTTAACCCCTGACAGCCTCTTCTGGGAGGCTGGAGCAGAAAGCCTGCTGCAGGGGGCAGTGGGAGGAGGAGGAGGAAGGCTGAAGGTAGCAGCACTTCAATTACATGAAATGAAGCAGCAGCAATGAATATGCATCAGTCACAGATGTTGACAAGGAGCTGTTGCTGGCCAACTGCAGAGCTGGCCACTTAATCCAGTCCCTGCCTAATCTGATCCTCTGCTTAATTTGATCAAAACTTCTGGCCCCAATGATTTGTGCATCAGGAGAGGAAAGCATTCACCTCTCGCAGCACATTGATCAATGCTGAGCCTCTCTTAGCAAGATAATTTGATTAGAAGCTTGGAAACTTTCCCTGTAGTGGAGTGGCCAGAGAGGAGGCTGCACTGGGGAGACTTTATTTCCCCTGGCATAGCGGGGATGGTCATGGGCTGAGCAGGTTGGGATCTGTGGCAGAGGAGCCAGGAGCTGGTGAGCAGGCTGGGCTGGGAGCAGAGGACGTGGGTTTGGATTCCGCAGCCCACCCTTTTTCTGTGCCTCGGTTTCCCTGGGGGCAGTAGGCCAGCCCACGCTGAACCCGTTTCTCTCCCCTCCCCAGCTGCCACGGCAAAGCAGAGGAGTGCATCGGCCTCTGCCGGGCGCTGATGAGTGCCCTCAACTGGCTCCTGCGCTGCGCGGCCTTCTACACCGAGAAGGTGAAGGAGACGCTGGAGCAGGCGGCAGCTGAGAGCCAGCTGAAGATGTGTCTGGAGCGGCTGGAGAAGATGCTCGGCAGCACCAAGAACCGCGCCCTGATCCACATCGCCAAGCTGGAGGAGACGTGTATGTCGCTGCCCCTGCCCTGCCCTGTGGCATGCTCTGCCTGTGGCTGCTGCCAGGGCTTCCTCCTAGTCGCTGCTGGCCCTGGGGAGATGTCATTGCCACCTCTCCCTTCCCCCTGCCTGGCTCCTGCCGCATTGTCCCTGCGGCTCCAAGCCCATCCGTCTTCCAGCCCTGTTGCTGTAACCGTCTCCTCCCTGGCTCTGTGCCACCCTCTGCCCCCTCCCATCCATGCTGCCCTTGGAAGAAGAGCTGAATTAATGTGAAGGCTGCGTGAGCTGTTCCTGGGTGCGTGGCGGGCCCTGTGCTCCGCCAGCGTGCCTGGCACAGCCGTGTACCTTCGGTTGGTGCCTGCATCTGGCCAAGAGGCTGTGCCAGGCTGAGCCTGAAGCAGGAGCTACTGGGTGGCACGCAGGCCCTCGGCTTGGGTTTGCAGAGGTGCATCAACTTCTGCTCGCCGTGGGGCCTGGTAGGGAGCTCCAGCCTTGGCAGGTTCTCTGTGCTGCCATGGGCCTTGGAGCCAGCCAAGCTTCTCAGCATGTCACTGTCCCCACCACTGAACGCCTGCCCTCCCTCCCCAGCCTCCTGGAGCACTGTGGAGCAGTCCCTCATCAAGCTGGGGGAGAACCTGAACAGCCTCAGCAACTCCTCGCTGCGAAGCCAGGCTGACGACTGTGTCTCCCTCATCAAGAGGTAGCTTTGTGTTGCTGTCTCCACGGGCTCAGGGTAAGACGGGTCTAAGCCCTGCTCTTGGGGCTGAGAGCCTCCTGCCTCTCTCCACGCTTGCTCCTTGCTTTCCTGTCCCTTCCCAGCATGGACCCCTGCACCAGCAGTGGACTGGGGTAGGAAAGGGGACAGGGCTAGTGGTGACTTGCTGTGAAGGAGTCTTACTCAGGGGTTGCTCCTCTGGTGACCCTGGGGACCCTGCTGTCTCTCAGCTGCTCTGGCCATACCAGAGCTGCCATCCCTCTTCTGGATTCCCCTGGAGCTGCTCCCAGGGCCCAGGCTGTCGCACGGGGGTTTGGCTGTGCCCAAGGGCCCCTCTGCAGGGCACAGGAGCTACAGGCTGTCATGCCCCAGAGAGATACAGAACAGCAAGGGTGAAGGGCTTGGCCAGGAAAGGAGAGTGGGACAGGAGGAGCAAGGATACGTCCCTGCAAGGCTCCAGTGACCCTGTGCTGTTGTCTTCCACCCAGTATCCCCACCATGCTCTCGGTCCACTCTGAGCAGCTGAACAAGACTGGCTTCCCCACCGTGCATGCTGTGGTGCTGCTGGAGGGCACCATGAACCTCACGGGAGAGACCCAGCCGCTGGTGGAGCAGCTGATGATGGTGAAGAGGATGCAGGTACAGAAGTGGCATCTTGTTCTCCTGCTCAGGGTGGCCTGGGGGCTGTGGGACCAGGGCCTCACCGCAGCTTTTCGCTGGGTACCTCCCTGTGCTGATCCTGGTCCAAGGGTATGGGCGCAGCTGCAGGGAGCAGCGTGAGCCCATCAACACCTTTGCAGGAGGTTCAGGCTTTGGCTGAGGTTGGGGGGAGGTGCTTTATTGCCTTTCCTGCACTGGAGGGTTTTGTCTGTGTGCCCGGCAGCGCATCCCTTCCCCGCTCTTCGTGCTGGAGATCTGGAAGGCCTGTTTTGTGGGCCTCATTGAGTCCCCAGAGGGCACAGAAGAGCTGAAGTGGACAGCCTTCACCTTCTTGAAGGTATGGCCCAGCCCCGCTGCAAGCACAGGGCTCCGAACCCTGAGCTTGCTGCTGCCTTTTCCCTCAGTTCCCTGCCTGGCTGTCGAGAGGTGGCCATGCCCTGTGGCTCCCTGTGATACTGGAAGGGCCCTGCAGAGGGGAGGCAGGGGCACAAAGTCCCCTGCGTGCACGGGCTGCTCCAGAGATGGCTCCTTTCCCTGGGCTGGGAAAGCAGCTGCTTGCAGGCGTGTTTCGCGTGGGCCCCTGCTGCCTGTGTGGCTGGGAGGTCCCGACTGTGGAATGGGGTCTGCCTCGATCAGTCACATCCATGCCCTGTGTCTTTCAGATCCCCCAGGTCCTGGTTAAACTCAAGAAGTATCCCCAAGGGGAGAAGGTGAGTTGAGGGACATCACTGTGTACACAAGTAAGCTGTGTTTGTCGTGATGGTGTTGGTACCTGGCCAGAGCTGTGTCGGGGTGGCTGGGGTAGGAAATGGTCTATGTCCCAACAACCTTCCTCTAACGGACCAGGTGGCATGGGAAGGGAAGGCGGGCTTGTGTCAGTCAGCACCACTCTGAGCTGAGTGCTTGGCTTTGTGCATGGCAGGACTTCACTGAGGACGTGAACTGTGCCTTCGAATTCCTGCTGAAGCTGACGCCTCTGCTTGACAAAGCAGATCAGCGATGCAAGTGAGTGAGTGCTCGCCATGTCCGGGGCTGACCTGCAGCATTATGAGCCTGTGGCCACTCCGTGCCACAGTCGACCTGTCCTTTCTGTGGGGAGCCGTGGTATGGGGTGCTGGGGCAGCTCCTGGCAGGGGTTTTTTAGTTCCTGATCCAGTTCCTTCTTCCTGGGGACCTGATGCTGGCAAATGAGCAAGGCAGTGAGTATCTGACAGCTGATTCACGTGTTGGTGATGCTGTGTGATATCTGGAGCTGCTTTTGGCCCTGCAGCGTCCTCAGAGGGGTGGGAGTAGGGCCAAGAGGGCAACCCAGGAGTCCCCCTGCCCTGTGGCACTGCCTGGGGCAGCAGCAATGCTGTCCCTCAGGCTAGCGCTCTCCTCTCTTTTCCAGCTGCGACTGCACGAGTCTACTCCTGCAGGAGTGCAGCAAGCAGGGGCTGCTTTCGGAGGCCAACATGACCAACCTGGTTGCCAAACGGTACAGGCCCCTCAAAAGTCTGGATAACCAAGTGGGGTTGGAGCACCTTTTCTGGCTGTCCTTCTTGATGGGGGGGGGAGCATAAAGGACTGGCTGTGATGCTGCTCCTGTAGCTGGGACTCTGTGGCCTGGAGGGATGAGGCTTTGCTTTCAGTGTCAGACTGAGTATTAAAGTCTTCTCAGAGTGGCAGCTGGTGGTGGCCTGAGGTGATGGCCTTCCCTTGGGGGTGCTGATGGTAGAGGTGGGTGGGAGGTGGCTGAGCATGGGGAGGAGTGAGGCAGGGCGATGAATTCCAGCTCACTGGCCCTTCTTTGCGGATCTCCCAGGACGGCGGACAGAGAACACGCTCCACGCCTGAAATCGGCAGAGAATGCCAACATCCAGCCAAACCCAGGGCTCATCCTGAGGGCCGAGCCGACTGTCACCAACATCCTGAAGGTGAGTCCCCTCCTGCATCCGTGCTGGGCAGGCTGGTCTCAGCCCCAGAGCCTGTTTCCAGCAGCACCGGTCTCACCAGGCAGCCGGGGTGGTTGGGAGGTGCCTGATCTCCCCCTGCACTGGGGTGGAGGAATGGAGGAATCACTCCCAGCTTTGCTGCTCTGCTGTGGAGACCAGGAGCTCCCCTCCTCCTTCCCAGGAAAGCCAGAGGAGCCATCAGACAGCACATTGTTGTCAGTGCCAGCAGCCTGAGCCCAGCCATCTCTGCCTGTCCTGCTCTCAGCCGCTTCTCTGCGTGCATCTCCTCTGGTCCCTGGGGACTCCCACCCCCACCCCCCTACCCTGTCCTCGGGTCCCTGTCCCTGCGTCACTCTGGTTGCCTCGCCGCTGCCGAGCGCGAGAGGATATTTTGCTGATGGTTGTGCTGCTCCAGTCTGCTGCAGCTCTCCCCTGCACCCTGCCCTGCGGTGCCTGGGGCACAGAGGGCTCCATCGCAACTCCGCCGAGCCCTGCGGGTCTCTGCTCATCGAGGCCTCATGGGACAGCTCTGGCAGCTGATCAATTTTGCTCCCACAGCCGGAGTTTTACTGCTGCTCCGTAGCACACATTCCCCGTGACTTCTCTTTCCTGTATTTTTTTTTGGTAGACCATGGATGCGGATCACTCCAAGTCCCCAGAGGGTTTGCTGGGGGTCTTAGGTCACATGCTGTCTGGGAAGAGCCTCGACTTGCTACTGGCAGCAGCAGCAGCGACGGGCAAGCTGAAATCCTTTGCTCGGAAGTTCATCAAGTGAGTGCCCACCTGGCCGATACTACCTCTGGTGAACAGTGGGACTGGGGTGAGCGGGCAGCCCCCCAGGCTCTCCCCCAGGCAGGTCTGGATGTGCCATTGGCCCGGTGTCTGTGCAGCACTGGATCCAGCAGAGCCCTGGGGAGGGTTGGGATCTCAGGGTTTAAGAGTATTAAGAAAACTGAAAGCACTGGCACAGCCTCAGATCCAGGGCGCTTGCTGTGTGCGCACCTTCGGTCCCTAGATGCCTGTGTCCTGGTTAAAGCACATGCACCAGCACGCGTGGGGCTGCGTGATGGGCTTCCTCGAGCAGGGAGGCCTGAGGCAGCTCGAATCACGTCAGCCCGGCAGGGTGCGTGGCCCTGCTGTGCTTGCTCTGTTTGGGGGTTCGTATCGCTGCGGTATGGAGAGGGCTGTGCTCAGAAATCCACACACAGCCGGGCAGAGCCGGCTTTGGTGAGAGGACGCACTCAAATGCTGGGCCGAGTGGGTGTGGGGAAAAGCAGCGTTGCTGGACCTGTTTTGCTGCAGGGGAGAAGAGGCAAAGGGAGGAGGTGGCTTGTCCCTGCTGTGCCAGAGGGTGTCTACGGAGCTGGGCCCCGCTTCAGTCCCTGCCCATCCTATTCCTCCATGCGGGACACAGAGCTGGGTTCTGGGATGGGGTGTGGGAAGGGGTCTGCAGGCAGGGGCAGCCCCCGCCTGTCTCATGTGATGGTAACGCTTCACTGCAGCTCTCTCTGCCCCCCCCTAGGCTGAACGAATTCACGAAGCACATCACTGGAGAAGGCTGTAAGTGCATATGCATCCGTCTGTGGGGTGGTTCAAGCTGTGCTCCCCCCGCTGCCACGTGCTGGGATGCTGTGGGGCCCGGCTGGATTAAGCTGGGACTGGCTGCGGCGCCAGACCGAGCCGAGCTGTGCCGGGCCCGGCTGGGGGCTGCTGGCAGGGAGCCCGGCACAGGGGCTTGTGGCCGGGTGCCAGCAGGGATCTGGGCTCCCGGGGACCCACTGCCCTCATACGTGGCACATGCGTGTCCATCCCAAATGTGGGGTGTTCCCTGCTTGCAGGGGAAGAGCTCCTTCTCCCCGGCCCAGCCCGCAGGGCCCCTTGAGGCCGGCCCTGTCCTGGCTCCCTCCCTGGAAGGGGTGATGTGTCAGCACAGAGCCCGAGATAAGGACTCTGACTGCATTTGCGTGTGATGAAACTTGCTGAGTGCTCTGACCTTCCATGGCCTGGAGGTAGCCTGGGGGTGGGCTGGGGCTGTCAAACGGGAGGTCAGAGCCGCTGTGGGGGCTCAAGTAGGGGCAGACGGGGTGGAGGGAGCCACTTGGCACATCGTTCGCACACAAGCACTCGGGGGTTAAAAAAGCTGTCTGGAGGAAGCAGGGTCCTGGCCCCTGAGCTCACAGGGCTCCTGCCTCCCTCCTTGTGCCAAGGCTGGAGATCCCCAAGGTCTTTGTTTCTGCTCCCTCAGCCAAATCAGCCCCGGTTCGGGCCCTGCTCTTCGACATCTCTTTCCTCATGCTGTGCCATGTGGCCCAGACCTACGGCTCGGAGGTAAGCATCCTCTGAGGGGCTGGGGCTCTGACCTTGGAAGCGCAGCCGGCGTGCTGCAGCCTGCCAGCCTCCTCTAGTGGCCAGCCTACCACCGCCACCGTCCCCACCCTCCCCACAGCCGCCCTGCTGCGTGGGGTGAAGCACCCAGTGCCTTTCACGTAGTGCAGGTAGAAATCTGTCCCTGCGGGGTCTGTTGGTGCCAGGCGTTGGAGCAGGGGTGGCTGCAGCCTTCCCGAGGGCTTTAGTGGTGCTGCCTTTACGGTACCGTGCTATCAGTGGGAACGCTGCCTCCGCACCCTCTCTGAGCTGCTTCTGATCTCCCCCGACTTTTCCCATCGTTGCCCCTCTGGTTTCATGCTGCCTGGGATGGGGGGCATGCAGCCAGGCTGAGCGTCAGCCCTCTCCTATGAGAGGAGGAACTTGCAGCCCCACTCAGGAAACAGCAATTTGGTTGCATGAAAATTTTCCAGGTTTCGACATCTGTGTGTCTTGGGAAGCAAAATGATACTGGAACACCGGGAACACGGAGAGGGAGTGAAAGGCGAGCGGGAGGGATCCTGCCCAGCTGGCCCTGGGGAGTGGGGAGGGGGAGTCCTGGCTGGAGGCAGCTTGGAGCGGACGTGCCCGGGGCTGTCTGATGAGGTCTCATTCCCCTAGTCCAGCCCAGAGCGACTTTCCTGACCAGCTGCTGCTGAACAGATGTGCAAAACTTTTTTGACAAAAATAGTGTCCCTTGAGTGATGGTGGGCTGAAGGGAGGAAGCAGCGTATGGGATTCCCAGCTCGTGTCCCCCCTGGGAGCCCTCCCAGCTGGCTGCCAGCTGGGCTGTGTGCCCTGACCCCGTGGAGCCGTTGGCCAGCCGGCCCCGGCGCTGGGGACCCTCAGCACGGCTCGGTGGGCAGGAGACCAGTGGCCCTTTCTGGGCAGGACGTGGTGACCCCCCCAGCCACGCTCGCAGCCCCTCGGGACTGGTTCTGTCCTGGCATCTTCCCGAGGGAAGCCGTTGGAACGCTGCTTGGAGATGGGCCGTGGTCCCCCGGGGAGTCCTCTGGTAGAGGGGGGAAAACGACAGCCCACGGACTGGAAACCAGTGGCTTACTGGGAGCTGACCAGTGCCTGCCACGGGGCGGCGCTGCTCCCCCGGCCATGAGCTCCCCAGGGTGTGTGTGGGGGTCCCACTGCAGGGTGGGGGTCCCACAGCAAGGTGGGGGTCCCCAGCAGGGTGGGGGTCCCACCGCAGGGTGGAGGTCCCCAGCAGAATCCCTGCAGGATGCAGACCGCATGGCAGACCCTGTGCCGGTTCCCTTCCAGGTGATCCTGTCGGAGTTGAGCCCGGCGGGTGAGGTGCCTTTCTTCGAGACCTGGATGCTGACCTGCATGCCTGAGGAGGGGAAGATCCTTAACCCTGACCACCCCTGCTTCCGCCCCGACTCTACCAAGGTGGAGTCCCTGGTCGCCCTCCTCAACAATTCCTCCGAGATGAAGCTGGTGTAAGAGCTCAATCGGCACGCCCACCCTGCCAGGCCAGGACAGACCAGGGTGGAAGCACCCACCCTGCTTTCCCTGGCCCTGTGGCTGCTCTGACCAAGTGCCTGAAGCTCCGGCCTCTCTCTTCCCTGGCAGGCAGATGAAGTGGCATGAGGCATGTCTGAGCATCTCAGCCGCCATCCTGGAGATCCTCAATGCCTGGGAGAACAGCGTCCTCACTTTTGAGTCGATCCAGGTGGGCCTGGCGGGAGGATGTTGTGGGGCAGAGCAGGGGCACCAGTGCTGTGCTGTGTCCTGAGGAGGGGCTAAGGCTTGAGCAGGGCAGGGGTCCCCTGTCCTCCTGCCCTGAATGCTCCTGCAGCCACTGCAGAGCTTGCTGGCTCCTTCGTGACTTGTGTGGGGAACTGACTTGGCTCCAGCCCCTTGATGCTGCCCTGAACCGCCCTGTTGGTGGCAGTGGGGCTGGCAGGGGCAGGTTCACCCTGCGGAGGGGAGAAAGGCTTGGACCCTGCAATTGGGGCCCGCAGCTCTGGGAGGTCATGCAGAGAGAAAGCCTGTGCATCCACACATCTGTGCTCATCCACCTCCGCTCCCATCTCCTCTTCTAGAAAATCACAGACAACATCAAGGGGAAGGTGTGCAGCTTGGCAGTTTGTGCAGTGGCCTGGCTGGTGGCCCACGTCCGCATGCTGGGCTTGGATGAGCGGGAGAAGTCCCTGCAGATGATCCGGCAGCTGGCCACACCCCTGCACGGCGAGAACACGCTGCAGTTCTACAATGAGCGGTGAGCGCCAGCGCACCAGGCCCCCTGTGCCGTCCTCTGCCTTCCACTTCCCACTTCCCGGGGCCTCTGTGACCCCGTGTCTCTCTGCCACAGTGTGGTGATCATGAGCTCCATCCTGGAGCACATGTGTGCGGACGTCCTGCAGCAGACAGCTACCCAGATCAAGTTCCCCTCCACGGGCATGGACACCATACCCTACTGGAACCTGCTGCCCCCCAAGAAGCCCATCAAGGAGGTGCTGACGAGCGTGTTCACCAAGGTGCTGGAGAAGGGCTGGGTCGACAGCCGCTCCATCCACATCTTCGACACCCTGCTGCACATGGGGGGTGTCTACTGGTTCTGCAACAACCTGGTCAAGGTACAGGGTGGAGGAGGGAGGTGGCTGTGACCCCCAGTGCTGTGGCTGGATGTTGAGTCCAGGACTTCTGGGTCTAGCCCATGCTCTTAGTGCCCGGGAGTCTTGGTTGTGGCTGGGCTGGCTGCTGTGACAGTCCCGGGCGCTGGAAGTGAGCGGGGCAGGCCCAGCCGTGCCCATGCCTACCTCAGCCCTGCCCTCCGCCTCGTAGGAGCTGCTGAAGGAGACGCGGAAGGAGCACACGCTGCGGGCTGTGGAGCTGCTCTATGCCATCTTCTGCCTGGACATGCAGCAGCTGACACTGACCCTGCTGGGGCACATTCTGCCCAACCTGCTCACAGACTCCTCCAAGTGGCACACACTCATGGACCCGCCGGGAAAGGCCCTGGCCAAGTAAGACCCCGGACCCACAGGCGCCATCTCCTTGGGGGCGGGTGGTTCTGTTAGTGGAGATGGGGAGATACTCCATGCTGGGACGGGGGTCCCAGCTGCTCGGTTCCCACTCTGACCCTGGCACAGTGCTGACAGGAGCAGACACGCTGGTGTCTTGGGACCCATTCCCTGCTGCCTCTCACCGAGGATGGACCAGTTATGTCCTGTCCCAGTGCACGCTCTGGGCTCTGCTGTCTTCCCTTGCTCATACGCTGTCATCCGGGTGGGCTGGAAGTACCTCGCAGTGTCCCTGCTCTGTCCTCAGGCTCTCTGTCTGGTGTGCCCTGAGCTCCTACTCCTCCCACAACAAGGGCCAGGCATCTGCCAGGCAGAAGAAGAGGCACCGAGAGGATATTGAGGTGTGTCTGGTGTGGAGCAGGGTTTGGTTGGAGGCTCTCTGTGTGCAAGAGCGGGCAGTGTCTGTGGGAGGTTATGGTGGCAGGAGGAGTTGGTAGCTGAGACCAGACTCCCTGCCCAGGTTCTCTGGGCTGTCTGAGGTCCTTTGAACTTAAAATATGGGCTTTTCCCTTCTCTTTTTCTGGGGAAGGGGGGCTGTAATGAGATTGTCGGTATGTGGTTGGCCCAGGCTGGGATGCTCTGGCTGAACAGAGATTGTAGTCCTGGGCTACAGGGCTGCGCGGAGCCCAGGGTGGGTCATCAGTGCCAGGAAGGGGGGCCAGGATCTCCCCACGGGGAGAGAGGCTGGTGGGGCTGAACCCCCTCTGCCCCCCTAGGATTACACCAGCCTGTTCCCACTGGATGACACGCAGCCTTCCAAGCTGATGCGCCTGCTGAGCTCCAATGAGGAGGACGCCAACATCCTCTCCAGCCCCAGTAAGTGTGATGGGGAGGGCAGCTCCTGGGGAAGGCACGGTCCTGCCTCACTGCTCATTTCTGGGTGTGAAATACGTATTGGCACAAAACCATTTTCCTTCCCAAGCTGGCCAGGTGAAGATTTAGAGTGCTTGAGTATTTTTTGTGGAATTACCTTGGAGCTTTTGCACTTAGAAAAGGTCAAGCTCTTTATTTATCTGATCAGAACAACTTAGGAAAGGGGATGAGGTTACACCTTCCCTCCGTGATGTTGCCACCCAACCCAGTGCATCATGCACGAGGGGCTCAGGGAGGTTTTCTTAGAGCCTTGTCACCCCCAGCCAGTCTGTGTGGGACTGAAGAGCTGATGTGCTGCAGCAACAGTGGCAGGAGGTGACGTTCCTGATGTCTGTGGCTAAATTCTGAAATTCCACTGTTGTTAACAAGGCAGCAAGCAGAGCTGATGAGTCCCTACAGTCACGTCTTTGTGTCCCCGCAGCGCGGTGCTGCGGGTTGCAACAGCTCCGGCAGGACATGCCGGGGGGTGTCCATGCCGTCCTGGTGTGGCAGGGTGCTGTCACAGCTCCTACGTATGTTGTCTGGACTCCTGGACAGTGAGTCAGGATGTTCCTTGGTCATTGTTTCTCCTGATGCTCTTATCCTAAGTTACTCTTTATTTATTAGTTCTCAACACATCCATCAACCTGTGGTTTTTGTTGGTTTCATTACTGTTGAAATATGGGGCTTTCCCTTTATTTCACTATCTTTTTTTAACTTCTGAGGCAGTTCCACCTCTTTCCAGTGACATTCAGGACTTTTTTGGGCTGTTTGCTGCAGTGATGTGGAAATGCTGCTTCCTGCAGCAGCCATGTAACTCGTGATTCCATGAGAAAAGTGTGGGAGGGCTTTCTTTTTTGGTGAGCATCCTCAGAGTGGTGCAAGGTGGGTCCTGCTGATTTTGACAGTAGGTGTGTACTATGGGGTCTGCACAAGAGCCTTCCCAGGGGATTCCCGTCCGGTTGGACCGGAGATGGCCTAGTTCCTGTCCGGCAGGAGCACCCAGCAGTGCTTCACAGTTTGGGTCAGCTAAATCCCCTTGGTCTGTCCCAAGATTTGCTGCTAGTCTGTTGGATATGCCTCAGCTCTGATAGCTAAATTGTACCCTGAGAGTGAGATTTGAATGCTGCTGTGCAGCTGTTGAACATCTGTCTCGCTCCTCCCAGCCGGCTGTGCTGCAGGCAGCGTGCACAGGATGTGTATAGCGTGTGCGTTGCTTCGCCTTGGCAGAGCGCTGTTCTTCTCTCCTGATCGTGACATTGCATTACATTGCTCGTGCCCTCGCGGAGCGTCAGGGACGAGTCACTGCTGCAATGAAAACCGAACAGGGAGTAGCAGGGGTGCACACTCACGGTCTCACTCATGCTTACCCTTTGGAGATGTCATTAAACTTTGTCAGACTCGGAATAAATCTGGCTTGTGCAAGAGCGAAGTGTCACACTCCAAGAGCAGCAGCGGCAGCATGTGGAGACCTCCCCGGGCTGCTGTGCTTTGTCATGCCTGGGGCATGCGTGGGCCTGCGCTGCCTGTCAGGGCTGCCTGCACCCTGGCAGAGAGGGACGGTGACTGAGGCAGAGACTGTCTGCCTGCTGAATGTCTCTGGTGTGCCTGAGCAGCAAAGACTGTGCTCATTTGGGTAAGGAGGGTGCCAAGGACCGTGGTCCAAACCTCTCCCACTCCATGGGGTAGCTCATGGCAAAGCCCCTGCTGGAGGCCAAGGGCTGGGTGAGCTTGAATGGCCGGAGCCGGCCAGAGTGGGCATGTTGGCATGGCCAAGGGGGCCAAGAGGCTGTTCCAGCCTCCCCCCAGCCTGATGCATGTTCTCCTCCCCAACAGATCGCTCGATGAGCAGCTCACTCTCTGCCTCCCAGCTTCACACTGTCAGCATGAGGGACCCGCTGAACAGGGTGCTAGGTAATGGTGGGACTGGATCCCGGTGGGGGTACCCAGTGGTGAGGCCTGGCCGTGAGGTTGGATCCAGTCATGCCAACACTGGTGGGGACCTGTCTCCTTTGCAGGAGGCTTGGGCCACCCCCAGCCTCCCTGAACTGGTGTGGCTTTTGATGTTTCCTTGTCTCCACAGCAAACCTCTTCCTGCTCATCTCTTCCATCCTGGGGGCCAAGACGGCTGGCACCCACACCCAGTTTGTCCAGTGGTTCATGGAGGAGTGTGTGGACTGCCTGGAGCAGGGCAGCCGGGGCAGCATCCTCCAGTTCATGCCCTTTACCATGGTGAGTCCCACGGCTGCGACATCTTTCTCCCTGGCTGCAGGGTGCTCTGGGGTGCTGGTCTCATGCGTCAGACAGGCATGTCCAGGGGAGTCCCGCTGCCTGGCTCTCGTGTCTCCAGTGCTGTTGTGAGTCACCTGTGCTGCTTCTCTCTGGTTTCTCTAGGTTTCAGAGCTGGTGAAAGTGTCCACCATGTCCAGTCCCAAAATTGTCCTGGCCATCACGGATCTCAGCCTGCCCCTGGGCCGCCGTGTCGCTGCCAAGGCCATCGCTGCGCTGTGAGTGTGGCACCTCCCTTCTGCCGTGCAGGAGAGGGCTGCCAGCCAGCTGCTGGGAAATCCATGAGAACCTGGATGCTGGGCTGGGACTGGGATGCCTGGGACAACCTCTCTGTCACTGCAGGCTCGGCCTGGCCCTGCCTGAGGGCTGCTTCCCTCTGCATTTGGCCTCCCAGAGACATCCCCTTGCTGCCTCGCGATGGGCTTTCAGACACTGAGGCAAACTCCCTGGTTTTTTGTATAATTAATTCAGTCCTTTTGTAGAACGAGGCTTTGCTTCCTTTCTGTTTCGTTTCCTGACTGCAGCTCAGGGCCCTGGGGCTTCCCAAACCCCTCATCTCAGAGTGAGCTTGATGGTGGGGGTGATGGGAGGAGAGCAAGTGGCTAAGACCTGCACTGGCCAGGGGAGGAAAATCACATTCTGTCCCTAACCTGCCTGCCCTGACCCCAGAGAAGCCTGGGAGACCGGTGGGCTGCCTGTGATGCTCCGCTTGGGGAGAGGGTGCCTGCGGCTGGCCAGCTGCAGATGTGCAGCTGGGTGGAGCGGAGATGCTTTCCTGCCACGCTGTAAGCTGCAAGCAAATTCTTGTTGGAAATTCTTCCACGTGAGCATGAGTTCACCCTGCGTCCCCGGCTGTGAGCACGGCACCCAGCGGCCAGTGAGTAACTGCGGCCTTGCCAGCACCACGCCAGCCTCGTGCTGGGAGAGGCTTCTCCACCGGGCTGTCCTGGCACCCAGTCAGCTGCTTCGGCGGTGAATCTGCCTGTAACTGTCACGAAACCCCTACCCTGAGGGGGTGGCAGGGCCAGGACAGCTTCGCCTCTGCTCCTTTCATTTGTTTTCTGCTTGACTCATGAGAAAGGGGGAAGCAGTGCCTGGGGTAGCCAGGCATGAGCCTTCCCCTTGGGGTGCCTCAGCTCTGAGCCTGGGTCCCCACTGCAGTCCCAGGGATGTGACTTCTGCCCCCCTTGGCATTAGCGGGGTTCACAGCACCTCTTTTGGGGGGTCTGAAGAAAGTGCTTTGGTGGTGGAAGGGGCGAGGCGGTCCAGGGAGGCCCCGGAGCAGTGAGTGCCACAGGGTTTGGGTCAATGCTGGCTGGGGAAAAGGCAGCTGGATGGTGACTCAGGGCCTGCCTGACCCCCGCCTGCTCCCCGGGATGATCTCAGCTCTTCGCTGATGAGCTTTGCTAGAGAGACCCCGATGCTGTCGGCAGAAGAGCTTTGCCGCACGTGCGGTGGCTGTGGGTGATGGCTGGTCTTTGGCCATTGCACAACTGAGCATCCTGCCCCATCCCGCTGCCTCCCGTGAGTCCAGCCCTGAGCTGGCAGTGGGCTGGCACGCACCGCGGGCAGACAGAAAGTGGCTCGCAGGGCTGGGTGGAGTGGCCGGCGTGCACCCACCGGGGTGGGACACAGGGAGAAGGGCGAGTAGGGTGAGGGCTGCCCCGCTGGAGGGCTCGGTGCCCACAGGGTGCTGCGGCTGGTGCTGCTCATCACCGGGCCTGACTCGGTCATGAGTCCTGTGCTGAGCTGGCACCAACCTGCCCAAGGCACCTCTGCCCTGGGCCGGTGACAGTGCCTGCTTGCCCAGGGGCGGCTCTTTACCGTTAGCTCAGAGCAAAGACCAGGACCTGGTGCTCTTGGCCTTCCCAGCTCTGTCAATATTTGCTGGCGGCAGCACCGCGCTCGGCATTGGTGCCCAGTGCTTCACCTTCCAGGAAAGGGCTGGAGCAGAAGGGGTTTCCTGTAAACGCTGATAAGCCGGGAGAGGAAGGAGCAATTGCTCTTGTTGGTTGCTCTTCTGGGAGCCGCTGCAGGCAGGGTGTGCAGCCAAACAAGCGTGGGCAACAGCTTCTTCCATGTGGCAGGATGGCGGCGATGGTCCAGGACGGGGCGGTGGGTGGCAGTGGTGTTCCGGCCTCGTGCCTGCCCCTATCCAGGGCTGGGAGATTGGGGGAAGGCAGGAACGGGGACCCCCTGGCACCCGCTGGGGCTTGGCTCCGTCTCCGCTGTGGCCATGCTGGGTGTGATGCGGGGATGCCGGCAGTCACAGGCTGCAACCACGGGACCGGTGGAAGGAAACGGGGCTGGCGCAAGCCTGGGAGCACAGGGCCAGCCCGGAGTGGCCGAACACCCGTGGGGGAGCGGGGAGAGGCTGTGGGTTGGCTGGCTGGGGATGACGGTGAGGGGAGAGACCCAGGTCTCCGGGCTCTGCCGGCTTCACTCGGGCACATCCATTTGTCCACCCACCTTGCCTTTCTCATGGCTGGAAGTTCCATCCCATCATGGTGGCTCCGGGAGGGCTCCAGGCACATTCCTGGGCAGCTCTGGGGCACATTAACCTTGTGGCAGCAGCAAAAGCGGGGGGGCCAGGCCCCCCACCACCACCAACCCCAGGGCCCGTGGTGAGGGCACAGTGCCCAGGTTGGCTTCGCTGCTGCAGAGCCCTGAGGGCTCATTACACCTGTGCTTGCCCTCCCGGCACTCCCTGCATGGATCGGGGATGCTCTGTGCTGCCAGGATGGGGGTGAGCCCCCCCCCACCCCCCCCATACCGGCTGCCAGTGGGTCCCAGCGTGGTGCCGGTGCCAGGGTTGCTCCTCGTGGACCCGGGCATCTGCCCTCGGCTTGGCACTGCCGGCACAGGCAGGCTCTGGTGCTTTCTAGGAATCGGCTCTTGCCCAAGCGGCACTGCTGGGTGTGGGAGGAAGCTGCCACCCCCATGCAGCCGCACCCGGCCCCCCCCTACGGCTGCTTCCTGGCCCTTGGGGGGGGCTTGTGCCACATTGTAGGGGCAGGAGGGCTGGGGGGGGGGGGCTGGTTT
>JANZLQ010000086.1:44357815-44411230 GCA_026212715.1 Elanus axillaris | reverse complement strand
CCTGGTGTTAAGGCCTCGGTCGAGCCTGAACCAAACCGTGGGTTGTCCACTACGTGGCCTCTCTGTACGAGCCATCCCTCCACACTCTGTTATATTTTCTCTCCCCTGTCCAGCTGAGGAAGAGGGAGTGATAGAACAGCTTTGGTGGGCACCTGGCGTCCAGCCAGGGACTACCCACCTTATTTTCTAAGATTGCAATTCCTAACTTCAGTTCTTAGCCATTTGCTTGTCACATCTTTATTTGACAATCCACAAAACATCAATTTCTAAAGGTTCACCTTTTCTCTCCCTAACAGAGGCTTGTACACAATGGTTAAATTGCTTCTTTACTCGTGTACAATTATACACACTGCGTTGGATCTCTCTCTAGCCAACACTTTTTTCCCCAAAGCATAAAACACTATATTAAATCTTTTCTGAAGCTTTTAATATTTGTTTAGGTTCTTTTTAACATATTATGTTTTCATCATATGGTACTATTAAAACAACTTCATTATCACTAAGAAACTCTCAAACCAAAAACCTTAAGGATTTTCTAATGCTTTCTCAAAAAGAATGAGGCTACTTGAGGGAAAAAGATACAACAATGCATGTATGTAACAAAAGATCACCTTTGTATTCAAAAAGCTGATACTTAAAACACACATGAATATGCCAGAGGACCAAAGAAAGAACAGCAATAACTCAATTTTCAAATCTAACTTGACTCTTTCAGAGACTTATCTTGAATCTTTAATAGGGCAACAAAAACTCTGAATTAAGCTACAGGTGCTCCATTTGCATGCTATAGCTTTATAGCACTCATTTTCATCCTTTCTACCTGAACCAAGCAGCTGGATTTGTTTAAAAAAATAAAAATAATAAAAAAAGAACCATGACAGTGTCCAGAATTAACAACCTTGTTCTTCAGTCTGTTTCTTTAGAACAGAACAATGGCCAAAAAAGTTTTTTAAAATTTTGAGTTATAATTTACATTATCAACATTGTCATATTTTAAGGTATTCGTGTTCTCTTAAAAAACTTAATTATTAAAAGAATGAAGAGAGGCTAGTGACAGTAGAACAGAGATATTAAAATACAAAAATTTGAATAGAATATCTTTAATATTCACCAACCTGAATTCCATTTCACGACATCTCATCTATAAGCTGTTTAAATCCCATCAAAACAGTGCCTAACATTTTGGTCTCTTCTCATTTCTTCTTTTTTTTGTTGTTTTGGATTTTTTAAGTTTATTTAAAGAGACAAACATCAGTGCCACCAGAAAAAAAAGAAAATAAAAAACCCAACCAGATGTCTCTAAAAGGCTAATTACTTTTAAATATCTCCAAAGCCTCACATGAGCAAAACGTAAACCACTCCAAAACATTCTCTCCTCCCTCTCTTCCCCACCTCCCCAACCCAAAAGGCAGAAGAGAACCTTTACTATTCCTGTCCTCCATGGACATAACAAAAATCACAGATCAACAGTGAAGACAGCAGGAGAATAACATTGCTCTGGAACAGAGCGCACATGGAGAGTACAATGTTCCTACCACTAGAGAATCAACAATAGCAAGAACAAAATAAAGTTCTGAGCAGCAAACCTTCCTGACCCTGTAAGATATATAGCAAGTTTTGCATTGATTCACAGGCAGACACCAGGCACCTCACAGTGGGGTAGTGAGACTAATTTATAAATTAGAATGGAAAATAGCTCCTCAGCAGCCCAACAGTCACCAATTCATAAATGCAAATATGCTATACAATGGTCTGAAGAAAGTCTTTTTTAAGGAAAAGATCATAAAGAAGTAAAAGAGTCAGACATTACAGTATTCAGCATAACTGACAGACCCTAAACACATATCCCACTTGGAGGAAAATATTCTTGGATAAACTAGTTTGTCTAATGTAGTAGAAACACTTGACTGACTATCATTGTGGGAGGAGAAACCAACACACCACCCAAATGAGAAATTTATTCAGGTTTTTCTTAAATATTTATTATAGAAGGAAAACAGAGACACTACTTCCTGATCCCAGCTGCTTCTTCCCACATACCAAACACATACATCTATTCTGTGCAAGTGGAAACTTCTGCTTCAGAAAGGGAACAGGAACTCAGAGAAGTATGCTATTTTTACTAATAAGACTGATTTTACTCTACTATTTAAAGCTAAAGCAAGAGATGGTTAGAGTCCCTAGATTTCTCCTGCACTTGAGACATAATCAAAAGCCACCTAGCATGACTAAGAAGAATGGACATTAAGTCAAAACTAACTTTGAGTAATGTCTCACTCATCTTGATGTTCCTTAATAGAAAATTTTTCCAGAATAACAATGTTGAACTACATTTAGTATCAGCATTTGTTAAAAATAGACAACCTTAAATGGTTCCAATGCCCACCAGAAATTCCACAAATTCAATACCAACGTAAAGTTTATAAAGACACAACCAGCATTCAAACAGAAGAAAAAAACTGAAGCATGTAATATTCCCAATTATTTCCATGCAAAGCTTGTGCATACCGATTTAGAAAGCAAGCTGTCTGAAGAAAACAAGCCTTCTTTTCTATATATTTGCTTTCTCTCTTTTTCTCTTTACCTTCACATGCAAAATATTCCTACATCTCATATGTATCTGTTTCAAGGCAGCACCTGCTGCAGTTTGTTTGTAACCAAGTTAGAAACTTCTCTTGTCCTAGGAGCATTAATTTAGTTTCTCTGTCTAGATATCTGTTTTCAAACTTGTAGAAGCTTGATATTTATGAGTATTTCACCCTTTCTACAGTTTAAAGAAAGCTGGTCAACAAATTCAGAAGCTGTTGACCGACAGGAAGCTGTAAAATAACAAGAAAAAAACCTACACCAGTATGATCACAATCTCATTCCCTGCTGTAATTCAGCTTTTATCTTGTCACTTATTCATGCAAAGGAAGTATGTTCCCTAATACTCTATTTCAGCTATGCACCTTATACTTGACATAATATCGTAACAACAATCTATTTGGTGCTTGTAAACCAGAAAAGTAGTGAAGCTACAAAACCTTAATTATGTAACATATTACTATAGTTGGATTTAGATTGCTCAAATAAATATGAAAAGTTTCTGTTTACATCTACTTAACTCTTGATATAGTCTGTCTATTACTACAAAGTTTCCAGCTATGAATGCTATTAGCAGAAAAGATTTAAGAAGTTAAGATAAACTGAAAGTTGCTCACAGTTGCTATTGCTTTGGTTTGTTCCTTGTTGTATTCTCTGTATTGTCCTAGCAAATGGTCAACATGTCTCAGATTTCTGTTGGTATCCTTAAAAAAAAAGTTTGAAGAAGAAAAGTCAAAACAGAAACCTCCTCTGATCAAACATTACAGTTGTCTTTATTATTCTTGGTTTGTAAGAGTAAACTGATAACACAAGTGCTTTTTAAAGGGTCTACGTATTCAAAATTCTATTCAAGTAACTAGAACCTGAAGATGTACCAAGTAGCTAAAGGGAACAAAAAAACCCCCAAAACAACCAACAAAAAAAACCACCCCACACTATCATTTACAGTACAACAGTAAGGCCTTGGCTTCAGATAAAAAGTTTTGTAAGTTTCAGCCACTCTGTAGAAAAACCTTTTTAATCCAAAGATATTAACATTACCTGCCTGTAAAGAAGAATTAAGTTAACTGAGAAATAACAAATTTTTGAAGAACACCACAATAGATAAGGTTTCTGCACAAGGTCTCTGCATGAGCACTCTCTGACCAGACGAAGAGCTAGATCACATGGCAGATCTGCTGAAAAGCAGTCCACAAAAGCAATTAGCTTAAAATCAGAATTTCAGAAGAGCAGCTAGAAAGAGGTTAGACAGAAACAGGACAATACCAAAGAGTCCCGTTTAAAAAAATAGTCAGATTACATTCTTATTAACTCATCTCTTTTCTAGCTTGATGATTATTTTCAGCAAAGAAGTTTGGAAGTTTAAATTCAGCATTCTATATAGACTTTTCTCACATATTAAAAAATATTGCCAGCCAAACATTACTTCAACACAAGTGATAATACATAAGCCCATCCACTCTCTAGGTATTCAGAACTGTCAGTCAGAGAAGAACAGCAATAAATGGTGTCAAGACAGCTAAATGTCTCCCCCCACACTTGCAAAACAGATTCAGAGATTTCCTCTGCTGCCTCCACTGAAGCAGCAGGAATTAGATGAATACTTCTTCCTGCTCGGGTACGGATCTCTTACAAGTTTACAAATACTGCTTCTCACTGTGCTGTTCCACATCTAGAAAATATTTGAAATGTAAGCTCTATCATGAAGGAATTGACGGCTTACCTTTTTACTTCATCAGAAATTGTGAAATTTTACACAGTACAAGACAACAAAGATGGGGCTGGAACCTTCTGCTACAAAATTTAACATCTCTTGTGAGAATCTGACAAAGTTTACTTGGCATTATTCAGTTTTCTAACTTTATAAACAGTATTACCACACACTTAATTGTTTCTAACAACATTCTCTTACTGTCTGAAATAACAACTGTATAAAAGTGTAACAAGCCACACACTTTCAGCTCAAGGCAATATGATCAATTTCCCAAAACCTTTTTGGTTTGCACAGAAAGCAGCATTTCCCATGAGTACAGTATTTTCCACAACTTCAGAAATGAAAATTTGACACTATGTTTCAGAAATACAGACTCTATAAATACTTTAAAACCATATTTTGTAAACAACCTGTAAAGTGCTTGCTAAAGTATGGATCTTCTCTGTAACTTCTTCAGCACCATAGTTCTGAGTTCTGTTGTGGGATGTTCGCAAAGGTGGCCGCCTTCCTATTCGACCCCTAAGAAAGTTGTCTGAATCACTGGATGAATCTGCCATTAGTATCTTGAAACCTAGACAGGAAGACCAGAAAACGTAATGAATGTTAAATCCCGATTGTGACCGAACAGTCTCTGACTTGCACAATACTCCCAGAGTAATTTCATAGCCTCAGACTACATTTACTTTATAGCCTTTCTGGTTCAGGTCAGCAAGATGTACTTTTGAAGCAGATCTTCCAGCTGCTCCTCAGTTATTATGTTTGTTCACACCATGAAGGAGTGCCAAGATGCAAGAGGCAGAGAGCCCATTAAGAGAGAACTAAATCAAAAGATGCACTCTCACTACCTCTAAGTGTTCAGTACCCAGGATAAGACCATAGCCCAAAACAAATTCTCCCCCCAAAACATACAGTGGAGAATCAAGGCTTTATCGATTGTTCTGGTCTGCAGAACCATTCCCCTTTACCTCACGCTACTTGCTAAGCTATATTCACTTTGGTCAGCGCTAATTAAGACAAATAATGCCAAGTAACTGACTCTCTGAAGCAAGTCTAAGAACCAGTATCTTAATGACTTAAGGAGAATTGGAGATATTATGGAAGAAGGCAAATGCAGTGTCTTAAAAAGGAAGGAAAGAAAACTGTGGCCAAGAAGTTGTAGACTAATCAAATTAAATATGTGGAAAAATTTAAAATAGACTATTTTAAGTTTCCAACAAAAGGTCTGTTCTCACAAAAAAAAAAATAGGCTATATATCTATTGATATCAAATCAATCGATCTGGTAATGAGTAACTACATTTGTTAAACCAGGAAAAAGCAGTAGAGGTCACTTTTTTAAAAAAAAACAAACCTTGGACACACGACATTCACAAAAGTAAGCTAAAGAAACATGAACTAAATTAAGCTTTCCTAAAATGGAAGAGGGTGATTATCAGAACACATAAAGCAGTTAACAGAAATTAAGTAGCAAATTGGAGAGAGGTATCAAGTGAGAACCTAGAGTGAATCCACTATATATATATATATTCATTAAATGACCTGATAACATAATATAATCTATTTATTAAGTATGCAGATTACACTAGTTGTCCAACTGGACAAATACAGCAAGGAAAACATAAGTTAGTAGGCAAAAGGAAAAAAAAGGCTATTCAAGAGCTTTAGTATTTGAAGTTGAATGTGCATCAACAATGTCATGTTCTGAAAAGAAAAAGCTAGCACCATACAAGATGTAAAAATAAGGGTAATTTTGTAAATTGGGAAATATTTATTTTATCCAATTTTAATCTGAAATAACCCAGATTACTATGTTGATGCTGGGGCAATTCACTTGACTAAAATTCAAAAAATTACTTGAAGTAGAAGAAATACAGCTTGTGAGGAAAGAATGGGGATTGCTGAATCTTAAGAATGGAGAATTAGAGGAGGATAAATAGGATAGCGATCATCAGAGACAGGAAAAGAAATTATTAAAAGCTATAGACAGCTATTACTGGTATGATAAAATCACATAGTAACCGATTAAAATCGCAACCCTCAAAAGGTAGCTTAGATAGAAATTTTTTCTTAAACTATTACACACCGCAGCAGTTTGCCCAAAGGTCACAGAATCACCATTGTAAGATCTGTGTTAACAGCATCTGTTGGGAGAGACAATCTGAGCCTGCTTTGGGATAGAGGAAATAGATTGGCAAACTCTTGAACTCCCTTTGGTCCTGTAGTCCACACAAAAAAAGCCATAGTAAAAGTGTCATTCTTCTAGTCATTAGAGCTGAAGTTTCCCAAAGAAACCATGGATGAGATTCAATGCTTATATTGTATTTTATACAGAGGCAACCTGATGTTTTTCCAGAGCCTTATATTTAATTTTTATAAGGTTGTAAATTTGCGTCCCCCAGACTTGGATAGAAATTTTTTAAACATGACAGGAGAGTAAATCAACGCACTCATTCTATTCCTTACATTTTCTGAAGTGATGAATTTATCTCACCTTCCCCTCCCCTTATCTCACTAAAACACATTTTTACTGCCAGTATCAGAATTCACTACTCCAGTGCCTCTCACCCTAGTCAGCTGAAGTGAAGTCTAAATGAGGCTGAGAAAGCATAAACACTGAGCACCTGGAAACAGGAAATATGGGATATTTTCGAAGACAGAGAAAAAATAAACAAAACACCAGTAGAAATAACAACATGGAATAATATCCATTTTTACCATAATTCAGTACAAAAAAACACAAACAACTTACTCTGTCCTGCACATTACTACATCAAGCTGTATTTCCCCTTGACCTTTACTAGAACCTCATAAAGGTATCAAGATCCATATTCGAGCACACAGACCACAGGTATCACTCATAGACATGAAATAAGACTCCTCTCAAGCAAATTTGGCATCAACTGTTCTAGAGCAATTTTGAATTCCTTCTATAACTGCAGTGTCAGTTCTCTGGGCTAAAACATCTCCTTCTGATCTTACCAAGCATGACAAGCAGTGCAATGACTCAAAAACCAATACACAACTGATTCAGTGATCAATTTCCTCCAAGCTTAACAAAGGTTTTCAGTTCCAGCATTTTGTGAAAATATCTTTAAGACACCAAGTTAAAGGGGACACCCTATTAATAGCCACACTAAGAATTAAGCACAAGCCTTATTAGAAACTCAACCGTGAGACATTAATCTACAGGAATCCAGTCCTCATCTACTCATGGATCTATGTGCCAGCACATTTTGCCTGACTGTAATCATTCTTACAGTCACAACACATTTAATTTTAATGATCAAAGCAAACGGCTGATGGTCTGTATCTGTCATATATTACCTCAACTACAAAGTCATAGTAAACATTGTTTTGGCAATTTAGATTCTTCAGAACTCCATTCACAGTTTCACAGGAAGAAAATTGTCTTTTCTTCCCAAACTGAGCAGAAAAGCCTATGTTGGATTTACTCTGTATGTAGAATATTGCACAGAAATATCCCGTAAGAGCTAGAAAACTAACCTTACACTATGCAATTCATATAGCTTGTCTGTGAGTCAAACGGCTCCCAGGGAAAGACTAGGCTTAACCCTTAATTCACATTTCTTTCTAGAAGCTAAAAGCCCCAAAATAACAACATCACTTACAACATTATGAGTTTCACATTAGTGAAAGAGGGCTTTTTAAGGATACCTGGTAGACAGAGAAATTAAGAACAATGAGACACGTAAGAACATTCAAATGAAAGAAAGTGCTTTAACTCATTTCCTGATGAAAAGGCATAAGCTAGCATAATTCAAAAGGTCAGTTATTGCATCTCAGCTGATGAGAACTAAATTCTTAAAAATTTCTCAGACTCTTTTGAGAGTGGGCCTCTGAACATGGCCCTATGCATACCTCTAGTTAGACAAGTATGGCAACCTGTAGTGTCAGAAAAAGTGATAGGCACCGATAGAAATAAATGAAAAATAGCAGTTGACTTATCTGCTGAAAACATTGTTCTGAGAAGCATCTCAAACATAAGAGCCCAACTACTGAAAAGCTATGACACTGGAGAAAACAAAAGGGAAATGAAGATTTACAGCAAAAAAGATTAATGGGCTTGTTTTCAGCTGTTCAAAAATAAACTCATTAAGATACTTACTGTCCAAAGCACTGAAGAAAGTCGAGTAAACAAGGTAAACAGAAAAGAAAATGCTAGACACAGGAGGACATTTTGTCTGAAGAAAACTTTCTATTTATGGTTAAGTAGCATTCCTTTTCGTTCTCATGAGCTATCTAAGAGGAACTTTAAGTACTTTTAAGTTGAAGTTTTGTTTCATACAAAGCAACATCCTCATTTTTAATGAAATTACACAAGTTTCATTTCAGATTTAAATAAAAATCACAAAGAAGTACAAATTTGTACAAACATTCTGTATGTACGTTTGCCTATTAATTTAAACAAAAAAAAAAGCCTATTATCACTTTTTCCAAAATCCTAAACTGATTTCAGCACATGAGCATACAACCTACTTGACAGTGAGAATCATCTGTCTTTTACTGGTTTTTAGTCTACCCAAAAAGATTATAACCTTTCTTGCACTGAGGAAAAACATCCATACTCAGTATTTTCCTTCCCTGCAGAAAACAAGGCATTTCAGTTACACTGAAGACTCTCTTGCTAAGAGATCTGCAGGACAAAGCAAAGTACAGCTGACAGTCTCAACAACCACTTCTCCAGCTCAAGAAAACAAAAGATAAACTCAGTATACACAAACTGATTACTTCTCAGGTATTTTTATTTGTTTAGCTCCATGAGGACTATTCTATCACTAGGTAACTTAGTGCTTATCCTGGTTTTGGCTAGGATAGAGTTAATTTTCTTTCTAGTAGCTAGTATAGTGTTATGTTTTAGATTTAGTATGACAGTAACATTGATAACACACTGATGTTTTTAGTATAACCATGCCGTCATCATGCCCAGTGTATAAACTGGAGGGAGCTGGTGGGTGGGGGACAGATCGTTGTTCAGGGACTAACTGGGCATCGGTCGGCAAGTGCTGAGTAATTACATTGTGCATCACTTAGTTTGTATATCTCAATAATTAATTATTACTATTATTGTTATTATTATTTTCTTCCTTTCTGTCCTATTAAACTGTCTTTACCTCAACCCACGAGTTTTCCTTTTTTCCCCATTTTCTCCCCCATCCCACCAGGGGGTATCGAGTGAGCGGCTGGGTGGTGCTTAGCTGCTGGCTGGGCTTAAACCACGACAGAATTCTAAAGGCATGCTTGAAGTCTTATAGTTAAGACTGAGCATGACAAAAAATTCGATAGCCGTTCCAGAAACGCACATGACACCTGAAAGGCCCTTCCTGCAGTGCTTTTAAATGAGCCAGGAGAAGTCTCCAAAAAGCCAGGAAGGTGATCCAACATGGTGACATCCTGCTTTCAGGCACCACTACACTTTACTGTCAACTTGCGACACCACGTTCCCAGCACCTCAGCACCACGACACTGAGAACGGTTCCTTCGCACCATTCACGGCAAGTAAGCTCAGCTAACGCCCTCTGCAAGTCCTCCTCCGGCCATGCACGCATCGAACTTTACTAACCTCTGACCTCTCCTCTCCGTGGGCCTCCGGGATCTTTTGCCCCGGACAGGATCGCGAAAGCCCCAGGGGTAGCGGGACAACCCCAGAACGGCACCGGGCACGGCGACGGCCGGGCCTCCGCTAGGCCCGCGGGCTGCCGCCGCGGCTCCTCCTCGGTAACCCCGCGGCCGCCGCGCCGCCCGGCGCCGCTCTCCGCCCGCCGAGCGCCGGGCCGGATGTCGCGGTGCCGGCGGCGGGCGGGAGGGGAGGCGAGGCCGGTGAGCTCCGGCGACAGTTCCCGAGCCCGGGCGGGCAGGTGGAGCCGGGAGCCGCGGCTGGAGCATGGAAGGTGAGACACGACCCCGCTCTTTCCCGGGGGGAGAAGGCGCTGCCGCTCCCCCTTCCTCCCCGGCGACCCCGCTCGGGGCGCTCGCACCGTGCTCCACCTCCCGCTTACTTCCAAGCGGCTTCTTCAGCGCTTTCTGCAAAGAGATTGCAGCTTCTGGAGGAGAAATCGAATCGCGTGTTGCAATTAAACAGGAAACGAACGGGGCTTTTTCCCCCCCGCTCTGTTTAATTTCAGAAACATCACAACACGTATGATAAAGTTGGTCTTTAGAGCCCGCTTTATCTGCCGTTCGTATTCTAGGTTTTAACGAATTAAAGGGCGTGTTGGTTTCCTCTTCGCTTGTAAAACGTGCATGTAACTTTCAGAGCCAGCAAAAAACAAGTTGAGAGTTAGTCTTGGGCAACGGCGTAATTCTTTTGGGAAGAAAAGCTAAATTGCCAGTGTTTTAACAAGCCTGGCAAAACAGCATTGCAAAGCATCACTTGATTCATTGTTTCAGAGGTGGATATTCTTATTTCAACTCATCCTTTTAAGGGCTTGAGTTTAGATTCTCCTGTGTCTCAATGACTTCAGGTGTTTGGTTATTTTAAGGTAGATGCAGCTGCCTATTTTAAAAAATGTATTCTCCTTTGCTAAAGGCTTTTAAAATGTTTGTATTTAAATAATTACTCTCACAGAGTCTGACTGAATTGAGACTATCACTGCTTGAGAGACGTAACTAATGTTTTGAAAGAATGGGTTTGGTGGCAGTTTGGCACTTAAAAATGCAGCCTCGTTTTCTTGCTCAAGTCGGATCCACTGTATGTCTATTGTGGGAGAAGACAGCTCTTTAGGTATGTTGGTATAGTCTCTGGTTAGAACATGAGCATGTTTCTGCCATTACAGCTGTGATTATTTAAGAAGTGTCCTTTTTATGTTCCTATTTCTTGTACACTTAAATAATCCTTCAGGTTTTAGGTCTGTACGTGGGCATTATGAGGATCAGTTAATGTGCCAGAGCTTGTTCTGTTTGGGATGAAGTTAATGTAAAAGTGTTCTACTGTGTTATCTCTGGATACAGCAGCTGCCAAGTGTCTCTGTTTCCATGGGTCTTGGGAAAATCTCGGTTCCACTGGAGGCAATGGGAAATTTGCCATTGAGGACAAAAGGGTAACGCTTCTGTCCTTGATTTTCTGCGCTCAGAACAGTCACTGACTGGGGGACTTGCAGGCACTGGCAAGAGTAGGTGTTTGAGACCTGGGTCTAGGAAGCCGAAATCTGCAATCTCTACTTGATTGCATCTCTTCATGACTGGTTTGTTTTTGCAAAGATCACAAGAACTGACCTCATGCTGTCGTTTCCATTTGCTGTACTGGGATGAACATGTAGAATTACTGGAAGATACTGTGCTGGTTTTAGAAGGTCATACGCTACAATATGAGAAAAATGTTACCCTTAGTTACACACTGCTGATCAGGATTTCTTCCCAAAATGGCATGTGCACTTAAAATGTCCATGTCATTTCAAACATTATGTGGCGCTTAAGAGCAGCAAAGTATTAGACACCCTGCAAAGAGTTTATTTGGTCCAGGGTACCTTCTTCAGAAAGCCATTGAGACTGTAAGTGCTGAAGAAGGCCATTCAGGGGAAATTAGATAGGCTTTCTCTCTTTAATGGTGCATTGCAGGCTGAAGGTGAAAAACATGTTGGGGTGAAAGAGGTTGACTGCTGTACGTAGCAAAGGCACTGGCTCTGCTGTGAGCATTTAGGGATAAGGCTGTGGGTGTCTAAGGTTGTAGGGCAGGGGCCAAGATCACTGTGTGGTTTATTTTGGTTTGCTTGTGCGTCTTATGAAGGCACAAAGACAAGGAAACAAGATGCATTTGCTGCATGTACTGTGCTAGAAAGTCTAAGAGCATATGGGATTTACAAAGATGTGCCCTTTGCAATGCTGTTGGGTTGAAAACTGCAGCTGGCAGTAAAAAAACAATGTTCTGGTTTTTACTGTGGAAGCAAACAGGTAGGATTATAATAATTCAAGACGTACCTGCCATTCTGTTGGCTACAGCTGTATTGATGATAGAAGGGTATTAGTGTTATTTACTTGAAAAACATCCATTTTAGGCGGGTTAAAATACAGGTGGGCTGTTTTGTTGCTTCTATTAACTGGTCAAATACCAGGATAAAACATGAATACAGTTATGTATTAAAATGCTATAGCACTTTTTTAGCACACTATTTGAATATTTTTGCTCACTTTGGCTATTGGCGTAGAACACAGGATGGCTAAGGATTGGTTTCTAAAGCACATGAGTTTTACTTCTGCTTTGTAAATGAACATTGTGCGTCAGCTGCGACACACGCAAGACAAGCGCCTTCTTTCCATGCGCCCTAGTCAGTGGACTTCTTTGAAGCTTGGGAAGACTAGCGTGTTCTGTAAGTGATTTCCCGCATTGTGCTTTTCTGAATGTTAGGTAGAAATATGGTCTTATTTGTACAGAATCGGGGAGGGAAGCTTCCTAAACCTTCTCTTCCTGGCACATTAGGTGACACTGTGAAGGATCTGCCTTAAAATACTTTACTTGGGAAAGAGACCTGAGGTTAAATATTGAGACCGCTAAGGCTCTAAGAAGCTGCTTAAGATGAATATTGTAAAGAAACCAGGTACTGATGAGTGGATGTTGGAGGCTTGAAAGTGATACAAAGACTGGGGTATTTCTCAACAGAAAAGAGAAACATTGTACTGTGTGTCATTGTTCTTATCTCCTCAGAAGGATTGTACTGCCCAGCAACCCATCACGGACAGGAACCTGTTATGCTCAACAAAATGTAAATAAATATGCAGAGACCATCTCAACATTAAGTAGATGAGCATTTGAGGACTGGCTGAACAGGTCCTGCTAGGCTGCCGCGTGGTTCTGGCAGTGCCGTTCTCTGCCAAGTCACCCGGTAACTGCAGTTCAGAGGTGCTCAGAACAGAACAGTTGACTGGTAGGGGTGTTGCGCTTAGCCCGACACACAGAGGCTTGTGCTGATGGGATTTACCCAATAAGCTATAGCAATGTATGCATCCTTATTGGAGTGACTGTGCGCTTGGGAGATGTCCTGGGGAATACAATGGTTTCTAAAACAATATAGCTATACAGGAATATACGCAGAATTATCTGATTTGAAGCAGCTGCGTAGGGGCTCTTAATTCTTCATTTCGAGACCTCCTGGCAACCCTGGGGAAGGCAGAATTGCTGCAGTTTCCAAGCCACACCTCTCCCCCCACCCAGCAGGCACCCTTTTTGCTTAATCCTGGGGCTTTCACCAGGTCAGTGCTTTATCACCCAAATGGGGCAACTGCACAGGATTTCTGAATGCAGTTAAAATCGAATTCAAGTATTACAGAATAACGAGGGTTTCATTGTCTTGCTGAAAGCTTAATTATTTGCACAATCACAAGGATTTGTGTAATTTAAGTATCTACAGTATTGCAATGTAAATTAAAATCAATACTAGAGAGAATTTTGTTCCTGGACTGTGTATTTAATGTTTCCCCATCATTATTCACAGTATAAATTGGTTTGTTTGCTTCTTTGTACCTCACTTTTCCTGCTATGATAAAATGAAACAAAGACAAATTTTAAGAGCTGTAACTATGGAGTTCCTTGATCTTATTTATTTCTTTTAAAAATACAGATTTAGTAAATGTTTGAACATTTTGTCATTTAATTCCGTGACTAACTTTATGACACAAGGCAACATTCCTGGCTCTTATAAAAGACAATGAAAAGCTTGCATTCATGCTAAATTGCGTGAAAGGATAGGAGTTCTGATTTAATTTTAGGATACATTTAATGCTAATAGATTAACAACTTGTCTCCAGTCAGGAGTACACCCTGAAGAGCTCAGGTCACTGCTGGATGGCTTGATTCGTTAATAGTGGGGGTTTTTCTTGCTGCTCTTTGGTAATAGCTAGTTAAGAGCAGTGGGAACGACATGCATAGTGCAACTCTTAGACCCATTATTGAGAAATGGGAGCTGAATGCTTTCATTTAGGAAACAATAGAACCAAACATTTAAAAAACCGTTGTTGGATAGTTCTATGGTTGCTTTTTTTCCTTCTCTGAGTTTGCCTTTATTTTGTTGGATGCATCAGTCCATTCTCTATTCATGCAATTTTTTTGGATAGCCTCCTCTGATACTAGGCTGCTTTGCTGTAGAGTTAACAGAGCTTTATATTTCGGTGTTGCAGAGACCACAAAAATGTTCCATATGCAGTGGTGGTAAAGATAGATAATTATGGGGTAAATGTCACTAGTGGTTAACACCTCATGGCCACTGCATGTGTATTTCTGTTATGTAACTGCCAGGAATGAATTTTACAAGTCCTGGAGCTATTATTTTTTATGTTCAAAGATGATAAAAGATTTTCCAGTCTGTAAAAAAAGAGGGAAGAAAGCTAGAGGAAAGAAAGGAGGAAGGGAGCAGGTATCTGTGACACTGGTAAGAAAATCAACCCTCATATCAATGAAATCTCAAGACAGCAAGGCATTGAGTAAAGACTTAACTGGGCAGGTCAAATCTGTGCCTCCAGTTAAACTTGCCAGCCTAAATTTGGGCACTGGAGTGGGAGATGTAAATACCTGCGGCTTATATTGTCTTCAGAGCAGTCTGCTGAGTGCTCAGCACTTTTGGAAACCAGGCCACATATGTAGTCCTCTAATTTTTTATTTTTTTTTTTTAATTCCTGACATTTGATCCCTATCAGAATTTCTAAATGGGAATTAGACTTGCATGCCTATGAAAACCAAGTAGATCTTGTGAAGATAATAGGGTTTTCCCTTTGTATTAGAAAAGGAATGTAAAAATACCTTGTAATTTGTGCTTTATAGAAATTCACTTCATATAGAGTTACTACTGCTATGCAGTGCTCACAGGGTGCAAAATGAGATGTTAAATCAAAAGTGCATTTATTATGTTCTATAATTTTTTGAAGTTAGAAAATAATGCTTAATCCCTTTTATGGACACATGCCAATGCTCAAGATATAAAGAAGTTGTGCAATGAAATGTAACAATTATTTGGTATTTATTTATTTGAAAATTTTGCTTTTTCAATTTTGCTTTCAGTCAAGAAAATGGGAATTTATAAGATTATAACAACTGTGTCATGAATGCTTCTAAATATTAAGCAACTGAGGCTGCTTTTCGGTCTTTTGCAGATTCACAGGCAGGTATGGACCTAAGTAATTCTCAGGAACAGCCCATGGCTGCAGGTACTGTGCTGTTCAAGTTATGTTCTTTCACCCTCTCTTGAAAATTTTAAATTTAGATGGAGAAAACTGTAGGAATTGCAGCTTGTTTAGATTCCCAGGACACAGAGTAGCACAGTCACAAATACAAAGATGGGCATTAAAGGCAAAAAGTATATTCTAGAATTGAAATAAAACTGTGGAAGTTCAATATAATATTGGAAAATTGTACTAAAGGGAAAAAAGACTGTATAGTAGGAAAGGAAATGTTTTCAGAAGAAAGCTGGAAGTTTTGATTAAGGAAGCAAGAATAATGTGATTCTTTTGGTTGACTGCATTTCTGAAAATATGAAAACAAACCTCTTGTGTGAATTGGACACATTTTACTCATTAATCAAAAAATAAAACTTTTTTTCAGGTCCAATGTAATATTTAGCTTGAGAAGGATTGGGGTTTTTACTAGCCAAATGTTAGTAAGTTAAATAATTTTAACAGCAATTTCTGAACGTTGCTGTGAACTTTTCAAAATTCACAGGATTGTTGAAAGAAAACACTGTCAGGTTTTTAAGCAAAATACTGATCTGAAATGTACAGAAATATGCATAATATTGAGTTACTCTGTATTATGGATTTTATGAAAGAAGCTTTATTTGAAAAAACAGCACCCAAATAAATTTCACTATAGTTAAAAATTTGGCTTTATTTCAGAGAAGACAGTCTTGGATTTCTGGGACGTACTGCTGTCACAGTGATCAGCAGAAAACTTTCTGATAATGTTGATGTTTAAAAAGACATATATGAAATAAGCAGAGAAGTGCAACTGGCTTCAAAGAGGCTTCCGATTAAACATGCTTGAGCAGTTTCCTGGCCTGGGGCCAGAATGATTAATATTTTGCCCAAATGAACAAAGTAAAGCTGTGATTCCTTTTCCATGCTCTGAAGAGCTTGCTTGCTTACCTGCTAGCAGCAGTTGTCAGAATACATGTGATACATAGTGTTACATATTCTGGATTTTATTCCTGTTCTGCTGTCATTTAGAACAACCTCCAGAATAGTTAAATCTCAGCAAAAGCTTGAGACTTCTTAAAGGTGTGTGCTCTGTGCAAGAGTTTGTATATGACTTTGGGAAGCAAATCCATTCAACCAAATTGCTACTAATCAGTCTATAGGAAGAACATTGTAGGCAATACTGGGAGTTTGCAGATACTTTGAAGTAATTACCTGGAAGTATTCTTGGAGCATAAATAGTTAATTATTGTTTTTTGGGTGGGTTTTTTTTGTTTTGGTTTGGTTTGGTTTTTTTCCAGAAGGACAGGAGGTTTTGACAGACTGTAATCTGAACAAATCCGAGGAAATGGAAAATATGGATAATGTGGAAGATATGAAGGAACACAATCAGTCTAATGAAGAAGCAGGAGGTAAAGTGGAGATTGAATTCTGAAAAACAATAGTTATATTTTGTCTTTTTATTCATCTGATTATGCTATGAGAGTGATGAGAAAGTTTAATCTGGATTACGGCTTGCATGCATGCTTGTAAAAGGAGTAACAATGCAATTAGTTTAGAGCGTTTTAACATGCTTTAAAGGAGGAGCAACTGTTTTCCATCAGGGAACCTCATGTGCATTTTATAAAGGTCACTTTTAGAGGATCTATGAAATATGGATAGCAAGACAAAAAAGCATGTGCATATGGTGAGCTCTTTTAATGTGTGTTGTAGCATACAAATTCTTAAAAGTAGTTTGCATGTGACAAATGCGTGTGTTAGGACTGCACTTTTTATTAATGTTGTTAAGCTTCTCTGATACCTGAAAAATAACTTGGCAAATTTTTTTTGGAAAGAAAGGACAAGTTACTTCAAATTCATAGAACAACTAAGCCCTGTAGAATTTAAAACTGGAGCAGTAATCCTGTACTTTAAACTGTGCGTTAACAGAAGGTCGGTCAGTTTACCATGTTTATTGTTTAATTTGAACAGTAAACCCTTCCTATACAGCTGAAAGAAGACGCAGGTATGAATAAAATACTAAAACAATATGCACTATTTTTGATTTAAAAGAGGTCCTACATAAGTGCGTATTTCTGTGTATCTTTAAAAACTAGTAGGCCCTCTTCACTTAACAGATAAAAGCAGCAGCTCCTGGACTCAGCAATCTTACAGGCCCTCAGAGTTCAGGATTTGTATATGTGTATATCACACACATGTAGAGCAAGAGACTTTGAATTTCCTCCTTGATCTAGAAGCTCATAAACTGAAATCACAGCATTAATAAACATTCCTGCCAGTGAGCTGAGTATGTTCATTTATGCCAGTTCTCAACCACAAACAGTGAAAAATGCTGTCTTGTAGAGGATGTGGTATACATATACTGGGGAAAAGACATAGATTGTTTTACGAGTTTCACGTTGCCTTTCAAGTACTGCATGTCCATGGCAGTACAGCAATGTCAAGACAAACTATGTCTGTGGCTTTGGTTAGTAGTTTTGAAGTAGTGTTTTTGTATCACATGAATCAAGTAACTCACTAAAGAATTGTCTCTGTTTTGGTTGCCCAGTAGCTTTGGTTGTTCCCTGTAACACAGATGCGATGACTTTATTTTGGACTAAAATGAAATGTTCAGGTGTTAAATTTTTGCATCATTAAAGATTAAACTCGTATCTATTTATTAACGAGGTACAAACCAACATAAAACACTCAAGGGAGCGCTGCACTAGCAAAAAAGTCCATGAGGAGGGTAAAACCAGTCTCACTTGAGTATCTACAGTACCAGTGTCTAGAACTGTACTGGTGTCTGGCCTTTCTTGATAGTCGATGGGAGAGAGAGTATGCAGGTGTCTGACCTAGGATGAAATGCCTCGTGTCCCTAGAGTAACTGTTTCTTAGCAGGACTCCATTTATAGTTGGTGGAGAGTAGCTTAGTATAGATGTCTGCGGTGCAGAAGCTATCTTGGGCAGGTGAGTTCTGTTCTGCTTACCCTAAAAAGAGAATTTTAATGTTTTTATCCACAGAACATGGGATGCTTGAACCTTTTCTATATCCAAGGCATCTCTTTTTCTGATACCACAGCACATAAAATACAGCAATATTCCAGCTATATGTCCAGCCCTTATGCCATTTCCACTTGCTGTAGCTCACTTCCGTCTCTGCTTTCCCAGAGCCCCTGCCCTTTACTCCTCCTAGTCACTAAGCTGCACATGCAGGAAGCCAGGACAATGTTTCTTACCCAAAACCTCAATATTGACCATCCAAGAGGAACTGCTCTAGCTTCTCCCCAGCTTCCCATTCCAGAAGGCCTGTCTATACCACTTGCATGTATAGCATCATGGCACCTAGCAAGTCTTTTTTCTGTTTCTTGACTGTGCTATGCCCTTCAGCTTCAATACCATTTCTCAGGCTCTTTTCCATACATTTACGTCAGGTGCAACTTAGAAGCTTGTGAGAGAATGTTTACGTTGATACTGCTCTTACACCCCTTTTTTTTTTTTTTATACGGCTGCTGATCTCTTAAAGTTTCTTTACAGTTTGTTCTAGAATGCAAATACTGAAAATTTACGTGTCAAAGATAATGCTATAAATATCAATAAATCATCATTTCGCTCTGATAGACTCTTGCCATTAAAGCATTCATTCATTATAAAGTGAGTACAGACCTACTCAATACCACAGTGCTCTATTCTTTGATTCTCACTGTAGGAATAAAGACATGGTTGCTGGGAGGAAGCTGTTTTAAATGCACAAAAAGGAGAGCTGCAGTATCTCAGTGTAAAATGGCACAAAATCAAATATATATTGTGTTTACTTCATTGCTTCACATACAGTTCTCTACAATCATTCTGATACCAGAAGCCCAATAAATCTTAAATAGTTAAGCATGCTGTGCTAGTAGTCTAGGCTGTGCAAATATCAGTAGGTGTATTTAAATTTCTTCCTGAAGCCCAGCACCACTTCAGTTGCTGTTGGGTACTAAAATTCACAAATAATCTTAGCTTTGGTGTCATACCTACTATGTAACAGTAGCAGCTACATTAGTCACTGAGCAGTCCCTGCTGGTCAATAACTATTTGTCTTACTTCTAGATAAGCGAAACCACATTCTGACAGTGCTGCCCTGGTGGGAGTTTTATCATTTGGGGATCACTAACCCTGCTAAAAATGAATATATAGTATTCTCCAGAATCACAGAATAGCAATATCGTCAGTATCGGTGATGGCTCTTGGGAAATGGATTATATCCTGCCTACACCTGAAAAGTCTGTCTGTTTAAAGGGGGGGGGGGAAAGCTCTGTTTGGCACTTTTCCAGGTCTGATCACTAATACCCTCATTACATATCAAATTTAAAGGGAAACAATGAAAAACGCTTGTGTGGTTCTCATAAATGTTAATCGTGGTATTTGTGATCCATCCCTTTTGTGAGCGAGCAATTCCACTTAAGTATCTTCACAGTTCATCGTTGATGATAGCCTGCATCACAGAAAAATCTCCCTTTTTTTATCCTGAATCCCTGCATGATCCATGCCCATAGGGTTTGTTCCATCTGCTGAAGGCCCTCATGAGAACATGAGGCTACTGACTCAGAGAGAGAGAGAGATCAAGCATTTGATAGCCTGCTTTCCACTGCCTTAATGTCTATAACATGTTTTTTTTCAGTTCAATTATGTCTGGTTTTTCCATGTTTTGTCAGCCATTCATAGTAAGTAGTAATCTTGCAGTTTCTTGGACTATCCATTTTTTGTGAATCTTGCATTATTAATGGGTGACACTCTAAATACATTGTGGTGACTTTGAGCAGAAGTTGGAGCCTGGTCAAATCTAGATGTTGTCCAGCTCTAGTTTGGTGGAGCCTTTTATGCTAGGTCTGCAGAAAGTGGTACTGTGATCCTTTCAAAAGACTGCAGAAACTTCATAGAGGCACTAAATAAACTGGTGTATAGGGCTGAAATGTCATTGCAACTGGTGCTTGTCTGGTGTAAGAAAATGCGCTTTTTCAGCAAACAGTTCTATATTTGTACTTCTCCGAGCACATGCAAACACACTGGCTGATGTGTTGTTCATATGTCTGTGTCATAACTGAGAAGGTGAAATGCCCGTTCAATGAAAACAATTCAACCTGTCCTATTATACAGTCCTTTTAAAAGGGCTTCAACTATGTTGATTGCTAAGTATAGGGCAAACAATTAGGCAGAAGGCTATAGTAATATGTTAATTAACGGCTTGATGGAGAACAAGGGGAGAAAAGAGAAAGAAAAAACCTTTTTTTGCCTCAAGGGAATGGAAGCTGCATGCTGTGGTGCACATGGTGTATGCTTGCCTGCAACCATAAAAATACACTGTTCCCATGGTGCTTCCTGTATCTAGTCTGAAAAGAGACAAGCAGTGAGGCAGATAGGGGAGGAAGCACTTAATTTCCCTTGTTTCTTTATGTGCCCCTGACACTGTTGGCCACCTTTGGTGGCCAAAGTTGAAGTATCTTTAATTTAAAAATTAAATAAAAAAAGCCACATTCTTTCCTATGGGAGTCACAGTCAAGCACAAGTGTTTAATTATGTCTTAATTCCCTCATCTGTTAGGCAGACAACTTTTTGGGTGTTATGAATGTTAGCTAGCTTTCATGGTTGTGAAATAAAAAGAAATAGAAGCCACATTTGTGGTTTATGGATGCTAATTGCTGCTGCATTTAGGTGTGTGAAAGGGGGCGGTTAAAAGGCTGGAGTGAGACAGGAGAGGATGACAAACCCTCGCTTAGGCGCGTACTGAGGTTCCAGTGGTGCTGCTAGCACACGCACTTATCTGCTTGAAAAGGAAGTGCCGTTTTTTATCAGAATATTACATCTCCCAAGCCCAGATCGAGCCCTACCGCTCATGGGACTCAGGGGTTATCTCACAACATCAGCAGTACTTTGCTGCAGAAGTTCACTTAACAGGGGATTTCTGTAAGTGTTAACACCAGGCAAGGAGTCTGTACTGCTTAACTGTGTCAGGTCTCTCTGCTTTGGTGGCTACACATGAACTGAAAGTCGCATCTGAGTGTTATCAACAAAAGATCCTCTTGACTTTGTTTTAGCTCTACGGTACTGTACTCTCAGCAGCAGGAATGCTGCCAAGCACGTTCAGTGACATCAACACAGTCGGTTGTGTCACCACAGCCTGTAAATGATTGACATCAGCTTGGACCATCCTGCACAATGGGTAGCCCAGAGCGCCCATGGCTGGTACAGAAACTCGGATATTCTGATTGCTTTGAAATAATCAGGAAAGTGCAGCTATTCCTTATTCCAATTAACCCATTATAGTTAGTAGAAAACAGAATTTGCTTTTGTGATATCCTGGCTGTCGGTGTAAGCTATCAGACAAGACAAGGTCTGGAAGGAGAATGGATGCACAGTTTTATTCAATAGATGATGGACTCCTTTCGATAACTTTTAAAACTGCATTTTTTTTTCACTTGTTCTACAATGTATGTCTCAGCTTTATACAAAATAATTCCTTGAAATTAAAGGTGAGAGAAATATTTATTCCTTTGGCATTGAAATAAAATCTAGTCCAGGGTAGATGAGATGTGGTGTGTTCCCTCCCCACCCCCTAGCAGGAAATAAGCAAAGATTAAGAAAACAGCCCTAGGAACTCAAATCACATGTCATTGTAGAAAATAATCCATTTTTAGACATATAGGTTGGTGGAAAGGAAATCAGTTAATTAAGATGACTCACGTTTTGCCCCCAAACTAGGCTGTTCATTTGGCACAAAATGTGTGAGTTTAAAGGGCGGGTTTACTACTGGTTTTGCTGCTGGAAAGGTGTCGGAAAGCAGAAATAAATCCACAAGAGTCAAAACTTTGCTAAAATGCAGCAAATAGTTCCATGAGCATTGGAATTGATGAAGCGTGGTTTCCAGTGGGCTTGTGTCTTGTTGCTGGCTTTTAATTGAATTATGCAAAGTTCACCTCATGTGCTAGATGCCATATTTTACTTCTGCTACCTCAGGCTAGCTTTGCCGTATTCTCAACACTGCCTCCCATCACACTGCATTTAAGTGCTCCAGTTCTTGTTCCTGTTTTGTTCCTTCTGCTGCTCTGCAGGAGCTGTTATGAACTTTGTTTAATTCAGAGCTCAATTCCATATATTCTTGTTGAACAGTCTGTTGCTGCACCTCAGCTGCCAAGTGTGCCAGACACACCAACCTTTTCTGCTGATGCAGGAGCACCACCTCCAGGAGTGGTTCTGGGAGATGCAGGTACTCCTAGGCTGTCTGTTGAACAGGCCAATAGTTAGCATAGTAATTCTGAGAAGCCTTCCCCTCTGCCAGATAGGACTGAATTTGGTGTACAGGTCTGAACGTTACTAAGGGAACACAGAGTGGATGCATACGCTTCTGTAGAAGACCAGTGAAACACAAGTGTTTCATTATAAAAACCTCAATTTGGAAAGAATGTACTTGTAATCTAAAATTCAAGTCTTGGAATCTAGATTATTTACTACTGGAAAAATTTTTCTAGTTGAATCAAATCAGTACACTTGGTGTTCAAGGATTTTGAGCAACATCTTAACCAAGCTCCTGTCTTCAGTTTATAGGTGTTAAAATTCCATTGGTATTTATCACGGATTTCCCTGTTCTTCCTATTATTAAGTTTTCTCTTCATATTATATTTTTCTACTGTCAAACACAAGAGTATATTGCATTACAAGAAAGACTTTGCGGAGATGAATTAAAAAAAGGTTAAATGAAACTACACTTTCAACTTCTCAGATATGAAGTTCATTTGAAAAAGCAGTTGACCAGCGATGATCATGCCTGAGTGGTCGTATTAGTAATAGGTCCCTTGGTATAAATAATGAAGGCGATTATCTGAATTTAACATGTGGCCTTTTTCAGTCTGACTGTAAGGTCCAGATGTTCTCTGATTAACTGTCTAATTGAAGTCTGATTTAACGGTTGTGATTGTATATGGCTTTCTGGACTTTAGGAATTGTAATTTTAGAAATGTTTTCTATGAGTGATGTTATCTTAACCGTAACAGAAAGGAAGAACTCATACAGTTTCATCTTTTTCTGTGTTCTTTTTTTAAGAGGGAGACTTTGAAGATACTAAGATTTGAAAGGGTAATGTTAACAGGTGTCATAAATGAAACAAAATTCATCTGGGACAGGCTTTGGAAAATCTCGGCACTGTAGGCCCAGGGATATGGGAAGGTGTTCGCTCTGATTCTCTGTGCAACACTGCGGGTATAGAGTTGAGGAAAAATGGCAAGCTATTGACACCATTTTTAATTAAAAAAATAAAAATAAAATCCTGTGGTAGTTTTAGCATAGTACTAACCATAGTTTTCTAGCCCCCAGTCATGTTGTCTTAAGCAATAACATTCTGCTTCCTCAATCCTGTTTGTAGTGTCAGTTAAATGCATTATTTTTCATGTCCTTTCCTAAATCATGGCCTAGTGCTGCATGGTGGTGTGCAGTTGTTCTGTTTAACTCCAGCTTTGGTAGCACTCAGCTATCAATAACATTTTTCCTTTATCACTATTTCTGTTAGTATAACTTTAATGTATTCAAAACCTTTTGAATGAAAGTCCTAAAAGCCCCATGAGATTATTATTAGGCAGAAATTGGCAATAGATGGGAAATTCCAGGTATGAAATTACAGATTTACACAGGAGTATACATCTTTATAAGAAAAATCCTTGTATTTGAATAAGATGCTTTAAGAATCCGTTACATAATTCAAGATTTCTGGCTCACATGAGCTTGGAGATGATGTGTGGTGGTTGATTTTTTGTTGTTGTTGTAATTAATTGTACAGCTAGATAAATTATACTGTGTTTTAATGATACACACTGGTATTAATGAAGTAGAAAATACACATCCAAGTGCTTGGAAAATGATGCCTGGTTTGGTGGGGTTTTTTTTCTTTCCAGTTCTCAGTACTGCATTTCAATTTGATTTGTTTCTATTTTTGTTTCAAGTCACAATAAAAACAAGGAAACTCATTACCATAGAGCATGCACTCCACAAAGGGGAATTATGAAAGTTTCTCTCCTATTTTTAGAAGTGAAATTTCCACCAGGTGCCTACTGCACTGGTTCATTTAGGTATTACCACTCAAGTATGCTTTATACAGTGTCTAAAGAAAATAGATGCTTGTTTCTTGTACAAAAATGGATACTGAACAACAGTACTAAGAAAATGCTGGAAGGCACAAAGATAAAATAAAATCAAAGCCAGTATGTCTAAGTAATAATTTTTAGGAAGTCAAGGAAGTGAAATCTATGGATTTCCAGTGCATGGTAGAACAGAAGTACTGAATACAGTACTTAGGATTTTTAGTGCAGAAGAATCTGCTTTGGCATCAAAAGGCACCTCAGCTGTGGGAACACCTGAGTGGGACAAATCCAGTGGCATTCGTGCTGCACGAGGGAGTACACATTTATTGCCACTACGTCTTCATTACTGTTGTTGCCACTGCTGTCTAACTGAAAGCTGATACTGCTTCTAGGTGATTGCTTCTTCCTTTGTTGGCAAACAATGATCTCATAAAAGCATCGCTGCTGTTGGGAAAAAGGGAGCTTATAACTGGAGTCAAAGAAACAAAGCCAGGTCGGGCCAAAAAGGCTTGAACACCTTTTTCTTCCATAGAATTGATATCTGCAGTGGTGTAGAAGAGAGATATGGAGAAAAGTTGCCATATCTCTGACTGTGTTGCCTCTATTAAAAAAACAAATTATCTCATGTTGCTAATGTGTCACTTCACATTTTATAATTTCCCATTACTTACAGTCTCCAAATTTTCCATATAGACGTGTGTCACATGTAATTGTTTTCTTCTTGTTATTTAAGGAAAGAAACTTAGGTATAGCATTGATTTTTATTTATTTATTTATTTACACACACCCCCCCCCCCCAGCTTGTAATTTTGATGGGATGCACTGCAAATCTCTCTTTATTCATTAAGGAATATGGGTGTGTGTTAATTCATGACATATCTTCCACCACAGTGCATTAATTCCATTGTAGAGGTGTTTTTCATAAACATGCAGGATTCTGACTTTAATTTGGAAACTCCGCTGACTTTCTCAGTTTCACCGTGTATGTCTGTTCTGTTTCAAGCTGGTTTAGGTAAAGGAATCTCACATTTCTGGGAGGGGATCAACTGTAGTATGTGTATGCTAGGTTTTGGTTTTATACTGCTATTCCTGGGGACAATTTGTGGAAATAACAGTGATGAATCATCAGTTAATACCTGTCAAATCCAGGTAGTCACAAGAATCCTTCAGTATGCACACGTATAGACTCCCTTCTTGTTCTTCGGCATCTGAATCCTATTAACAGCTGTCAAAACCTGGTAAACTATTTATATGCTTTCACAATTTGTTTAATTGGATAGTTAGGAAATGGCATACAAGAAAAGCTTTTCTTTTTTCTTTTTTTTTCTTTAGTCTGGCTGAACATCTGTAGCATTAGGGGCTCATTATCTCTGAATTGGCATAGCAAATCAGCAGCATCATTAAAATGCCACATTAAGATGATTAAGTTTCTTTGTTATCCAGTTGACTTTTTGCATGTGCTGAGGATTTCATGATTATGACCCCACTCCTTGTAAAACACTTGAGCAACATCACCCTTTTGTGCCGTTGTCTTTAATAGCTTCTGAGTTTTATTTTTTGTGCTTTTCATAACACTACTGGTAAACTTTGCTTAACAACAGTACAAAACTTATGTTATTTTCTCTATATTTGACGCCAAGGTCTTGGATTAAATACAGTAATTGGGTTTTTTTTCCTTCTGAGACTTCCTTCTAGAGAGAATAGCTAAGATAACACTCTAGCTTGCCCTAATTGTTTGCTGCTATGGACTTTTTTTATTCATGCATTTTACAGAACATACACAAGCACTGTTCATGTGGTGGGTGACTCAGTCTGAAGTTGCCACCACAGCTTTATTTTGGATTTTTTCCAGAACCCATTGTTTTTACAGTGTTTCAGGTGAAACAAAAATATTACTCTGGAGTATGTCTTTCATCTTGTAATCATCTCCCCAGGAAATGAAACCATGTGCATCAGCCTTAACGCATCACACTGGTACTTTGTTGTGTAAAATCTACAATATTTTTTTTCTGCAGTGTATATTACCTTCATGAACTGCCTCAAGAGAAATAGTTACCCAGGTTGGACACCATGAATGTTTTTTTCCTCTTACAACCTCTTTACTTTCCTAAGCATAGAAGAGGTGATAGCACTTCTTTTTTCAGCTGGGGGAACTTCATTAGTGTTGTTAGGGATAATTGTGTTTTTCCTCAGTTAGATTTCCCTTTTCTGCTTGAAGTTACAGCCACCTTCCTCTTGGTTAAGGTGGGCCAGCCTGGAAACTCCCTAATCTCACTAAAATATGTTGATAAGATTTTTAAGTGACAGATACAAACCTTTCCACACAGTTGCCAATCTCCTGATCTCACAGTATTCCCTGTGTGTGCCAGTACACAGAGCAAAAGTCAGGGCTGAAAAAGGAATTTGGTTGCTTCAGACCTCTGCAACCACTTGGTTCATTTTAGGCTGACGTGTACTGAGCCATCTTCTCCTCAGACTGCTTTGTACCAAGGCTTTGTTCTGTATTGCCGTCAGGAAGGCAGAGTAGACTCTAAACAATAATAGGTGTGTTAGGACAGAAGAATTCCAACATTTCTAACTTTATTTGGTTTTAAAAAGCCTCTTCCCTAGTGGCTTCTGCTGTCTGTTGTTCTCAGTCATCAGAAGGTGAATTTTTCCGTTGAGGTTCTTCAAATGCCTACATGCAAACTGAAAAGCACTCGAGCTTTGGTGGGATATGACTGACAGCTGGAGTGGGATGTTTGTTGTGGGGAGGCAGCGGTAGAAAAGCCTTGATCAGAATTCAGGTGCATCCTTCTTTGTTACTATAAGAAAGCACAAGTGTTGCAAGCAGTCAGCACGCAATATGGAAAATGTAATTATTTTCTGCAGGGTAACCATAGGATGGCTTGCCCAGTTTGTGCCAGTCAGCAAGTGCTTGCCACAGGGAATTCAAACTAGCTTTCATGCTACGGTACATGAACACTGGCATAACTCTGTAAGAGTGAAAAGCTGTGAGCCATGAACTTGTGGTGAGAAACAGTAGAAAACGGTAGAGAAGTCTCAGTTGGAGGTTACAACTAGTCCTCTACTGCTGAGCTCTTGCATTTGATGCAGACGAAAGGTGAGACGTTAAGTAGAAAGTGGGAATTGAAATTGTTTCTGAAAGTACCAACAAGGTGCAGCTGCAATGCGTACTTCCTTTTACCATGCTGTGCAGGATGTAGAAAATTTTTTTGGAACTGCCTCCTTTTGAGAGGGAAAACAACCAACCAACCAACCAAAAAAATCCTTTCTTTTTTTTTTTTTTTTGGAAAAGATATTCTTTTGAAAGCTACTTTCAGCAACTGGCAATAATTTTTCCTTAGAGTGATGGAAATGTCTGTGTAAACTAATTCTGAAGGAGTCTTGATAGCAGAATCACCCGCACACCCTCAGACTTGAAGTTGGCAGCAGAAGGTACCTGCAGAGGAAACCCTGTTGCAGTGGAAGTAGGAAACCCCAGGATATGAAGCAGAGCTAGTAGTGAAGAAGGTGCAGAGAAAAACGGCTCATTTGTATTTGAATCTAGACCACCCTGTGACCCTCTGAGCAAACACCAAACCTGCATGAGCTCTTCTGGGACCAGGACAGTCCATCCCAATACCAAGGCCTAAAAACCATCTAGGATAGGGGGATAAAAACATGTAATATGGGGGAAAAAAGCCAGCCTTCTGTGGATGTCATCACCTAGGGAGAGCACCAGGAAGAATCTCGGTGTTTTCTACACTACTGTGGATTCTTGCATAGGATGAAGAAATTATCACTGACCTGTTTCTTCCACCTCACTTCAACCCAAAGTAAGATAGATTGGCTGGGCTTAATGCAAACATTTAGGATAGGGGATTGATTTTCTCACTAAAACACGGTTGAAAATTTTTATTTCATTAAAGTACTGGTTGCCAGATCTTTATTTTTCAGTGCTGCCTTTATGTTACCACCTCATTTTCGCTGTCACCCATTGTTTGTTCTCGGCATTTGATGTGGTTTATTACTCAGAACTAGAGCTAATACATATTCAGCAGTCCATGTTCTGTACTTTGGAGAAAGGACAAGTGATTAAGTGCCATATTTAACTGTCTAACCCTCAGTTTGAGAGCCGAGCAGGTGGCCATGAGAACAATACTTTCAAACAGGAAACTATGTATTTTATCTCTTAGTGCTCTTCTTCACTTGGTAGCTTGAGGCATAACTCCAAGTTTCAGCCATAGCCTAACTCTTGTATAGATGGAAAAGTCAGCTATAAGCAGAAAAAAAGCTGTCCTGTCAGTTAGTAAGGATTTTAATGCAAGTGCTGGTAACGCTGGAGTTAATAGTGGAAAGGAAATGCAGCAACCTAAGTTGGGAATCATCAGCTGTTTATATAGTGTGACCAATTTGCTTATATTTTTACATGGGAGCATTATTGTTAGTAAATTATTAGCTACTTGTTACATTCTCCTCTTGTCATAAAATTGCATTTATTTAAGGCAGTGTCTTTGGTTTTCTCTGGACATGGCTACAGGTCCAGGAACCTATTAAAGGGCCATGGATGCTGATCTTTGTGAGTGTTTGGGTTCTTTGCCACATATTCACAATATGACTTTGGACATATCTTTTACCGTTTCTGGGATACATTTATTTATCAGGAAATCTTTTCTCTGCCTCTGCTAGTTTTACTCACATAGTAACCTTACGATACAGGATTATTGGATGCTCCTCAGACATTTGAGATCTTTGGATAAAAATTGCAATTTGCAAGTGCAAATTAGGGTTACTGATTAGGCTTAATTGATGAGAATCTATACCATAGGAGCACTGGAAGTCTTATACTGGATCAGACATATGTCTTAGACATGTCTCAAGCACGAAGGGTTCCACAAGAAGATATAAGTATCCTTTTTAATTTGTGTCTTTCTGTATTTCCAATTCACAGGAATAGCCTGTGATACTAATTTCTACAGGCTAATTGTGAGTTGTGGGAATAAGTATTTTCTTTTGAATCCTGAATAGTAGTACCCTGTAACTGCAGATGAAGTTTGTACTGTATTATACTTTTATAATCTGTAGAAGGAAATTATCCATCAAAGGTAATTAACAGACAGGTCAGTATTTTTAAAGGTTATCTCACCGTGAGTATCAAGTGTACATGACACATGAAGATTCATGTCTGAACTGTATTTTTTCAGCTTTGACTGTTTAAGTAAAACTTTTAGGAAGATTGATAATATAATTTTATGTAATTTTTGGTGAGTTTTTCCCAAGATACTTCATTGTGCCTAAGATGAGCATTTTTTCACTTTTGTGCTTTGTTTTACCTGCAGATGATGTGGTTAAAGTGAAAGGTGAATACAGTGAAAGAGAGGAGAGTGCCTTAAATTCAGAGCCTATGGAAAACCCAGAAGAATCTGAAATGCCTTACACCTTTCCCAGAGAATATAATGACTATGAAAGCATTAAACTGGAAAGACACTCTGGTTCATATGACAACGTCAGGCCAGCTAGTGGAAAAATGAATTGTGATATCTGTGGATTAGCCTGCATTAGCCTCAATGTCTTGATGGTTCATAAGCGTAGCCACACTGGTAAATATCCCTATGTTATTCTTATAAGAGCTGAATACTGAAAGGATAATAAGTTATAATCTAGACTACTTATTTTAAAAAAGGATACCCAAATCAGGATTTCCTTGTTCTGTGCCTCGCTTTACCCACTTTTCTTCTTATCAGGATTGAATGTTAGTAAAAGCATGTTTGTGAGGCATTTTAAGAATTTTGGATGAAAGGCACTATGTCATTTAAGTATTTCAGCCACAAAACACAAGTTAGATTGGGTTTGTGCTGCCATTTCCAGTCTGTGTATGTATTTCTCTTTGTGCTATACTTCAGCAACAAACCAATTAGCATCTTAGGTTTCGACCTGCAGTAAGATGAGACTTTTTTGTTTTTTCTAAAAATTGCTAGCTTGTTGGAATCAGCCTCCTCCAGGACACTTATTTCCATGGAAAAACTGTACAGTGTTTTCCATAGTTGTACATATGTTACAAGAAGCTCTGACACCAGTGCTGCATGTAACTCCCACTGAAGTCAATGGAAGGGCTGTGTGTGTTTCTATAGAAAGAAATTGATCCAGTATCTCATTCTTTCCTCTTCCAAAATGCAAAGGGTATGAGGATAGCATAATGCCCATATAACCATTAAATGTCCTTTTTTGTATGTCATTTTAAGGTGAACGGCCATTCCAGTGTAATCAGTGCGGAGCTTCCTTTACTCAGAAGGGTAACCTCCTCCGCCACATTAAACTACATACAGGGGAAAAACCTTTTAAGTGTCATCTTTGCAGTTATGCCTGCCAAAGGAGGGATGCGCTAACAGGTCACTTAAGGACACATTCTGGTAAGTGACTTCAAAGACACTTCATGTGTTTTAGATGTGTGTCACTAGGACAGTAGGCGTGGAAAATAAAGAGTCAGTCAGCAAAGTTTGCTCAGCCGGTCTAGTTTTGAAGAGTCGACAAATAGCAGTGACCACTCACTCTGCCTGCTGTGCTGATAGAACCATCTTGGGACTCGGCTCCACTCTTAATGCAGAAAGAGGGCACAGGGAAACCCACTGTCACAGCTGCATGCTGTGAGAAACAGCCAGCCTCGATACCTGCTTGCACAAAATGACTCCTTGGTATTTTCAAATGAGTGGAGCTAGCTCTGAATTTGAGGAGTAGTGCAAAGACATGCTTTGCTGGGACTTCCTTCTGTTTCTGACCTGAGCTGTTAGGATAGCTCTAGAAGCAAACTCCAGGACAGCATGACTCTGTTGCCAGTTAACATCTTGCTGTTGTGTAGTGCCTTTCATCTGAATGTCTTAACATGCTCAACAAATGCCAGTGGTTTTTCTCAAGACTGGTAGGGTGTTCCATCCATTTCAGGTGGGAGAAATGGAGGCACAGAGCTGAGGTGACTTGAATAACAAGCCAGGTATAAATCAATTAATCTTAGTTCCCCCAGTTCTACAAGAGCCAGGTTGTACTTACTCTTTGATTTATGTGTATCCTGTGTTATACAGGGACCTAGAAAGAAAACATTTATTCTAAATGATGTTATCTCTGCACTGCACTTTACAGAAAAAAAAGTTCAAGCTCACCAAGAATCAAAGTTAAAAATGAGATTATCTGACATGGATAAATGAGTTTCTGATTTAATCAAGACTCAGCACAGTGGTGGTGACTGTCCCCCACCAGCACAATGCTAAAACCATCATGCTTCAAACACATCATGTGGTAATTGTGACTGAAGTTTTTAAGAGCTGACTTACTAAACAGTGTAAAGAAAATCTCTTCAAGTGAATCACATAAATAAGTGAGCAATTGCATTAGCAGTAGGGAGTATGGTCTTTTTGCACAGTGTACAATGCAAGGCTAGTTATATTTGCACTGTACAGGGATGATATTGTGCCTGGGTGTGTTAGAGGATGTCTGTTCACAAAACGGTAATGAGACAATTTAGGAAGTGCTTCCAGTCCTTGTGTATGAGGCACGGGGACAGGCTGCGTGGATATCTTGAGTTACAAACAGGTTTGCTTTAGCTTAAATGAATTGGGAACACAATTTGCTGTACAATAAATACCTTTGGAAATTAAATGAACCTCACATACGGTTTTGGTTTGGTTTAACTTCATTGGTTTCATGAAATCCTTGATAGATTCTGTATAGACAGGGCCTAGGTCAGGCAGTTAGGACAGTTGCAGTCCCAGTTTAGCAGTGGCACAGCTGGTCTTCCCTGAGGAAGTTACACCAAGAAAAGTTGTCAGCAAGAGCAGGGCTCTAGGAACCTGAGCTCCTGGGAACAGTGTCTAATTGTTAGTCCTCTTCTTTTCTGGTGCTGAGCTTAGGGGATGAAGAGGAACTCTGTGTGTCCCTTGGGTTTCACCCTTATGTAACCCTAATTTTGTGATAATTACAGTGCTCATAAACTTAACAGAAATTTAAAACATTTTCCATGAGCTGAATATATGCTATTAGTAACTATATACTTGCATGTCAGGGAGACAGTGTTTTACTAGTCTCTTGCAGTTATTTTATACTGCACTCTTGTTTTTCTAGTGGAGAAGCCATACAAATGTGAGTTTTGTGGAAGGAGCTACAAGCAAAGGAGCTCATTAGAGGAGCACAAGGAGCGGTGCCGTACTTATTTGCAGAATGCTGGCATGTGTGAGGCTGGTGAGTTTATCACATTACAGTGGTTTTGTTTTTTTGGTGTATCACAGTGTGTAAAAAAGGGCATCTGGTAAGCTGTTAATTCACAGCCTGAGAACAGTTTTTACCACAGTTATTTTCAGTAACCTAAGGGGCTGTAACTTCTTATAAAAGGGTCTGCTTTAAAGCATCCCTCAGGCAACTAGTTAAAGAATGCTTTTATTTTAATAACTTTTTTATTTCACAGTTACTTTGAATAAAACATCTGAAATACCTTGTATGCAGCATTTCTGTAGGTGACACAGTAAATTAAATTATTCCTACATTAATGCTATTATGTGGCTTATTTTATCGGATGAATTGATGCCCGTGGTTGTTGACAACAGTTGTTCACGTGTCTTAGTCCATTTGATGCTTCCTTTTCTTTAGAATAAGAACTGTTGGTCAGTCAGTTAGAATTTGCAGATGTTTCAGTGGCATGGATCTAGGGCACGGAAGTGGGGTGGTATCCCAAAGATCACTGATAGATCAGCTTAGGAGGTAGTGAGAAGTAAGGGACTTATTTAAGTAGAGAGCTGCCTTTGACAAAGGCTGAAGGTAAAATGTATCAAAACACAGTTTTTCTTATCTTCCTTTTTGCAGTCTCAGTGCTGCAGTTCTGAAAATATCTCGTTGAAAAATAACTGCCATAATCTTTGAGCCTGCTTCACCTGAGTATTTCAAATCCTAAAATGAACTTGTGTGATTTAAGTCCCACAATATGCCAGTAAATCAGGAAAAAATTACTTTTCCCATTCAGAGTAAGGGAGTGGTTGTCACCTCCCAAAAGATTGTATGACTAATCCATAGCAGAGTTGAGGTTACAATTTCAGAATTCAGGTTCCCATTCTTTTCCTATGTAGCCTTAAAAAACCAACCAAACAATAATTTTTTAAGGACTAGAGCTTCCTAGTTTTGATTGTGAATTTCAAATTGAATTTTCTTTTCAAGGAAAAGGCTAAACTCAGTTTTCAGAGAAGAAAACTAAAATGTAAAATTATCCTTAGAGAGCTGACAATGTTAACCAAGGCATAATAATAATAACAACAACAGTAATAATAATAATAATTTAGTGATATGATTATCAAGCAAAGATTCTGCAGGCATCATCACAAGCTGGGCCTGAAAACCAGTGTGAAGACCCGCTGATACATCATAATAACTATGTGGGTACAAGAGGCCTTACCCTGTGCTGAGCGAGTAGGTTGGTGTATCAGGCTTTATGACACATGCACACACAAAAATCGCCATAAAGAAACAATGATTTAATGAAGTTAGAGTTTTATAGTTTTTTGTGGACTATCTTCTTTTCAGCAAATGACATGTTTTTAAAGCATTAGTAAAAGTAAATGGTTATCAGAACGTCAGCAAGTTTTGGTTTTCATGAGAACCCATACATATTGTAACTGTGGTTTTGTGTTACAGTACATACTCCCATGATGGCAATCAGTCCAAGATGTCCACAACGTGAAAATGGAAAATATGATACCTACTATAGATTTCTGCTTTTAAATGATTCTCATGGTTTATATTAATTTCAGAATAGCAACATTTCACTTATCCAGAATCTGCTGTGTAGTACTTACTGCAGTAGTACAGTATGCCTTAAATTGGTCATGGAGGAAATGTAAATTTCCAGTATGACATGATGTGGCTGTACCCTATGCCTTTAAGACCTTCACACTTTAAAAAATATTGCAGTGTTTTTAGTGGAGTAGTAAGTTTTATGAAAAACAGGAACTCCAGTCTTGCTGAGGCATTTCCATTCAATTCTCTGGTATCAGCACTATGTTAAATGACAGAATCAGAGGGAGGGAAGGCTGGGAAGGACCTCAGGAGGTCATTTAGTGCATTTAATTTGTTTTTTTCCCCCTAAGTGTAGCATTTTGCACTTGTGTTTAGTGAACAACAATTTTTGATTTCTGACCATTTTCCTACTTGCCCGCATCACTTTGAATTTTGGTCATCTCTTCTGAAGTCCTTTCAGCCTTCTCATGTGAAGCCATCTTTACGCACAAGTATGGTCTACATCCCATCATCCAATAATTAATTAAAGTATTGAGAAGCATCAGGACTGTAGTAACCGTTCTTGTTGCTTTTTAGTAGAAGGTTCGCATGTTCCAAGTGTAGCAGTGTGGGAATATTTCTGAAAGGTTTTATGTAACAATATTGTTAGAGCGTTGCTCAGTCCCTGATAACAATCTCTGGTCACATTGTTCTCACTGCACAATAACCCACCTCTCTGTTCCACTCTCCATTATTTAGTGACCACATAGAGATGCTACAGGAAGCAATGCCTCTAATTTGAGCTCTGCTTTGTATTTTAGGGTTTTGTTAATGATGCCCGCATGTTCTAAAATTTATGCTTACATTTATGGTGTGATAGAAACCACACTATGGAAACAATTCAATACAGGCTAAATGATCGTGTGTTCATGCTTTGGGCTGGAAGAAGAGTATGCACTCTCTGTACATCTACAGAGTGACATGATGGCTAGGTGACAGCACTGTTTTAGAGAGGTGGCTTGTCAGCCAGCAATTACAAGAAAACATAAGTAGTCATTCATAATGGATACATCACATTTGTACAAAAATTTTCCTCTGGAAGCATTTTATAAACATAAGATCACAAGTGAAATGTACATGCCACTGAGGTAGACAACAGTACTTGGAAGCACCACAGAGACATCTCAGGTGGTGATGAGGGAAGGCCATAATCAGTCACTAGTGTTAGCTAAGTAGGAGATGGTGACCCAAGTTTAAAAGTGGTCAGGACACTGGAGCTAAACCCATCCTACCGCTGTATAAAATACCGTGGTTAGGAGCTTGACTTTCCATTTAATTCCAGAGGCACATGCAAGAGCACTGATCGGATCTGAACAAGAGGGAAGAGGGTGATTTAACTGGTTGTTTAATTGGTTTTTTTTTTTGTTTTCTGGCCATGCACTTGAACCATCAAGTATTTAGCTTGTGGGACATTTCGAGATCACAGGCTGAAATAGGTCAAGTGCTTTAGAAGTCTAGATTTTCTTTATAACTATTTGTTTTTTCTCAGTGTAACTTGCTAGCGAAGCACTTGACCATTTCTGTCAGTCCAGCCTGAAATTTATTTTTAGATACATGTTACAGTTAGATAATTAGTTCTTTAAACTGATGTCACGATGTGCAGTGGAATTATCCAGTGGGTAAAGTAATTGAAGAAGGAGATGGGGCATGATGATTTCTCTGAGAAGTCTTTGGAGAATTTTGAGTTATTAAAAAAAATGTTTCCTAAATACTGAATATTATTCTTGGATTGTTTAATAAGTGATCCAGAAGAAAGAGATGGGTCAGATAATTTTAAGTTCACTTTTGGGTAGAGAGCAGTGTTGTGGGAGAGAACCAGCGTAACCACCTGTGTCTCAATGGGAGCAGATACTGTTTCCCTAAGGCTGTATTATGAAGATATTGTCAAAGAACTTTTGTGGCCCATAAATAGAGATTTTTTTTTCTTTAGGGAAAAACGGCCGTTAGCAAGGAGTAGAAAAATCTTAAATGTGAAAGAAAAGACCTCAGCGTTAAAATAAAATGGCAGACAGCCATCAAGCTGGAAGATTGATACTTACAGATGTCCCAGAACATATTATGTAGGTCAATAGCTACTGTCTCTTCAGCAGTCTCGTCTGAGTAAAGACTATTGTTACCTCTGCAGGAAGCCACTTGTCTGCCCTCTTGACACTAATTTAATAAAGTTCCCTTGGTGGCACATAAATAACATTGACAAGACAAGTAGTCACTGATACGCTACGTGTAGCTTCCAGTGTGTTTCTAGGGCTGGCTAAGAGGACTGACAGAAACTTCACTCTTTTGAGTTCTGTCAGAAGATAGAGAAAAAGATTCTGAAAATGTGAAATTAAAGCTTTAATAGAACATGAGTACAACTCATGAATTTAAAGATTTAGAAAAAAGGGAACTAGAAGAACAAAATAAGAAAAATGAAGAAATGGTGGGGACCAGGGAGCTGCTTTAAGGACATGGATGAATTGTGTTTTCTTTCCTTTTTTTTCTTTATAACATAATTTTTTTTATATACAGCACTGTTTGTATTATTATCTTGTTCAGGGTAGTTGTGGGTTGTTGGGTTTTTTAAAATTTAAATTACTATTATTAATGACTTGTGCAATGATCCTGTGAAGATTACAGGCTTTCCGGGCTGGGGATAGTTCAAACCTTGAACGGCAGTTATCTGAAGAGCTCAGAAAGCATATGCCAGTTTTCGGAGCATGAGGGTTCAACAGAACTTCTGAAATTAAAAAATCCCATAACAGTAGTCTCAAGAATTAACTAGAGCTTCTGGCCAAAATCCAAATGGATGATTATGTTCTGCCTACCTAACTTTCCCTTACAGTTTCAAGTTAATCTGATATTTTGACTCACTTTATGTAAACTGTTATGTAGTGTCTTGGTATTTCATGCTGGAAGCAGGTGCATTTTAGCAGTTGATGAGTATATTTATGTAAGTCTCTAAACATACTAGAGTAATTTGGAATAAAAATCAGACTAGAAAAGCAGTATGTTATTACCTTTAAGGCATTGTGTCTACATGCCCTCTGCGGGTCTGGTTATCATGTATATCATGGGGTTACAGCCTGATGAAACAGGACTAAGGTAGTGCTGAGCTGAACTCTATTATCCCATCCATCCTGAGTCATATTCATAGCTAGTATTTGTAGCATCGAGTACTTATGAAGCACTTTACATTTTCAAAATGCTGAACAAACATTAACAAATAGTTCTGGCTGAGGTTTGGTGAGTCATGGTTTGTGCTGACTGAAACTCATATGATATCAATAACAGCAATAATAAACAAGTAAGGAGTGACTGACTTTGAAATTTATAAGGAAATGCTGCACTCTAAGCTATGGAAGGATGATACTGCATTTTTATCACTTGCTGTACTTAGCGAACTGCAGTTTAAGTCCAATGCTTAATAGAACTGCATTCAGCAGGACTGAAGTGATACCGAAGTGCTTGTATCATCTTCCTCTGGCATTACTTCTGTCTTACATAGATTATGCTTCATATATGTAGGTATGCTAGTGCAATAGTACAATAACACAGCAGCCAGGATTATTTCACAGTAAGACCTGACCTTTTGTATTAGCTTGGGAGAGTAAATTACCTTTCCTTGTCTTCGTTTTCCTCTACTTAGATGCCAACTCTTAAAGGCATGGGCACTCTCTTAAAATGTGTCTAGTTTTTACCACAGTGGTCCCTAAGGCTGAAACTTTTAGTGCCATGTTTTAATAGAAAACTACCACTACTGATACTTGTTCTTCAGGCGAGAGCAAGCTTTTTGTGGGGAAACCGCAGCAGTTATATTCAGTATTAGTCTGGCAGTAGTGATATGAGGTGGCAGTCCTTCAACTTGGCTGATCCAGCTCAAAAGCCTGTGCAGCCTTCATGAGGTGAGAGCAAGCAGTAATTTCTGTGAAATGATGGGCACTGGTTAGCACGCCTAAAGGAGAACTCCGGAAAATGGTAAGATCCTTAAAACTGTTGGTGGCCCAGTCTCAAGAGAGTGATTGTAGGGCACGTGTACTTTTCCTAAAATTAGAAATTCTGGAGGTTGTAATGAGCTTTAAAACACCTAGCACTAATGCTTACAAGGGTGCCGGAGAGAAAACATTCTTAATTAGTTTTAGCTGTAGCATTTAGGAAAAAAAGTTAAGTGATAATGACACCTGGAAAAAAATGAGTTAGAAGTGCATGTTGAAAGGTTATATTTTGATTTTAATGGAACATTGATATATTTCACACAAGTTTCTTAGTGATGAGTTAAGAAGACATCTACTTATGACTGATATCTAAAAAGTGTAGCAAGAGGACTGAATGTCTTATACTGAAGTTTTGAAGCACTGTGTCAGTCTGCAGGTGTCACACAGTCTTACTCAGAATAAAAAAGAAAGGCTAACAGAGGTTATATCTCCATCTACATTTTGCAACCAACCCTTCCAGCCAGTTTATTTTATACTTCCTCTTGCTAATGAAGATACTGGTTTTGTATGGTTTATGCTCTCCTTGCATGAGCTCAGGACTGCAAGATTAGTGTCTGTTTCTGTGCTTGGTTCCACTGACCGCAACTGGTGCCCAAGACGCAAAGAGCAAGAACGACAGAAAAAGCAAAACAAGTTTACATCAGATCTCCAAACTGTTTCCTCCCAGTTAGTGTGGCAAACTCCGGAGATTAAACCATTCATCTCTTCCTTTTTTTTTTTTTCCTTTTCACCTACGTGTTGTTTTTTCTTTTCTTTTCACATTTTCCAAACTAGCAAGCGTGGAGGCAAGGCACATCAAGGCAGAGATGGGGAGTGAAAGAGCCCTTGTGCTGGACAGGCTAGCAAGCAACGTGGCAAAGCGAAAAAGCTCAATGCCTCAGAAATTTATTGGTAAGAACAAAAAACCTTTTCATGTGCAACACTTAAATATGTGCAAGTTGGTAACCTATAGTACAATGCCTCTGCTTATTTTAAATATCCTTCTCAAGTTTATAATCTAATCTAATACAGGAGAATGTAAATAAAGTAGTTTTGATTATTCTGATGTGTTTTTAGTGATTTGTTGTAGGGTTTTGATTAAAATAAAAAGAATATATTCTGTTAGATACTTAAACTGGGTAGAAGCTACTACTGTGCTTTGTGTCTATTTGTGTAGGCAGTTTAGAAATATATCTTATGAGTTTCCATGTGCTGTTTTCATACCTGTGCATTTGAAATGTTCTCTGCTAGGTTCTTTACAGGAAAAGAACAGGAAGGTTTAATGCCATTAAGAGCTGAGTGCTCTTTGTAGTCAGCAGGAGATGAAGATACTTTCAGCATGCATGTGTGGAATAAGGCCTAAAGACAGAAAAGTATTGGATTTCTGTTAGTCATTCTGCTGAATTTGAGTATGATTAAAAACTATCAAATCCTTTCTTGTGGTAATTTAAGCAAGAAGATGTTTCCGTAGCATTTTCTTTGCATTTAATTTTATATCATCAGGGTTTGGCATGCTGGAGATCTTAAATACTAGTTTGGCAGGTTCTGTGTTTCAGTGGATGCGTGATCCTCTTGGCTAGTCTTATTTCATTAACTTGCCTTTTAAGAAAATGAAATGCAACCCTTGTGTCCTGAGTAAAGATTTGTCTTAGGCAGCAGTTACATTAGTACTAGGAATGCCTTATTTGTTGTATTCTGTATGGCTATAGAAGGTACTGAGTGCTTATTTTTGTTAATATAAACTTCACCTTCAGAATAGGGGCCTGTGTGGTGGCTGGTGTTCACACACATGGCCGGGGAGGGGAGAAGCGTGGGGCTGAGTGCGCAGGCAGGGATCAGCTGCTGTCAGACAGACCTACCTGGCAGAGGGATGTTCTGAGGACCTGTCTTGAACGTCTGGGGCTAAGGTGCAAACCTAGGAAAAGGTATGCTGCTAAATCCATCCATCCATAAGAGCAACTTAATTTTTGAAGGTGATATAGCTCTTACTGGATTTGGTGGGTAGCACTGAACTTTCACCTATGAAAACCGGTTACTTTTATTTAAACATCTTAGTATGGCTTTCAAAAGGTCACCTTTTTATACAGGAGTGAAGTCACAGCAGCAAACTCCATCTGAGTGCCTTTGGGTATTTAATATTGAAACTGTTGACTGTGTGATTTAGACCTTACATGTCATGCTGTGATTCAAACAGTAATACTAATGCAAATGTTTTTGAAAATCTTCAGCTTCCTTTTTTTTAGCACTGAGATCAGGTTCACCCTATCTTGTGTTACAATTGCTACCAATTCAATCTTTATGTATTTTATTAAACACATCTGCAGCAGGATGCAACCACTCAGCATACGCTTAAAGTTAAGTGCTAGTGGTTTTCCAGTTTGTTTTCCCAGCATACTAGTTACCTACCATATGGAATAGATCCTTTTTTGTTTTGTGATCAGTAACATGGTCTGCAGATGGCATGAACTGATACTGGGTCATGCAGGGGGTTTTGTGGAGAAGTTGGAGGACGCAGGGCAGTTCACCTAAAGGAACAAAATAACTGGTTTCTGAAACTTACTGGTTTTCTAGAACCTATGTGATTGGCATGTTCTTGTTAAGTAATGTGTGAAAAAATTACTCACTCGGTCCCTTTTATCCCTGGGAAGTATGTTTGTAAGAACCAGTGTGCGCGACCTTGATTTGACTTTTGTGACTTTCTGACCTGTATGTGTAGGAGTGCAAATCTACCAGGACAGCTTTGTGATTTCTTGGGAAACAGCGTTCTCAGAACGGGTGCTGATTTTTCATTTTGTCAGGAAGAAGGGATAGAGATGTATACTAACAAGGCATCTTTGTTTGGCTCATTTCTGTGAATGAAGTCTATTGATCAGAAAAAAAAAAACCTTTATTATTATTTGAGGGCTCTACAGAGATTCATACAAGCACCAGGAGTCTTGCCCACTTCATTTTTTCACATTTTCATCTTCAGTAGCTACCTCCTGTGCACAAGTATGAGTCTCAAATAAGGACACAGATCAGCAGACCGTATACTTGACTCTCAACTTCTGCACTAGGCCCCCCTTCAAAGGCTTGTCTTTCAAAGATTTTGTCTTCAATTTTTCCTTTAGTTATGAGGGGCAAGGATTTGAATGGAAGTTTATGGTTTTGTGTTTCCTATTTTGCTGTGGATTTCTATTTTGCGTGTATATGGACCAAATCTACAAACCTTGGCTTTTTGTACTTCCTGGTTTGATTAATGAACAGATATTTTAAAAAATCCCAGCAAATAAAAATAGCCCAGGAGAATAGATACCTGTGCTGGTGGTACTTCACTGCTGTATAAAACACTCGTTGGGCTGTACCTTCAGCTGGCACAAGTCGAAGTAACCAGTGCAGTCAATGCATTTCTGCCAGTTTACATCAGCTGAGCATCTTGGCCCACAGACTTCTATTTCTTCCTTTTAAAAAAAAAAGTTCTCCCTGAGACCAGAAGTAAAAAAAGTCTTTCTCATAGTGAGAACTAGTATCAGAACTAGTGCAGTTCTGATACAGTAACAAACACCATTATCCCCCAGTGTGCAAAGTCTAATGAGAAATTGCCTGCTTTGGTTAGCACAATGGCAGAAAGCAGGTTCACTCCCTGTTTCCAGTGTCCACACCTCATCAGGTTGCAAAAATCTATGTACATTTTAGAGTAAGTGAAGCATCACTGAGCAGCACATGAGTATGTGTCATACGCTATGGCTCATGTGTGAATTTTGAAGGGGAAAGCTTTTGCATTGCACTGAGACAAAAAAAAAAAAAAGAGGAGAGATGTTCTGCTAACCGGTGGCCGCCTTGTAAATGAACACTAGAGAACCTGTACGTTTAATTTTTAATGTAGTGTTTTTCAGTAACTTTGTGGCACTTAGCCTGGTGCAGATAGCAGCTTAACTCAGAATAATCTATTATATTGTCCTGCTGGCTATGAAGATAAAACACCAACTGCTTTCGGCACAGTCCCTCTTACTCATCATCTAGTCTCCATATACTCCTTTCCCATTTTCTAAATCATTTATACCAACTTTCTCCTGACTGGTTGCTGCTGGTTTTGACTGAAGCACTGATCTGGCATTTTGTCTCTTTCCATGGAAAGGTTTGCTGTATTTGACTGAGCGGAGAGACAAAATAAATAATCAAGAGTGACTCCCCATCCACTTGATTGCGATATGGTGCCATAGCTTCTGGATATACGATTAGCACTTTCTGTGGCACTTTCCTGCAGATTCAGCCTACCTAAATACAGGCATCTCACTGGGGCATCAAAATCAGACATGTGCTTGCCTTGGGGTATCGACTGAGACAGTGGAGTAGAGAGAGAAAAGCCATTCTTTATGTAATGCCTTTTCCTCCCAAAGAAATCTTAGAAATGCCATGGTCTGGTTTACAGCCTGATTTCTTGCCCTCTCGCACAAGGAGTCCCCATCTGATGTGCTGTGGCCTTTTAAAAGTGTACAGCAACATGACACGTTAATGTATGTCAGAAGAGCATTTGGGTATTTGCATATGATATAACTCGTAATTTAAGGGAGACAGAATGGGCTCTTGTGGGGACTTTAAAAAACCACCAGGATAGTGGAATGACAAAATACTGTGAGAGCTTCAGTGATCATACATTGGGGTTTTTTGTGTCTTACCATATGACAGTGAATCCTAATCCAAAAGTTATAGGGAGTCCTGTCTACTTTTGCTTTTGTTGCCTTTTTTTTTTTTTTTTTTTAAATTTCAAATGTGTTCACATCTTTCACTTGCCTGGAGCTGGTTTATGAGTCATACAAATGTGCTATATCGTTTTGTTTCCTTCTGTGTAAAGTTGGATAGTAAGTTTTGTTGAGGGTTGGAAGCAGTTACACTCTTGTGGTTCACTAACCTTTTGAGTGTCTTATAAGAGAAACGTGAGCTCCTGGTTTTCTGCCTCTGCAGTGAAACCTAATGAGTTTCATATACATTGAGTCATGGTGTTGACAGGTGACTGATAAACATCTGCACTATTCGAGTTACTGTAACTAAAAGATTAGTGGATCTGATGTTTGCAAGTCACTTGCACATGAAACATTTGGTCCGGTCCAGTTTTTTAAAAAGCTATGAACGATTTTGTTGTACGTAACTACAGAATTCAGTTACTTATTTCTAGACATGCACTAAAAAAGTGACTTTAGTCTTTTTGGGGTGCAGTTTTATTTTCTCCCTGCACCTGGCATAGAGAAAACTAGTTGGCAGTGTGCTGCCCAGCCCACCCTGCCTTGCCTTAGTCCTTGCTAGAAGAGGCGTAAGCAGAATTTCAGGTGCACACTCTCTTAGCTCTCCTCCTGTTCTGTCTAATTTAGAGCTTTCAAAGCCCTAGCACAGCCAGAGAGAAATACGTTTCACTCCTCTTTCACTAGCCCCATATCAAGTGACCCTAAATGTGGTGTTCTGTACATATATATATATATAGCTGCCACTGTTACGATTATCTGAAAACCTGTGTAGAGTTCAAAGAAAACCAGGCGTGGTGCAGAGGAAGCTGCAGTTGTCAGAGGACAGTGGAGAAAATTGACTTCAGTGTCCAAGGACATATAAAAGACGACTCTATCAGAAGGGTAAAAATAATGAAAAGGGCATCAAATCTCAGCCGGCGCTTGGCTTCACTTTTTCTGTTGGAGGGGTATGCTTACTGGGGGACAAGTCAAGAATGAAAAGGTTGCAGTCTTGGTACTGAAAATGGAGTATTTTGGTTCATTATCCATTAGCTCTTTTACAAGTATTTTCATTAAGGATAATTTTCTTTTTTCTAGAAAAAAGACGTGAGAAGTTAATCAATGGAAGCTTTGATAATATTTTCCCCTTAAGTCCCGGAATAATTTAAAAAATTTAATGATGATTTGCCCAGTATGTATCCTTACCACCTCCTCTGTTAGATTTTTTTTTTTCTTCCAAGCCTGAGCTTTAAAAAAATAACACACCCCCCCACCCAAAAGCTATTTGTGTATGTGAACGCCCCTTTCAGCAGAGAGCATTTAATGCCTCTGTACTTTCCAGAGACTACTGCCATTTAGAAAAGGCATCACAGAGTTTAAATACTTCTTTACTCGCCCAGGTAATTTAATACCTCTCCTCTGTTGCAGGTGAGAAACGACATAGTTTTGATGTTAATTATAATTCAAGTTTCATGTACGAAAAGGAAAGCGACATAATGCAAGGGCGCATGATGGACCAGGCCATAAACAATGCCATCACCTACCTGGGGGCTGAAGCCTTGCGCCCTCTTGTGCAGACGCCACCAGCTCCCACCTCCGAAATGGTCCCCGTCATAAGCAGTCTGTACCCCATACCACTGACCCGCACCGACGTGCCAAACGGCAACTCTCAGGATGCAGAGAAGAGCCATGCCCACCTAAGGGACAAAAGCTTGTCTTCCGACAGAGGCCTTTCCCCAAACAACAGTGGCCAAGACTCCACAGACACTGACAGCAACCATGAGGAGCGGCAGAATCCCACCTTCCATCAAAGCCAGATGATCCCCGCTCAGGCCCGTAACGGCCTCCAGTCCTTGAAGGATTTCCCGAGGCCATATGACATAATCAAGCCACCTGCCATATGCCCACGCGATGCCTTTAAGGTCATCAACAAGGAAGGGGAAGCTATCGGGGTCTACCGGTGTGACCATTGCCGTGTCCTCTTTTTGGATTATGTGATGTTCACCATCCACATGGGCTGCCACGGGTTCCGCGATCCCTTTGAGTGCAATGTCTGTGGGTACAGAAGCCATGACCGATATGAATTTTCCTCACACATAGCACGAGGAGAGCACAGAGTAGTACTCAAATAAAAGGACTGGTTTTCCAAGGTCAAAAGCTTTGGTTTAGATCAGAGGGGAGGCTTGTTTGTCTGTTTTTTTAATTAGTGTAAAGAAATTTCTTGAGTATTTTTCTATGCCAGTTTTTAAATGAGTGTCACAGAGAGGGTGACGCCTTTTTAAATTTTTCTTTACAAATCATTCAGTGTTCTGTAGCATTGATACCTAGCTGCTGTGGTGAGTGGTACTGTATAAAATACCAGGAGCAGAGAGCGATTTTTCTATGAACTTTATTTTTGTGAAAATTAAGAGCCATTTCAGGTGTTTTTATTTTTTAACGTGCATTTGTTTAACTCAGCGCAAAAGGTTTTTATGCCCTGCTGCCAGTTTCCCTGCTTGGTCAGCTGTATAGTCAGAAGTACATAGGAGAGGCTTTTTCTAGCTGTTAAGAATCCTGATGGTCTTCAAATGGCTAATCACCAAAACAAGGAAAACGCGCGCCTGGGAGGGATTATTAATTCCTCTTAAAGGTTTTCCCCTAAGTCTTAAAGAGCATGTGGCCCCAGCACACTTTCATTTTTCTTACCCCTATGTTCACTTTCTTTAAAGTCACTCCCACATGCATCTTAGTAATAGCAAAATAAGACATGAGACCTATTTGGGGGTTGGGTTTCTTTTTTTTTTAACAGTATGCATTTTTGGGATACCCAGTGAGATCATTGGTTGGCTCATCCATGCAGTCTGGGGGAAATCCTGATTTTCATTGATGGAAAGTCCTCCGTTCTGATGGGTGCCAAGAACCAGGACAAAACCATGCTGAGCGTTGTGCCCCCGCCTCGCTCCTGCAGCAGAGCTTGCAGCCGTGCCGTCTGGTCCATGGCTCGGAGCAGGAGTCACCCTGTCCTGGCAGCAGACACCGTGAGGATCTGCATACATGAATGTGTGGGAGCTGACAGCTCAATCATGCTGTCTGGTTTTGTGTGGGGATATCCCTCAGAGTGAAATGTGCTGTTTTGCAAAATGAGTATTTACCATTACTTTGAAGCTGGTTTTTAAAATAGTTCTTTTAATCTAATCATTGCTCTGCAGCTGTATTGTTAGTCACTGTGCTAAAGATATGAATTTGATAACAGTTTTGCTGAGTGGATGTTTATTCTTTGCAAAGTATTTTTGTATAATGTAGAGTTAGGTGTGTTGTGATGGAGTTTTTGCATCCATTGCGTGGTTTGGTATCTACATTGCTTTTGTACTTTTTCAGCCCTGCCCTGCCAATACCCGTGGTGATCCATCCATTTCCACGAGGGAAGTCTGGGGCACAGAGACCTAGGTGGAGTGCCGAGGGTCAAGAAATACTGAATTTCATTCCTCCCTGTGACCTGGGCTCACTCTTTTGGCTCAAATACTTTCTCCCTCCCTGAATTTTAAGGTACAAAAAAGAAAATTACATTCATTTTTTCCCAACAAGGGTACATCTGAAGAAGGATAAATTAGTCTGCAGAGTGCTTGAGTACCTAAAGTGCTGTAGAAGTGCTAGATCCTAGATCCTGCTTATCGTTGGGGGTAAGAACTCTTTTGCTGCCTTGTGTGATGTTATGTGGGTAGTTATGTAATAGGCTTAGGATCTTTTCCAATAACTTGTTTCCCATCATGAGGCACATCCAGTGAGCGGGTGGATGTTGGTTCTTCCCCGATGAATATGCGTTGTCACGGCGTGACAAATGATCCTTCTGTGAGCGAGGCTGCAGCTCCACCAAGGGCTTAATCCGACCGTCTGAGGACTGCCTTCTGGGCCGCAGCCTGGACTGGGAAAGGCTTCAGCCAATTCCTCGCTTCAGTTAGTGTAAATGGTTCAATAACTCCATCTCTCCTGCTGCGTTTTCATGGGGGAAGCGACTGAGTTACACGCACATAGTGGCTGATGAAAATGCTCCTCACGGTTCAACAGAAATGAATAAGATTATGCGTAGTAAAACGTAACTTGTCGTTTGCACAGGAAGCTCCTCAGATTGCCGAATGTGTGTCACGCAGCACCGCCAGGTTCTTTCTCACGCCACTACCAAATCCTTGAAAACACTCTTCAGATTACTCTCCCACTCTTCACTTACCGCCAGGCAGGGCCGCAGCCACCTACCCTTGCTTCCCAGATAAGGTGAGCAATCAACCGCTGTGCCTCTGAGCAGCTCAGCGTGAGCGATACTGCCAGGTTTTTGAGAGGAAGGAGAGAGGTTTTCGCAGCGTCTGGCCTAGACAGCACTGGTTTCCCACCACGGCTTGGGCAGAGTCATGATTTCAAGATAGGCTGAACCGAAAGAAATTCCCTGGGCTGTCTGGAGTTGACGAGCGGTAACCTCGTTACAGCTCTGCTGTTGAGCAAACACATGTTGTGGAATTTCAACCCAGTCATTTATTAAAAAAAAAAAAAAAAAAAAAATTTTTTTTTGAGTACCGTTTATCTGCTGTGTGATGATCGCCAAGCATGTGCCTGCACCTGCCTGAACCGGGGCCAGAGCCTGCCTTCGCTGTGTCCTGGGAGCAGGGCTGGAGAGCTGGATGTGCCAGCCCTGTGCGGTGCCAGGATCAGTCCCCTCGGTGTTGCCTCCCTTTGCATCCAGGCACCCCGCCGGCACGGCAGACCCCGTCCCGCGGTGCTGCCCCGAGCACCCTCCCTCATGGGCCAAGCCCCGGCCGCGCTGGTGTGGGAGACGGGAAGCCCACTGGGTTGTGCCTGTACGTCGAAGGGCTGCACTTAGTCTCGGGCAGGTCTCTGAGCTCAGAGGAGCTTTGCAAATCACCTCATCTGGGAAAAAGGAGGGGGAAAAACTGCTGGTATTTGTTGTGAGCCTGATGTATTCTGCTGCTGGTTTGGTTATTTTGGTATGAAACAAATTTCTCTTTGGACTGTTCTCTTTGAATGCGCTCCAGCCAGCTGTTTTGTCTGTCTCGCTTGGTTTCTTTATTTACTGCTGAATTCTACCTAAACAGCGGGCAGCACAGAGGAGGCTCAGGAAACTGGCTTTTAGCATTAAGAAACCAGCCTCTTGTACTTAAAAGTTTATTGCACTTTTAAATTTTCATAAACTCTCATGTACATAATAGTTGAAGAGACTCCAGGTGCCTGTGCTGTGCTTCACTGCTCTCCCACAGCCAAAGCTCATTCCTTCAGCCGTGACAGCGGAGGCGATCACACCGCTCAGAGCCGGAAAGCGAACAGCAAATGCTGGCTGACGAGCAGGAGCGAGCTCAGGGGAGCAGGGCTGGACTGCCGGGGCTGGAGCTGCTCACGTCCGTCACCTCTGGGATCTGTAAATCACAAAGAGGTGATGAAACCTGTGACCAGCCTGTAGCCGTGGTGCTTCCACTCGGGGCTGCCAAGCTGATGGTGATGGCTGTGGTTAACAGGACACCAACTAGTTACTCGGTGGAGTGCTGATGCACTTAAAGATAATGTAGTCTGCTCGTCGAACTGCTGAAAATGGTATTGGTCTTTAGTTTTGGTTAACCGATGAACGATATGGTCCAAGGAAACTTGCCCTTCTCTGACCTGGGGCTGCCACCGGCATTCCTTGTCGCCCCAGCAAGCTCAGGACAAGCGTTCGAGGGAGGGGAACGGCCCAAATTTGCCCTGGTAAAGCAGAAGCGATTCTCGCGGGATCCCCAGGGCTCCTGCCCGAACGTGTGGGCAGGCAGCTGCTCCCAGCCTCGGGACTCGCTCCCTGCGACGTGATGTGTCACCAAGCTCCGTCCTCCTCACCCCGGTGTTACCAAGCACAGTCATAGCGAAACCAGGCTCCGGTAGAAGTGTGGAGGAGCGAGGAGTCCTGACGCGCGCGTCGGCGGTGGCCTTGGCCAGGTGCTGAGCCGCGGCGCTGGCAAATGCTCGCGGCCGCGTTTGCGCCCGGGATCCCAGGCGGCTGCAGGTGATGCCGGGAACGTGTGAGCGACGCTGCCCTCGCGGGCACGCAGGGCGCATCCCACTTGCAGGCAGCGCTGGGGCGAGGAGCGTTTGGGAAGGGGACAGTGGAAGGGGCAGGAGCCCAAATTCCTCCCCACTTAGCCGCATTTTTGCTGCTTCTCCTGGCAAGGCCGGTAGTGATCACCCGGTGTCCCCCCTAATCTGCACGGGGACAGCTCTGCTCCCCCTGCGGATGCGTGGGGCGAAGGCCCACATGCCCGGACCTGCTCCAGGACGTGGTAGAAGCACGGTTGCTCCCACGGACGCAGGGTGGGCTCAGGGTTTCCATGGGGTGATGGGGGCTGCGCCCACCATGCCGGAGCACATCACTCAGATGGAAACATCCCAGCAGGCGGGGAGAGTGGAGGCTCACGCCAACCCTCCCACAGCCCTTTTTTAGCCCCTGTTTTAGCAGGTTGACGCTGTTCACGCTTATTTCATACTCTCCTGACACCTTTTACCACAAGAATCTGGACACACTTGAAACACAGAAAAGCCAGAGGATCCTTTTTTTTTTTTTTTTTAGTTTTACCTTCACTTCCTTCCTAGCCTGGGTGAAACGCAAGCACCAAGAGTTATTTTCCCCTCACTGCCAGGTAACTCTGAAGGACTGGGTGAAACACTGTCGGCGCTCGCAGCCCCGGGCCAGCCGAGGGGGCTCAGGGCCGGGGGGCAGCGAATCCCAGAGCATATCCGCAGCCTGGCTTTCCCCTCAGTAAGAGCTGTTTTGATGCTGAAAACCCCCTCACCCCTCTTCTGCCTGGAACCAAAACCCCTTTAAAGCACCAGGCTTATAAAAACGTTGGGTTGGTGTTATGACAGAGAGATCCTTATCTGCTGATACGCTGTAATTATGATAGAGCAGAGAGGAACTCGTTTGCCCCGTCGTGTTGAAACACGCTTTGTAACGCACAAAAAATCCTATAAAACTCTACCCGGTGCTGAACTACATCCTGTGAGCATCCCGGCCGGCTCCCGCTCCCCCCTGGGGAGCGGTCCAGCACCCAAAGGCCAGCAGCGCCGGGAGGGGAGAGCGGGTGAGGGACGACTGAGTCACCGCCGCCACCTCCTCCTTGTCCCAATTCTCCAGCCTTTCACTGAGTCACGCTCCTCTGTGCCATCCCGCCGAGAACCCGCCGGCATTTCGCAGCCCTCCGCGTGGGCTGGGTGGCCCTGCCGGGCTCCCGATGCCCCCCAAAAGCCGGGGGACAAGGGGCGAGCGGGGCACTGGGCCATCTCTGCCCTTCCCTTGGGGGGATCTGAGCGGCAGCGGGATGGGCACCTCTCAAGTGCCCCCCACGCGGAGCCGCGTGCCCAACGCTGGCACAACCAAAGGGGAATTTTTCATCCCCGGGACTCGGGCCCGCGTTCCCACCGGGACACGCGGGTGCAGGCAGCGAGACAGGGATGGGACCGCGGATGTCACCGGGGCACCACGATGGGGGCAACAGGTTCACATCACACCCGATACCCCCCCCTTCGCTTTGCCGGGAGGGAAGTGAAGCCCCCGGGGAGCCGCACGCTCCTGCACCACCGAGCCATTCCCTCCGGCAGGGTTATATCTGGCACCACATTTGCATCGCAGCAAGCCGGCGCACCTGGGCAGCGAGCGAAATCCTCGGGGGAGCGAGAGTGCGGGGAGCGGCTGATAATTGTCACACGCAGGCTCGACGGGGAAAGGAAAGTCCCAGCAGACAATTGTTTTTAGAAGAATCTGCTTCCGACCAGAGCGGCTTCGGCCCGTCGGGCAAAGCCTCCGCCCCGGCACCCAGCGGGGCTGCAGCGAAGGGTGGGATGGGGGTGATGCTCCTGGGCTCTGCAATGGTGCTCCGTCTCCCAGGCTGGAGACGATGCTCCTCGGCCATAAGCACAGCCCAGGTGCCCCCCCACCGATGGAGAAGCCCCCCCACACACCTAGCTCCGGCCACAGCAGCTCCCTGTTTCCCCCTCGCTTTGCCCGGGACCCCCTTCCCACCGTAGCCATTGGTGAGATGGGCTGTGAGTGTTGGGGACAATCCTGCACACACACACCCCCCACCAGCTTCCCCCCCCCCCAGCATCCCCATTGCTGCTTCCCTGGGGACTGGGGGGGGGGGGGTCCTGTCCTCCCTCAGCCCCATTTCCCATGGCTGTGGCTCTGTGCTGGGGGGGCTGAGCTGCAGCCAGCCCCCCCCCTTGCTTCTTGTTGCTCCCTGGGGCCAGGCACAGCCCCCCCCATCCCCGTCCCGGCCCCCCAGAGCGGAGAAAGTTAGTCAAATCTGCAAAAACCACAGTGGGGGGGGGGGAGGCTGCGTCTCTGCACCACTTTGATGTCACCCCTGTACATCCCGCAGGTGCTGCGCCGTTGCCATAGCCCCGGTGCTGTCGTCCCCACCGCCGCTTTGCCATTAACTCGTGCAAGAAGGGGGGGATAATGCAAAAATATTTCCTCTTCCTGCCCCCCCACCCCACCCCACCTCATCATGTCCCCAAGGTGCCTGGAGCTGCCTGGGCTTGGGGAGGCCACGTGTATGGCACGGGCTGGTGCACGGCACATGGTGCTGCAGCCACCATCCAGCCCCTCGCACGTGGGGCTGAGGATCCAGTGGTTTTTGCGGAGGGGCTGCATCGGGGACCCCGCATCCATCCTAGGCGTATATCCCTGCACCCTCCATCCTAGGCACTGGCGAGGCCGCGGGGTGTCCCTGGCTCCGGCGCAGTGGGAGCCAGGAAGGTTTCTGAGAAATGGCCCCGCGTGAATCATGCTGGGCCTCCCTGCGGTTTCCCCCTGCTCTCACCTCCTGGGTGCAGTCACGCCAGGCGCCCACACACCAGCACCCTGCATACCGCCCCATCACCCCCCACCCCACCCTGAGCTGGAGGGGAGCCCCCGGGTGCAGCGCAGGGTGCTGGGGTCCCCCCGACATGCCTGCTTCTGGTGCCTGGTGTGCACCCATGGTGCACCCACCCAGCACCCAGCCTTCTCCGTGCAACCCACACCCACTCTGTGCCAGTCCCTGCAGCCCCTTCGCACCCACCGTGCACCCCCCCCAATGCACACACCCCCCCGGGGACTCTGAACACACCAAGCACCCTGCTCCTGGCCCTGCACCCTCTGCACCCAGTGCTGCAGCCCCCCCCCGCGCTCCCCAGTGCCGTGGGGCTCGGTGCCAAAGTGGGGGGGTGACACGGTCCATCGTGCGGAAGCCCCCGGCCATGGGGCATTGCCAGCCCTGCAGCAGTGGCCGGTGGGAAGGACGATGCAGCCATTGCTGGTGGCCACGGTGGCGGTGGTGGTGGGGGGAACGATGGGGCCAGGGCCCTGGGGTGCTGCATGCCCATGGGTGTGTGTGTGGGGGGGACACGGGTGCCCCCCGGGAGCGGGAGGCAGGCAGAGGGCAGCTGCCAGCCCTTCCCAGCCCCGTCACGGCCGCTGCACTCTCGGAGGAAGCCGCTCTGCTTTTTCACCCGGCGCTGGTTAAAAATATCACTCCCAATTTTAATACAGCGGCGGCAAGCGCTATTTTGGGCCGGGAGCAGGAAGCGAAACCCCGTGTGGGTCCCGGCCCCGCTCGCCCCCCACCTCCGAGCCACCCTCCCGAGGTGATCCGGGCGCTGTGCCGGCACGGTGCCGTGGGCTGCCATGGGGGCTATTTGAAGCCCAGCAGCCGGGCACCCTCCTTCACCTTCTGGGCCTTCCAGCGGAGCAGGCGGATGGCGCGGAGGCTGAGCCGCAGCACCGCGTCGTACTTGAACACCAGCTTGTAGAAAGCGTCGGTCATGAGGGCGCCGCTGGGGTCGGCGTGCTTCAGCGCGGCCATCGGCGTGTACGCCACGTTGGTCTGGTGCCGGAAGGGCGGCCGGGCCGCCTCGATCACCCGCAGCGTGTGCTGCATGTGGGATCGCTACTGTCCCCTTCCTGTCCCCATCCCCTCCTCATCCTCATCCCATCTCCACCCCCATTCCCGTTTCCATTCCATCCTCATCCCCTTTCCTTCCTATCTGCATCCCATCCCTATCTCCATCCCATCCCCAACCACATTCCCATCCCATCCCCGTTCCCAACCACATTCCCATCCCGTCCTATTCCCCATTCCCATCCTATCCCCATCCCCAACACTTTTCCATCCTATCTCCAACCCATCCTATCCCCATCCCCATTCCCTTTCCCATCCCCATCCCCATTCTCATTCCCATTCCATCCCATCTCCTTCCCTTTCCCATCCTATCCCCATTCCCAACACTCTCCCATCCCATCCCCATCCCCATCCCCATTCCACCCCCATCCATCCCCATTCCCAACCAGGCTCAGCCCCATCAGGATGGAGCTCAAGGGGAAGCAGTTGCCAGGGTGGGCCCCGGGCCCCGCTGCCAGCTGGGGGTCGCTACACCTCATTAGTGCTAATTAAGGCTTCTCCAGGC
>JANZLQ010000086.1:44301348-44320488 GCA_026212715.1 Elanus axillaris | reverse complement strand
GAGTAAAATTATGTAGCAGTATTTACACACTTGTAGAAATGCTTATCTTTACACTTGGGGGAAACTTGGGGGAGTCCAAAACACCAGGGAACAGCCCTGGGGGGGTCCCCTGCATGGACCCCCCATCCCCTCCTGCAGAGAGCCAGGTGGGGGGAACAGCCCCCGGGGGGGACTACAGCTGTGAGCTGGGCACAAGCTGTGCCTTTGTCCCCACATGCAGAGGGGCAGAGCCCAGCCTGGGGCTTCAGCTGGACAGACAGTGAGGGGACGGACCCGGACCCGTGTCCTCACCGTAACGTGGCCTTGTCCTCTGCCCCCTCTTTCTCATCGAACTGGGGCACAAGTACAGGAGTCTGGGGGTCACAGATAAGCCCCCAACCCCTGCGTGAGGGGAGGGGGGGGAGGTCAGACCCAGAGGAGGGCAGGGCAGGGGTTTGGCACACAACAGTCAGTGGTTTCAGGGCCCTGGTTAGGGGGAACCGTGATGGGAGAAGGAGCTGAGCAAGCCCCAGCCTCATCTCAGCGCTGTTAGTATGGGGCATCCTCCCTGGGGGGTCACGGTGAGGGCCTGGGGGCCACAGGGTCCTCTCCCGGCTGTCCCCTGGCTGCAGAGGAGAGAGGGCAGAGGAATGTCTGGCGAGGGCAGGTCCCCGCTGCTCACGGCTTGCCGGAAAGCTCGCTGACCCGCTGGCGGAGGTGGAAGGCGAACTCAAACATGGTGGCGGCCAGGCTCTGGTGGATCAGGTAACGGGGCAGGCGACCCTGCAGGGAAAGCAGATGAGCATGGAGCCGTGAGTTAAGGCAGCACGGAGGAGGCACTGCTGGGTTCAGGGCTCGGGGCTGATCCCCGTTCCGACCCGGAGGTGTCAGCCAGGGCTGAGGGATGCACGAGCACTGCAGCAGGGAGCTGCCGCTTTCAAGGAGCTTGCTCCGGGGGAGGAACTGAAACACGTTTTGATTTCTCTAAAAAGCCCTGCACGACTCAACCCCAACCGCCTCGGCCTGTGTTCTATTATGTGAGATGCATTAAAAAAGAAAAAAAAATAATAATCCTTGCCTCTGCGGGGGAAGGGAGCTGAGGCAGGGCTGGGAGCAAAGCCAGGGGCTTGCGCAGGGTCCCAGGGCAGAGAAGGGGTCCCAAGGGAGGGCAGCTCAGGCAGGGATGGCTTGCCAACTGTCCTGGGGGGTCAGGTAGGCACAGGAGATCCCCCCCCACCCCGCCTGGATTGGGGTGTTTCAGCAGGGCAAGAGGCAGAGACTTTTCCCTGGAGCAGATTTTCACTGTGACACAGGGGCAGGAGATTGTGAGACCGTTTGTCCAGGGGCCATTTCAAACACCTCCCTGAAATGAGCTCCGGGGCGAAGCTCCGTCACAGACACAAACACATACACGTGTGTAATTCGCACCCTTCGTCGCAGGAAGGGATGAGCCATGTACTATAAATACTTCTTCAGGGCCAAAGGAAATAACAAGGCAGCACAGAAGAGGGGTCTGGGCACTAGCAGAGCCCTTCAGGAAGATGGTGGAAGCAGTTGACAGGCGGGTTATTAATAGCTCGGCCGCTACGGCATTTCTTCCAGCAGCGGAGGCAGGCAGTGGGCGAGCACTCTCTGGCCCGGGAAGCACAAGGAACATCTTTCCTTTCTGAGCCCCATCTTGCACAACCAAGTGGGTTCGTTATCCCTCCCAACCCGCTCGTTACGGAGGGGCGGAAGAGGCATCGGAGCCAGAACCGTGAAGGAATACATCTCCAGCGCGAAGGGGCACGAAGCCACGCTCTGCTCTGCCCCTGCTTTCGCTGCCCAGGCGAGCGCTTCTGCAAATCCTTTCCAAAGCGTTTCACAAGGCAGGCAGGAGCTGATCTACTTTGTGGGGAGGGAGGGACGTGGGAGGGGAGGGGGCCGCGCAGCTTTGCAGCAGAGCGCTGATGAATGGAGCCTTTGTGCTCGCTGCTGCAGCGCTGTTACCACGTCAACCTTCAGCGGAGGAAGAAAACGGGCCAACTCCGCTCCCCCCCATCCGCCCGACCCCGGCTCCCTTCGTGTGCTGCCTTTTGTCTGGGCCACCAGCAAGGACTCGACGCATAGCTCTGTAAATAGCTCCAGATCTGGGTCATCTCATACGGCCAAAGCGCCTTTCCCCAGGTGCGGACACAGCCCCACGCGCTCCAGGGGTGGCCGTGCTTGTACCAGGGTGTCTGGGAGCTGGGCATGCAGGGGCAAGTGGATCGCCCCTTCAGCGGGTTCCTGGGAACAGCCAGCAGCCAGACAACACTTCACACCCCCCACTATTTTCAGTTCCCAAAGACGATAAAAATCTCCTCTCCCTCAGTCCTGCACACAGAGATGTGAAACTCTTAAGCAAGATCTCTGCCAGGTAAGGAGAAGCTTCCCCACCTCGCACTGGGGCAACTTCAGGGGGAAACGGGGTGACTTTCAGGCAGCGTTTAACCTCCACCTTCAAAACTCAAGTCCCTTTAGGGCAGCCTTTGATAATGAGCCGCTTCCAGAAGCGGCCAGCAGGACTGCAGCCGCTGGAGCACAGAGCAGGTCCTCAGCACGCAGCCTGCGCTACGCAGGGGATGCCGGAGCCTGCTGGTGAGCTCTGCTGGGGACAGGATACGGCCGCAGCGCTCGTGCATCAGCAAAGAATTGGCTTTACCTTGAGGTCCGTGTTGAGAATCCAGATGAACGTACAGACCCTGGGGTTGCTGGGACATTTCAGCACGATGAATCCTCCAGGCCCGTTCTCACCCCTGCAGGGAACCAAGAGCACACAGTCAGAGCCGGGGCCGGCTGAAAAGCTGTTCGCTAACGCTCTGGGGTGCACTGCACCGATCCTGCGCTAGCTCCTGCAGCAGCAGCCACCCCCTCTGCCTGGCAGCGAGGACTAGAGCCCAGCGGGGTAAGAGCAGATGCGCAGAGTGCCCGGGAAGGTATCTGCTTTGGCTGCAGGCACACGAGCAAGCACGGCAAGGCAGGTTTCCCACAGGTGCCTTGGCAGCAGTGGTGCCAGGGCTGCCGCAGGGCTGCCGGCTGAGAAGCAGCCTCTGCCTCTGGACCGTGCCAGCCCAGCCCAGACTGGCTCTTCACCGCGGGGAGGTTTCCTAGGCACAACCCTGTGGAAATGGGTGCAAACAAGAGGTCCCAGGAAAGCCAAGCGGTCAGGGAAACCCTGCGCAGTGAGGACAGGCTTGGCGCGGGGAGCCTTGTCACCACAGCCCCCAGATCCTTCTTCGCACCATCTGATCCGTCTCAGAGAAGAGAGCTGTGCTCACACACACAGCCCAAATACAGATTTCCCTTCCCTGTTCAGGAACACACTATTTTTGCTGCATACATTTGTAAAAAGATTTTTCTAGGCCCTGAAGTCCCCAGCTCTTAAATAGACTGAGGCAGCTATAACGGCTCTGAGTTAAAATGTCAATTACTTTAACCAGATTATTAGGAAAAACAAAGTCAGTGCGCGAAGTGGCACAGCTGGGCCCCAGGCACTGGAGCAGACAGTAACAAGGAGTCCTTGTTTGATGAGACTAACCCCGCCGAGATCTATCACCAGCCAGGCGAAGCTGTCCCTTCGGAAGGGGAGAGGCCAAAGACCTGCTGACACTTTGGGAGCCAGTCCATCCTGACGCAGCTTGTTTCACCCACGGGGACATCTCTCAATGTCCACAGCCTTTAAAGTCAGTAAGTGACCGGCTTACAAGAAGCAAAAGGCATCCGAGAGGCTCAAAGCGAGCCACAGTCAGCTGTTTACTGCCCCTCAGAAATGGCAGCTGGCCCTGTTTGGGAATTAACTGTTACATAAACAGGATGCAGACTGGGTTGGGGTTTGTGCTGTTACTGGTCAGCACCTCCACTCCCCTGAGCTGGGAAACACCCGAGCAACACTGAACGGCACAGAGAGTTTCTTTAACAAAGGAAGAAGAACAAGAGAAGCAAGGTTTAGTTCCACGAATAGATTAGCTTCCTGCAAACGCTGCCAGAAAGACAGCAGGGTTTTCATTTAAGTGGCTCTTTGCCCTAAGCTTAAGCAAAGCGTGTGTGTCAGATACCAGCTAAAAAAATAGAACCTGCCTCTTACCTGACATACTTGGAGAGCGGAGGCTTCAGGCTGTGCGTGGTCGACATCCCTGAGGAAATGTACCTGTCTCTTCTTCTCTCAATCCGGCGCACGTTCACGAAATCCCTAAGCAAAGAAAGGGTGCTGACTGCTTTAAAACGTGCATGGGACTTCGAAGGAGCAGATCCTGCTCTCCGGACTGCTGGGAAAGGCTGTGGCAGAGGTATGTCAACATAGAGACAAAGCACAGCACAGCACTTATCAGGGAGACCGACTGACTGACTGAGACAGATTTTGAGCTCTGAGACTCCTGCCAGAAAGGTCTGGAGGAGACTTCAGGGGCTTCTTGCCTTTGGGAGCGTTACCCACACAGCCAGCCAGCCCTGCCTCGTTGACACTGGGAGCTCCCAGCCAGTGAAAAGGGACAGACCTGGGGCAGAAAGCTCTCACAACAGTCAGATGCTTCTCTCCGCATTTTAGGAGGGTGTTTAGGGGCTCAGTACAAAACAGACAGTGGAATAAACTGACCTTGGGGAAACAACACCGCCTGCAGCCCCAGCTGCCACGTCGTATGAGACAATCGTGTTGTCTTCAATCCGCTGCAAGATCTGGGGGTGGGGAAGAAGAGAGATTTCCTCAGACTGTGCCTGCAGGTCCACACGTGCCAACAGCAGGGCGATACGGACCTTCCCCTAAAACGGCACCAGGATTCAAAGCAACCAGAGTGTCTTTAGCAGCTGATCTGAGGCTGAGGGGGACAAGCTCTTTGGCAGTGTAGGCACAGGTTTGTCTCCTGCTCTGGGACTGGTCCCTCTGCTTTTCCAGGGGGGCACAGGCGTTGCCTCCGGATCCCTGCCACACCAACAGCACAAAACGCCCAAACCCTACCAAGCAAAAGCAGGCTTGGCTTAGCCGCTGGCCCATCTCCCTGCCCACCTCATGGGCTTTTGGATGGGCACATGCATGCAGCTGGCTACCGCAGAGCATTCGGATCGTACGGATGAGCAGTGGAGATTTAACGCCTCAGTGACTCGGATCCAGCTAAGCTCCAGTAGGGCCTGGGCACCGCCGACAGCCGGTGTTGGACTGGGAAGCTCCAACTCTCCGCTCCAAGGAGCTCCTGTGATTAAGCCATCTTTGTCCGGCACGCTTACCTGGCAAGCTGCCACTGTTCTGTTCCACAGGATCATCTTCTCAGGCTGGAGAATAACCTCCTGGTAAACTGTTTCAGCAGAGCACTGCAGGAAAGCCTGAGGACAGAGCCAGAGCAGTTAGGCAGTCCCCTGCTCCACCTTGGTATGATTATTTTTAAGGAACACAGGGCAGATCACAAAGAACAACTGGGATAATACAGGAGGGGAGCGGCAAGGCAGGCCTGGTTCAAGCGCAGGCAAAGCCAAGGCTGCCATCAGATTTTAGGCTGTTGGTTAGCATCAGAGCCACAGTGCTCTCATTCCCAGGGGCCTGGAGGGCACACGCGGAGTTGGAGAGGACAGACCAGACCTCAGGTTTCGGCAGTCACCGAACTGCTGCCTGCCGAGGTCTGAGCTGGTGTAAGAGTGGGCAAGTGTTTGTCTGTAACACGGCAAGACAGACGGACCTTGGGGCTGACTCAGGCTGGCTCCTCTCCCACCCTCACCCCACTTATCAGCAGTTCTGCTGTGCGCACGACTGCTTTGGGAAGTTGCTGAAAAGCTATTCTGAGCTCCGGCAAAGGCAACATTCGTCTCTCCACATCCCCGTGGGACAGGGGATCTTTGGAGGCAAATGGTTAATGCAGTAAAGTGGGACCATCCAGCTTTTTCTCGCAAATACAGAGCTGCTCCATTGGCAGCTCCTGCCAGCGAGGCAACATATGCACTGGAACAAAGAAAAGCCACCGCAGCACCAATGCTTCATTAAAGCGTGGTTTACAGCCAAGCCACTCCAGCGAGAGGGCACAGAGCAAGGCACTTCCGAGCAGCTCTTCTCAATGCCAGGCAGCAGCAGACGCACACTCAGCCCTGGTCTTGCTGGCAATTAGTTCCAATTAGCCTCCTTGGTCAGATTAGTCCTAGATGCTGGGGTTGGAAGCGAGTCTTGCAGTCACCTGCTCCCACTTCTACCAGCCGAGACTGGGGCCCAGCATATTTGCTGGGGAGTTTGTCTGCCAGCCAAGGGGCTTTCCTGGAGAGATTCCCTAGAGCGTGCAGTGCAGTTCATCTGTCTCAAGCAAAGAGTGTGCCTCGCAGCCTGACCTGTCCTGCCAGGGCCAGGAGAGACCATGAAATCTGAGCCGTGGCTCCGAGCAGAGCAGTTGCTCTTCACCTGTACCGCACAGACTAAGGAAGCGATCTGGGAAGGTTCTTACCTTTAAAATAAAGGTCTTGCCATGGAAAGGTATTTCAAAAGTGTAAACAACGTCACCAAAGTCCTGTGCAAGAAATAAGTTAAGTTACATTTACGTTAGCAAAATAAATAGCTTCTATCTGGTTACGGTCTGCAAATGCTGTGGCTGCAGGAGCCATCCTGCCTTGTGTCTCATTCTGAAGGACCCTCTCCGGCCCTCAACTGTCCCCCCACAAGAGGCAGCGACCCCAGCATGGGAACTGCACTGAGCACGTTTCAGATGCACATGCACAAATTTCCATAAACAAAACAATATCCAGAGCGGCAGCAGTGATGAGACAGAAAAAGAATCCACCCCATGCCAGCCTGCAAACTCCACGTCAAGGTCAAATTCTCTTTGTAGCAAGCTACCAACACCAGGGTAAGAGAAAGGGGTTAGTTTGCCAACACTGCTGTTGTTACCTACATCTGAGAAGAGACTCCCTGGAGGGGTTAGGGATGGACAGATGATAACCTTTCATCATTAGCCCTGTGTTAAACTCTGATTAGTCTATTTAAATCCATCCCCCTTTGGATAAAGAAAACAATCTGCCCAGCTAGTTTGGCATCAGACAATGGATCACTTGACAGGGGAATTTTAAACACCAGATGAGACTGCATTTTGCAGGACTCTCACCCCAATCACGTTGCGAGCCCACAAGCAGAAAGCAAGGTTGGTTTTAGCAGGCAGAGACACTGCCCCTTTCTCTCCACCTTTTGGAGATAGAAAAGGAGGTCTAGGTCCCCCAGAAAACTCTACCGTAGCTCAGGGAATGAACCAGCATGGTGAGGAAAGAGGCAGGGCAGGGCCCGCTTTGCTTTGTGTGCCTCCGTGCTGCCTGAAGCAAGACGTGCGACTTGCAGACCCCTTTGGCAAAGCCACAGTGGAAAGATGTAAGGCAAAGACACATCCCCAATTTATATTCCAGCACCCACAAGGTCCCTGTCCTGGGCAAGGGGTGACACAAACAGCTTTGGGGCGTGAGGAGCAGTCTGTGCCCCACACTACCCTGCTCCCATGTGGGCCAAAGCTGGCCGGAAAGGCCAGAACCCAGCTTGGCTGGGTCTCCCCAGGATGCTCAAAGGCACCCTGCTATGGAGCAAGGGCATAAGCTGCAGCAACGGGGCCCTCCAGCACCGCTGCAGGGCCAGCATGCCTCCACTCCTCCCCACGCCGGCGGCTGTGGCTCCTCATCCCAATGCCTACCAAAGGTGAGCTGTCCGCCCCTGCCCGCCTGCTGTCTAGAGGGAGGAGTGATGGGCTCTCTCCTGTCAAACAGGAAGGCAATTAAACGTCTAATTAAATAAGAGGGGATTTTACATTTAACTGAACTGGAATAGATTCCTAATTCAATCAGGTAATTGTAACGCTTGTTAATTTTTCATGTCGCAAGGAGGTTTCAAAAGCCTCATTTGTCCTCCCGTTTTTGCTAAGCCATCCGTGCTTTCTGCCGGCAGCGCTGCCCGGCAGGTGGGGCGGGGGGCACTTGCATTGTTTTTCTCGAACTTCCAGTTCTCCTCCTGGGCAAGGATTTGGTCCACAACCTCCATCGCATCTTTGCCTTGTCGGACATACTCTTTCTCCTAGGAGAAAAGGGAGCATTTCATGAGCTGGGTTTGCAGAAAGCCTGAAGTGTGTGTGCAAGGCTTGCTACCCCCCTCCCAGGGCTGGCAGAGGGAAAGGGGATATCTCCCATCACCACACCGCAGAAATCTCTTAATTTGGGTCACAGAGGCCTCATTTTGGAGCTCAAAGTCACGCTCCCCGCCCTGGCTTGTATCCACACACCAGCTGCGTCTACCAGTGAGTCTCCCGCCTTAACGTAAGGGTTTCCAGCAGGCAAAGGGCTATGGGATGCGCAGAGCTTCCTTCTGTGGAGGTGCCAGAACTGGGGCTGAATGGCAGCAGAACCACTTGGAAAAGAGCACAAAGCAGCCTGTGCCCTGCCAGGCTTCGGGGAGGCGAAGGACCGCCCTGTGAGCCACAGTTCAGCAGGGAGGGTTGAGGCAATGCCCTTCTTGGTATGTGATCAGATAACCAGGGACTGGAGGGAAGGGGAGAGAGGGACAGGCAGGGGGCAGAGCCAGAATCACATCCCTGCAGGATGCTGCAGGGAAGAGTGTGCAGCCCTGGGGAAGTGGGTTAATGTCGAGGATCCTCCCTCCCACAGCGGCCGCGATGCCACCGATCCCAGGGCACACGAGGAACAGCCTGGTGCCATGGGACAGGTGGAGCTCCTCAGCCAAATGTCCCCAGAACAGAAAGCTGTGAAATGAGGGACAGCAGTCTGCTGTGCTCTGCAGATACAGCACCCTGATGGGGCCACGGGATTGTCAGAGGCTCCCACATCCCATAGCCCTGGATCAGCCTGAAGCCGATGGGCAGGGATCGCCAGCCTGAGGCCGCACTGCCTCTGTTTACCTGAGCTGTCAATGCCTTCCTCCCTGCACCTTCCTCGTCCGACTCGTCCGACCCTAGTGGGGGGAAGCACACAATTAACACCCAGTTGATGAAGACCCCACTTGCACAATCTTCCCTCGGACAGACAGCATCCAATCCCTGTGCCCTATCTGATGGGAAGGGCTGTCAGTGGAGATGACCCCAACACAGCCCAGACCTTGCCTTCCCGAATGCCTCTGCGCCGCAGCTGGCTGGCAGGCGTTCTCTGCTCTCCGGAAGGCTGAGCACGAACCGGGTGTCAGCTACACTGAGACAACTGATCCAGCTGACGTCTCCTCGCTCCCGAGCAGGGGAGGTCTCTGGAGCCGGCATGAGGCGGTGTCACAGGGCAGTGGCATGCTGCCAGCTCTTATCCTCACCTGTTTGTGGCAACTCGCCCCCGTGCCCTCATCCTGAGGGCAGCGCTTTTCAAGTACTTTAGCTGCAGCTAAGAGCATTTAAACCCAAGACCACAAAAAGCTCCAGTTTCCTACAGAGCTGAAGCCAGGTGCGTGGGGCTGAGTGTGACTCTGCTCTGCAGATGGCACAGAGACAGCACGGCCGTGCCTCCCCTGCCCAGGCACGGGTGCAGTGTGAGGAGAGAGGAGCCTGTTTTGCAGTGTCAGTTCTTGGAGGCCCTGCCACCCGCCACTGCCAAGGGCTGGGATAACGAGACAGAGCTCAGGGGGGAGGCGATCATGGAGGTGAGGAGACCCAGGAGGAATGCTGTGAGGGGAACAAGCTTGGGAAACGAGGCTGCCGGCGAGGTGATAGCAGAAGGGGAGGAAAGCACGTCTTACCTGCGAAGGACTCTGGCGGGGAGTAGAACTGCCCCTCAGAAAGGGCTCCGGGGTAGAGCAGGGGGCCACGAGAGGCTGCAGCCTGGGCTGCCAGGTACCCTGCGAATGAAAGCAAAAGGGTTAACCCACATGGCATCCAGCGCTTCAACGCCAAGGGGTCCTGGGGCCCTCACCACATCCATTCCTACTCAACCACCCTCCCAGCCACTTTCTTCCAGATACAGCTGGTCTTTTCGCACTGACACCAGCCAGCCCACAAGCTTTTCAGCTCCTATTGCCTCATCTTTTCTTTGAGACATTTTATCTGCATGGAGATCAATGGGCCCTTCTGCCTGTCAAATCCAAAGGCGATTAAGCATCTAATTAAATAAGAGCTTCCCCTGGAAGCAATTTGGAACCTGAGCCTAATCCAATAGAGGCATTAAACACTTGATCATTTTTCATCTTAAAGCCTCCTTGCAAGACCCAAACATCCTCTGGTGTTTTGCAGTCAGTCAGTGCATTTCTGATTGAGCCCTGCTTGACAAATACTCCTTCATTTACATGCCATTTCCCCATCCTCTTTCATCAGTTAAGCCTGGGAGGGCGACAAACTCTTTTGCTGCTTTAGGGATGGGCAGCTGTGCCAGTCCAGGCTGAGCACCCACTCCCTAGAAAGACCCGTGGAAGTTAAAGGTGCCCGGCACTGCAGAGTAGTTTGTAAAGCATTAGGTCGGACTCCATCTCCATTTAGTCTGACCTCAGCAACCAGACTTCACACACTGTAACTCAAGCCGCACCCCTGTATTGTGTCTGTGACTGAAGCAATCCTCTCTGAAAGTTCTCCAGCCCAGATCCGAAGACAGATATCCAGAGATGGAGAGTCCAACAGTCTGCCTGGCATTTGTCCCATTGTTTCAAAACATTTTCTCCAATGTGGAGGTGAGCTCTGTTTCCAACACGTCTGGCTTCAGGATCCAGACATTGGGGAATTTGGCACATTTTTCTCCACTCAATTAAAAGATGCTTTTTATAATCTGGTATTTTCTTCCCCTGAAGGGACTTATATACCATAACAGAATTGAGTCAGGCACTTAGCGTCACAGCCAGCCTGGAGATCACTTCTCCATAAATGTCATATCTGTCAAGGTGCTGCCAAAGCAGCAGAAACCCCAGGCCTGGTAGCCTCATCTGCCAACTCCTACCAGAGAGGAGCAAAATACTCACATCGTTCCTCTTCTGCTTCCTGAGTTAGGACTTTAAAATCCAGGAACCAAGTCTCTAGCCAAGCAATAACAAACGAGACGATAGGAAGTAAATAGCCGAACGCCCCTTTGGTCAGAAGCTGCGCAGAAGAAAGCAGAAACCACAGGGAGTTTACACAAATGGGAAAACAGCAGCATCAGGTAATCATAAAGCAATCTCCTGTGAGCCCAGGGAAACCAACCTCGGAGAGGATGACCTTCACAATCAGGAAGGCACTGGATATCAATGTAGTGACCTGAAAAACAAATTTACGTATCTCAGATCCCTGCAAACTCTAGGCAGAGAGAGAAAACTAAAAACAGGAAAGCAAAAATTGCCTTCTTACCGCTATGACCCACCAGTGGCGCAGCTTTACGACTGCATAGGCCAGCAGCAACACAAAAAACCGAAAGAAAGCCAAGACCTTTAAAAACAAAAAGCCATCGACACTAGTCACTGCCCTTGTCCCTCTGCCAGGTGCTGGGAGGACACAGACACGGGCCAGCTCCCAAGGACCTCGCCACCTAGACAGATGGGGTCAAGGCTGCAACAGGATGGGCTGCGACCTGCCCAATTTCACTGAGCCAGGCAAGGGGCAAGGCTGCAGGGAGACCCCATTCACTCCCAGCACGCGGACCCTCCCTGCACAGCCTTTGGCCGCACCACCCCCAGATCCAAAAGCTGTGTCCTCACCTGCAGCAGTCTGGGATACTCACAAATATATCAAAGAAAGAGGTCTTAAAATTGTACTCGATGATTTCATTCTCCAAGTTCTTCTGAATGCCATCCTTGGTCTGAAGGGGAGACAGGAAACCAGAAAGCTATTGAGTGCACTGATAAGAAACTAATGGTAGAAAGAAGCCGGCCAAGCGATGACCGGAGGTTACCGCCAGGTCAGGTTATGCATCAGGCATACAAATGCCTGCTGCACGCATGACGCAGGCTCATCTGCCAACACAGGACCACGGGAGGATACAACAGCCCATTTCACCCTCGGTTTCACACCAAGGAGCGCGAGTCAGGTAGCCAGAGCTGGAGCAGCACGTGGGTACATTAAACACTGCTATGTGGTGGCTTTCTAACACAGAAGAGCAGCTCCTTTGGCTTGGCACATCCAGCACCATCAGATCACAACTCTCACAGCCTAAAGCCCTTGGTCAAACAACACCTCCTGCTTGTGCCCACTCCTTCGGCGCGTGGCTTCAGGTGACAGACTTCAGCTGCACAGGAGAAGATGTGGAAAAAATGAAAAACCACAGGAAACTGCTTCTCTAGCACCTTCAGTAACACGCTGAACAAAGCGTCTCCCACAGCTGGACAACCAAAACATCTCCCCCATGAGGGCTCTCAGGGGTCACTCAGCAACCCGGGGGAATTTAAGCTGCGATCGTCCTCATTGTGCAAAGCACCGAGGGGTCCCCTCTCCTTTCCTCCAGGTCAGCTGGCTTCCCACGGCTCGCAGCAGCGCTGAGCTGCCCTCCAAGAAATCTGACCGAGGAAGTCAACCGGCAGGTTCAAACGTAGCTACAAAGGGGAAGAGGAAGGAGAGGAGGGCAAGGGACATGCACAGACACAGAGAGACTGCAAGGAAATCTGAAAGCGGCAAAACCGCTTTCTGGGGTATCGCACGGGAGCATGGAAAAAGCTCACAGAAGAGCTCTCTTGCCTCACCCCAAGACAATCTGGGGTCCGGCAGCCCTGGTACTTTTGACACCATCAATCCTGTTCTCGAGAGCCTGGAATCGCTGTTTGTGAGGAAGCGGATGGCTCAGGTAACTGGAACAAATGCTTCACCTTTAGGCTATTGGTTTGAACGCAGCCCAGCTGGCCTGGAAGCTGGTATAGGCTGACAGCTGTTTGATGATCTGTGAGAAACAAGTTGGTGGATCTCAGGCCAGTTCTTGGCAGCCTGGTGTCCTGGCACCCTCTTGTCAGACAGTCCAAGGACAGAAGAGGCAGCCATCGGGAAGCAGTCCCTCTAGGTCAGGACTGGTGCTTAATATTCAGGGAGAGGGGGGCAAAGCAGTTCTGCACTATTGCTTTATCTGATCTGTGGCTACAGGACTTGTGCCAGCCAGCTTTGCTGAGCTGCCACTGAAAGCCTCTTCCCCACACCGTGACTCCGCTATGAGATGGAGCAGGAGGAACGAGACACAAGGAAGGCTTTGGATCATGATTTCTGGGAGGTGTTTTCAGCTTAAATACAAGCCACTGCTGTGAACAAGGAAGAAGAACCGAGGCATCTCTCTCTCTCTCTCTCTGAGAGCAGCAAGCTCACAGAATTACAGTTTGCAGGCAACAGACATTTAACGAGGGCCAATTTGCTCAGCTTATCTTGCAGCAAAGGAAACCGTTTGATAAAAAAAGCATTAGTCATGATATAAAATCGTTGTTCTTCATAACTAGGCAAATAAGCTGTCCTAATAGCTTTAAATATGCAGCATCTCGGCTCAGGGCCCAAATATCAGCAGTTAGTCACTCATTAATGGCTACCTGCAAGACCTACGCTCAGAATCACCCTGGTGACCGCGCTGGCAGATTATTTCCCTGGGGCTGGGTATTTTGATTTGTAGACAGTACCTCTCCAGAGAGCCCAGAGAACAGGGACAAGAGCAGGAAGCCGGGGTCCAAGCTGGGCATGCAGGACACCATCGGCATTGCTGGAATGCTGGCCGAGAGATGCTTTTTCCTAGGCAGGGGGGAAGCAGGGGTCTCTTCAGGCTCTTGACACCGTGCAGCCAGCTGCAGTGGGTGGGGTGAGGGAGCTGCTGGCCGAGACAATCTGTTAAGTGCAGACACCCAGGAGATAAACAGGGCAGAGATAAGAGCCGCTAAGTGAGTGCAGGATCCAGTGCTGATAAATAAAGGCCAGACATCGGCAGGGCTGCATGCAGAAGCGCTGGGGTCTATCTGTTCATCTTGCCTCTCTGCTCAGGTTGTTCCATGGGAGGACATGTAGTACCTGAAACCCACTGCCACCACGGCTGAAACCAGTCGGGACCAGTTCAGGAAAAATAAAAACAAAATACAGCCCAGGGATTAACTTCAACCTGATGGGAGTGAGGTAAATAAACTGGATTTCTGTGGTCATTGCAACAGTTGACACGCTGAGCGAACACAGCAGCCTGCAGAGGTGCGACAGCCGCTTCAGAAAGGACCAAAACCCTCATGTTCCCCTTTGCTAGTCCCCTGTGCAGTGGAGCAGCATCTCCGGCTTTCAGAAGCTGAGATTAGTAGCAGTATGTTGGGACCAAAGCTCAAAGGCCCTTTTGTCTCTGCCCTACAGCTGGGTGGGTGAGAGGAGGGTCTGCACAGCCTACCCTGCTCCTCCGACGCTCTGAGAACAAGACACTGCAGCAAAGCTGGCAGCTGCTTGGCAAACACAGCGAGAAGCTTCACTTAAGGCAAGGGGAGCAGGAGAAATTTGGCCAACTGCTCAACCTGGCGATTCGACGGGCCCCAGATCTTGTTACACTACAACATAGAGCACTACATGCGACGGCGTTAACAACCCTGGACAGCCACAACAGAGCCCGGTTGCAGGAAATGAGCTGGACTTTAGTTTACACTAACTGTGCAGCGATTTCTCAGCCAGCGCAAACCAGCAGAGTGCTGGGAAGAACAAACAAAGACTTGGCCCAAGACTTCTGAATCGGAGCAATTAATGCAGAGGGAACTGAACTGAAAAAGCACAACTTAAAAGGGCAAAGACTCCACGGATTTGCTTCCCCCAACTTACATTCAATTCAATTATCCACAACAAAGAGATGAAGAGCAGGTCGAAGGTGACGAAGAGGCAGAAGGTCCTCCTCACATCCGAGATGGCTTTCCTCTTCTCTGGAGAGAAGTAGCAATATGGGGAGAAGCCCTGGCTCTGGGAGAACGAGGTGCTGATGGACGCTATGGCTGGGAGGCTTCGTTCCAGGTCGTGCTGCAGGTCTGTTGGCTTGCTCATCCTTGGCCCAAGCGACTTGGGTCCTACGTCAATTGGGGCAACATCTGCCAAGTCACTGCGTCACCTGTGGGGAGACACAAAGGGGACCCTCAGGCCTCGGGTCTCTGGATACCCCTTCTTCTCTCTCCCTCTAAAGGCAAATATTCCTATTAGCAAACCAGATCCTGGCTGGTTTATACAGTTCCTGAGGGAAAAGGCTAATACTGGCTTTTGGGCTGTCAAGGAGCCTCCCTCTCTGAAGCGAAGACATCATGGACTCACCCCAGGGCTGCTCCATCTCACCCTGGTACCCCACATTCACCAGCACAGGCAGAGACCTTCCTTCCCTCTTGCTCACTGCGGGGAAGGAGGAATTGGCTGCGAAAGGCTCAGAGGTGAAGGGGGTCCGCAGAGTCACCAGCAAGTGTCACTGGGACCCAGAGGCAGCCACCCAGAACACGCTCGCAGCACAGTGAGCCAAGCTGGCAGCTACAGCCAGCAGCCAGAGCAGCAGATGGCAAACCCCACAGAGATGCCATGGCAGCAGGAAAAAGGGGCCTCAAGGTGTTTTTGTGGAGGCCCGTGATCCAAAAGGGAGCAGTCCCCGGGATCTCGGAGCCACCTCAAGCTACAGCACCCTCCTCTGCAGGGACAGATGCAAAGCTCCCAGAGGCTTGACATTTTGCACAAGGCAAACCGCAAAGCCTCAGGAGTCAGTGATCCCATCGGATTCCATCCTGCATGGCCAAGAGAGGAGCCTGCTCACTTCACGAGTGGGACACCGGGTTTCACGCCCAACTCTGGCCAAGCAGAGCAGCAGGAAGGCAGCAGGGGAAATCGCTGCTCCCTGTCCCAGCCGCGGTGGCTGGCAGTGCTGGGCACACAACCCCAGCGCGAGCGAGGTGTTGAGGTCTGAAGGCTGTTTTCATGCAGCCCGTGCCAACCATTGTATTAAAATTTTTCCTCTCCGTCAGCAAGGCACAAGGAGGCCACTATGTTAATGGACCGCGCAACTAAGCACACGCTGGAGACAAACAAGGAAAGAGGATGCCAGAACAGGTCAGGCCAGGGATCTGTCAGTCCCCAGCTCTGCCACCTCCGAGTCACTCATAGCAAATGCACAACTACAAACTCCTCCTCTGCAAAATACTCCTGCTCAGGGACATTTTGCCTCCAAAAGAACAGACGCTTTGCAGCATTAGCTACTGCCCCAACAGTTCTGCATCCTCCAGGATCTAAGCAAGGTTTGTTTGCCTATAACAGATCACACCTGCAACAACCAAGAGGCTGCAGCCACAAAACATCCAAGGAAAAATGCCCCAAGACTGCGCCTGAACCTGCGGGAAGGGGCAATCCACAGGGCAGGTGAAGCCTGGGGTGTTGCCGAGCCCCACTGGAAGCTGGAGCAACCGCAAGAGCTGAGCGCAGCCTGATTTGGGGCAATTTTGAGTCCCTGAGCCAGCAGCTTCTGTGTCCCAGCCCCCAGGGAGTGCTGGGGCTGGAAAAGGAACAAAGCTGGACTCCTGTCAAGTCCCTGTTAGTCTCTCTCAGAGGCACTTCAGAAGAAGCTGGAAGACTTGTCACTTTGGATCAGCCACAACGACCACGGCCCTTCGCTGCTCCGAGCGAGGGGCCCATCTCAAACTGATAAAAGTTAAAGACATCTGTGAGCGCTAAATAATACATCACCTCATGCACGGGCTGCCTCCTCCTCTACGGCAGGGTGTCGCCGCCTCCTTCCCTCAAACACCACTTTGCACTTAGGCAGCCCCCCCGCAACTTTCACAGCGCTTTAAAATCACCTTGTGAGACTTGCTGGCTCCGCACCCCCGACACTGAGGCAGCGCTGGGGCCACTCTGCGGTGCCAGGGACACGGCAGAGCATGGGGACACAGCAGAGCATGGCAGCCGGTGGGAGGCCTCATGCAGCTCAGCCAGCCTAAACCTACCCATCATTAAAACCCAGTCTTCCCGGTGAGGTTTAACAGTGCTTCAGAAGCACACCCATCCCAAACCAACTGGCAATAACCAACTTCTGGGGAAGAACTGGTGAAAAGGTCTTTACCTTTGGAGCATCGTGGGGCACAGCAGGGTTTGGCAGAAATATTTTAAGCCCCAGATGAGACACCCCCCACCCCACCCCAACTGGGACTGCTCTCTCAGGCAGGAGAAAGCTCAGAGCAGAAAGAGCAGGGGCTGGATCTGAGCGTGTATAAATGTGCCTTTTTCTGGGTGACAGATAAATTATTGAGCACCCCAGTGTTGTATTATGCATTCAGACATCCTCCGCAGCCTGCACCGCACCGGCTGCCGAGCCGCAAGCCACTTTCGGGGGCTCTTGAGCAGCCCAGCTCCGACAGCCGACACAACAGGCCTGGGAAGCGTGAGTGGCACACGCTGCCCGGAGGGACACCCCAGGTGACAGTAACACAGTCCGAAGGGACACCCGCACTGGGGATCCTAAGGGGCTCTCAAGACTCTGAGGAAAGATTTTGCTTCTTTTTGCTGGTGAGACCTCCTGTTTTGAGGATGAAGTAGGAGGTGGTGAGAGGGGCTGCAGGGATGAGAGGCAATGCCACCATCGGCAGCGAGCCTGTGAATCCCAGCGGGAAGCAAATACGAAGGAGAGGTGGCCGGTGAAATCCTGAGACAACATCAAGCACCAATACCCAGCGAGCACTGCCACTGACATCCACACGGCAGAATGCCGGCAGCCCAGCCAAGCACCAACGGGACACTGGGCACCAAAATGGACCCAGAACCTGTGCCAAGGCACGTCCTGTCCCTGCGAAAGGCCAGAGCAGCCCCTGCAAAGCTCCAGTGTCACCCCCTCTCCAGTGTCACCCCCTCCCCAGCGTCACCACCTTCCACTCTCAGCTTTTAGATTCAAATCACAAGCTTCTCATTAGCACACGTTTGCATGTAAATGACATGTCTTACAGTAAGAAGCCTTTCCATCTTGTGACATCGCTTCTCCTTTCCTCCTGCGCCCCCGACTTCCTATTAATGTGTCTTCTCAGCTCACATGATGACTTCAACAGCTAATTCTCATGTCACCTCTTCTGAGAGTTACAGCCTTTGCACCAAACACTGTGCCAGGAGAAAAAACACCTGGAGAGCAACAGGGACCGAGCCTTTTACAGACACCAACTGCGGGTGTTTTACCAGACGCTAACACAAGTCCGAGCTTCCTAGCAGGAAGAGATAGATGCCTTTAAAACAAAAAAGGTAAATATTAAATTAGACACTAAACTCGCTCCAAAAAAACCCATGAAGTGATCCAACGTCTTCAGCAAACCACTGGACAGGCCCCGTCACCTTTGCAGCCAGGTCCTCACAGGGCCGAGACTGGTTTTCGAGCACCCCCAGATGCTGCTGTGATCCTGCAGCAGGGGCACGGTGTGGAGCTCTGCAGCGAGCTGTCCTCGCACCAATTTGTAGCTTTCCCTAAAGCACCTTCCAGGGTTAATCTGAGCCTGTATCTATGTTTGGAAAGGTCACCCTGCCGGGCACATTAAGTGCTGGCACCCAGCAGCACCGGTGCCACAAGTGACAGCAAGCAGAGGCAGCAGTCTGACAGGCAAAGGCTGTGGTAAAGCAGAACGATGAGGGGGATCGGGGCTGTGGCTTTGGTCTGTCTGTGAACAACCACTTGTACAAAAGGCCAGAAGTCACTGCTGCCCGAGTTCAGCATCCGAGCATGCAGAAAATGCAGGCACAGAGACCCCCGGGGAGCTTGTCCCCTCCCCAGCACCGTGGGCAGGAACTAGGAAACTCAAAGGGCTGCGTGAACAATGCATTTCCCCAGAGCCAGCCCGGCCACTGGCTGTTTTCGCTCACAATACCTTTGCCCAGTCCTTCCCTGTCAACCCTGCCCTAGGGAGCCCAAGGAAGCAGACTCCTGGTGTGGCAGCCCCTGGGCACCCAGTATGCTGAGGGCAGGAGCGGCTCAGCCGCACTCATCGGGTTCTGGGGAGCAGGCAGTGCTCGGCCGTTGCTTCTCTGAGCCGCTCTCTTGCTCCTGTATGACATGTCAGGGCCTGCAACCACCTCTGGAAGTGCCGTGGAACCCCACAGTGTCTCACATTTCCCCCCAACCCCGCATATGGGGTCAGTTGAGCTGCTGCCCACCAAGGGCCGAGCCAGCCCCGGGGCCAGGTCCTGCTTCTCCTTGCAGGCAAAGGCACCCCCGCAGCTGGCCCATGGCTCCTCGCAGCACAGCCAGGCTGGGTGCTGCCTCCCCGCAGCTGACCCCTCTCTACATCCACCTTGGAGCCGCAGGCCCCCCCCCCCCCCCACCCCCCCCCCCCCC
>JANZLQ010000086.1:44230520-44252090 GCA_026212715.1 Elanus axillaris | reverse complement strand
GGGGCAAGCAGGAGGGGAAGTCAGGATAGGAAGATTCTGGAATGCCCTTTCCATAGAAATAAGAGGTGAAAGAACCAGACTGTCTTGAAAATAGACATAAGCCTCCCACACCCAGGCCAGAGAGAGCAGGGAGGTAGCATATCAGGAGAAGCCTTTTACAGAGCAGGCACTGACCTACTGCATCTCCAGCAACAGACTCTGTTTTGAGCTGGGCAGGCTGTGGGTGCACAGGACTGCTGTTGTTTTTGACAGTGTCTGTGCTTGTAACAGAGGTAGTTTCTTTCCGAGAAACTTTAGATAATGGTGGCTCCTCTACTGCAATCCCGCTTTGCCGCTGCCGTCGGCGTTTCTTGCTCCACAGCTCATGGCAATCCTGCCAGTGGGGAAGGCTGGAAGAGAACAACACTTAGCAGTTAAGAAACATGGCAAGAAAACCAGTTTAAACCTCAAAGACCACAGAAAGTTATTAGTGCTGTAAGAGAAGCACAGATGTTCCCCTGACTGCAACCATACTATTAAACCAAGAAGGGACAAGTCCTAGAACCAGGAAAGGCAGCATAATTTGCATGTGAATCATTTAATTTGCACTGGGATCTCACCCCTGAACAGACTGGGTTAGCTACACTGCACACAAGCCCCAATGAGCACAAGTCCACCAAGCTTTGAGAGTCTGGTGGCTTTAAGAAAGCAGCTGCCTTTAGTCACTCTGAAGGAAACCAGAATCTCAAAAGCTACCACCATACTTGCACGCAAAGCGGCTAGAGTGGAGTTTTATAATCTGCTTGACTGGAGTGGGAGAAAAGAGCTGCAGTTGTGACACTGCCCTACAGCCACTCTTCTAGTCAATTAACAAGCAGCATAAACAAAGCCTGGCCAGTCCTCCATGGCACAGAGGACAGGGATATGCTACCTGCTACTCTTGCATATCTTCCAACAGTTTCAGAGCACCTTACAAGCATTAAGCTCAGCTTTATAAAACCAGCCTGTTATCAGGCAGAAAGCCAACAGCACAGGAAGAGCTATTTGCTCAGCCATATGACAAAACACAAGGGCAGAGTCAAGAACCCAGAAATCATAACTGAATTCTGACTGAAAAAAACCCCACAAAAACAAACCAAAAAAACCTCAAGGCCAAGCCAGTGGCTTCTTCCCAAAGCTCATTAGCAGAGAGCCCCACTGTGGTGGAGAATGCCAGCTGGAACTTACTCTGGAGGTGCCATTTTGCTGAGGTCAACATCCTTAAGGAAGTCACTCTGCAGGGCCTGTTCTGCTGTGCAGCGCTTGCCAGGGTCTAGCGTCAGCATGTGGTCCAGCAGGTCGAGAGCAGACGAAGGAATGCTGCACAGAGAGTTGGAAATATGGCTGAGTTAAGGGGTTGTTATCAACAGGAGGAGAAGACTACTTTCAGAGAGACACCTCAGGATTAAGAGAAATCCATGCAGTCAAAATTTATTACTACGTGATGCAGCAGCTCAAAGACGTCAACAGAACAGGCATCAGATATGCAGTATTTTCAGTCTAATTTTTGCCATTTATTAAGAGCAACTCTGCTACAAATCCCACAAGATTATCACACAATTATACTCTCCCCCCAGAGAGCACATCTTAGAAGTCAGACAGCCTCAGCACTGTGAGAATGCCACACTGTCAAGAGTGCTTTCCAGCACAGACCTTAGCTAGAAGGATCACAAGCATGCAGAAGCAGGGAACCTCTCTGAAAGGCATTTGTGTCAGATCAGATATTTAGAAAGGGACAGTGACCCTGAGGACAGAAGGCAAGAAGGGGAAGCACTGCTTTGTCCTGCCAGGTAGGTTAGAGCCAAAGGAAAGCAGACAAGTCGCACAGTGTAACAGAAGGCCATAACCCCCCACACAGCCACTTATCCTCTCTTCTAACAAAACTCACAAGGAGAACTCCTCACGCAGGCGCCTTCGGTATTGCTTCTTCGGTTTCATAGTGTTGAAGTAGGGCAACTTGATGACATCTGGCCACACTGCTGGACAGGGGCTCCCACAGAGCCGGCTGAGAACCAGAAAAGCAGAGTACGATCAGCAGGTGGAACACAGCTAGGAGGAGAGTCACCAAGCTGAGTGAAAATGTTTCCTTTCTAAGCAATTTACTGTACCAATAGACTACGTCTGGGCACACTTCAATGAAGATTAGATAACCCTCAGGTTAAAGAGGGGGTATTGGGAAGAGGAAAAATGATTACCTTGAGTTTATAAACCATCCAACACAATGAATTTTCAGTGTGAGATGTAGTTTAGGTTCATGATTTTTCCATTCAGCTAACAACAGCAAAGGTTACTGAGGGTGCATACGTTAGCAGCCACACACACTTGATGGTAGACACGGACACCTAAATGCCTAACTATTCGCATTTGCGGTTACAGTCGTTTGCTGGTCCTATTTTGCAGGCAGGTTAGAGAAAGAGGGCTCTTATAACACAGAGAGAGTGTGCATGAGCAGTTTCTGCAGTACCTCTTCTCATAGGCATGCATGTGCAATCCTTTACCTGATTAATTCAAGCTGAGCCAGTTCCAGATTGGCTTGAAAAATAGGCTTCTTTGTAAACAGTTCCCCGAGGATACAGCTGGAAAGAGGAAAAGCAAGAGGTCATGACAGCAAACCCTTGGGATGATCGTTTGAACACTGCAGCATTTCTGTTCAGAAGTAGGTTTGCCTGAGGAGAGTTATTTGCATCAGAGCTTGTAGTTGAGAACTGACAAACTAACCTATGTGTACAGAGTCACCAATTCTACGCAGCTGGGAAATAACATTCACTAGTACGCTGGTTAACATGTCACAGGCTTCACACTTTAACTCTTTGCGGGGAAAGGAGGATGTGTCAATAGCATGACAAGAAAAACAGCCAGGCGTCTCATTTTCCTCCAGATCCAGCCCATTTATCTCTTCAGCTTTACTGGGGGATATCTGCTGGCCCAAATTATCCTCAGCTGCCAGCATCTTACTGTTTGTCATTGCCAAGCACGGGATACAGCCTTGTACACACAACATTTGTACGCACACACAACATTTGTACAGCTGGAAGGGAAAGAAGAGAAGGAGGGAGGGGACAGCTCTGACTCATTCAGTCCTTAACACCTACTCTTAAACCTTCCAACAGGAACGACAATCAGTGCCAAATATAGCTGTGGGCTGATAACAGGCACCTGTCTGCTGGAACTGGACTAACCCCACTCATTTGGCACAGGCCACTGAACAGCAACTAGACCTCACAGCCAGAGTTTCCAGAAGTAATTATCAGGGCCTGACTTTTACAAACCTTTGTTGTTTGCATACTAAGCTCTGCTGAGTTTACCTGTGAATATCACAATGGGAAGCGTGTATTTTGGGAAGTCCAGTCCCACTTCTGAATGCTGAATCCTTGAGACTCTGGTTCTGAATCACTTAGAAAATGTTCCGTCTTTGTGGCTGAACTGCCCACTCCTCCTGTTCACAAGGCTCCCTACGCTACTAGAAACCCCAAATCTCTACTTCAAAATGTTTCCTAGATTTAGCTGAAAAAAATGAGGTGACAAACAGCAATCTGAAGAGCTTACAGAAAAACTCTATCAGGTCATTAAAACCATACACTGAAGCTATGATCATCACAGAGTAAGCTTGTCACCCTTCTCTTTTTAGTGGTACATCATTATCAAAGGTTGGTTGTTTTTTTTAAATAGCAACAACAGATACTTTTTATGCTTTCAAGTGTCAAATACCAAGAAAAGTCTCATTCTAGTTTTTAGGAAGTAGTATAGTTTTAGTTAGGTGACACACACCTGTTTCCTCAAAGCACAGAATTTTGAAAGTATTCCTGTACTATCATAACATTCTGCCTCGCTGGAACAGATACAGCTTCAGAAATTGCACAAATCAAAGGCTACCTTCTATTAGAAGTACTCTATTCATGTGCTGATGTTCACAGCCCAACCAGGACAAAAGATACAAACCAGGCACTTACCCACAGCTCCACACATCTATGGCTGGTGTGTAACGCTCCTCACCTAGCAGCAATTCTGGAGGTCGATACCATAATGTAATGACTTTATTTGTGTATGGACGGCTGGAATGCAAGATACAAATATAAACTGATGACAAGAGCCACAAAACCTTTACAAACTAATCTTTACTTCCAAACTACAGAGTTACGCATATAAGTAGAAGCAATGGGCTTTCAAGGTGCCTACACTTCCATAGCACCTGCTTGAGTTAAATACTGCTGATGAGATACCACAAATTTTAGAAGTTTGCCTATGTGAAGACAGTAAGTTGTAGGTAGCCAAGACTGAAAGAACCTGATCTGCAAGAGGCAGCAGCAGGCTGCCATGACTGAATAGTGACTGATCTCAGAGCAAAACATGGTCCATGGCAGGTCCATGGCAAGCAGAGAAGATGCTTTGTTCCTTATCAGCTGGTTTGTCTAATGAAAAGCTCTTAGCATCAGTCAGGAGTATATTTTGCCAATAGCTGGAGCTGCATTGTACGACATACACTGGAAATAATTTCTCAGGCAACGCCAGGACTTCCAAGTGAAGGCACTAATGGATATTAAGAAAGATAGTCTCATTTATGTAAGCCATTTCCCCCTTCCTCCACCCTGCTATGCCTCACCTCTCCTCTGAGCTGTAGAGTCGGGCAAGTCCAAAATCTGCAAGTTTGATTTGCCCACTGAAATACAAAAGAGAGTCACTGGTTTGAATCACAGCTGGGATCACACGCTGCAAGCAGTAACAGGTAAGGAAATCTCCCCATGTAGTAGAAAGGCCTAACAAAGCAATGTTTGCAGTAACTACTTTTGGATATGCCAGTCTTAATTTTCCAGATCCTATTTAATACTTCAAAGAAACAAAAAGAAAAGAGACACCCCAATAATTCAGTCTCATCTCCCATCACAAACCCTTTCCAATAGGCCAATGTCCCAGAGCAATTTTCTAGGTGGATATCCAGACATCTGGATACAGTTATGTGCAGTATTATTCTCAGAGGCTCAAAGTTTTCTTATGGGTATCTAGATAAAAACTTGAGAGTTAATAGCAAGTGAATAATTGTTCTGTATTCTGTGATTAACTACACTACTGCCAAACATTGCTATCTAGAGAAGAGAGAGCATCCATGGAGAACTGCTACTTCCTACCTTAACCCTCAACAGTTCCTCTGCATAGAAGCACTTCCAATAAACAGTATTTTTGCCAAAACACCATGGAGACCAAGTGTACACAGAGACCCATTTACTTCAAGTCAGCATGAAAAAAGTTAACTGTAAGGAGCTGCAAAACAGTGAGCAGAGGGCCTCACGTGGAGAGACTGCTACCAAGAGCAAGTTAAGTAGAAGGTTGTTATGGTTGTTCACCCTTGCTGCAGGAGACATGTTCTCAGCCAGCAGCAGCACCCAGGGAAGCTACTGCTTAATTATAACCATCAGTCACACCACTGGTGGAAACATGCAGGGCTATATTCCTATGGTGGATCAACACCTCCTGTTCCTAAGCATACTCAAGGTGAAGACAACAACTGTGTGCTCTCAGCTGAACCCAGGGAGAACACAGGGAAGAGCTTGGACAGAAGTGTATGCTCCCAGCTTACCTGTTGTTCAGTAAGATGTTGGAGCACTTAATATCTCGATGAAGGAAATTCTTTTTGTGGCAATAATCCAGACCCTCCATTAACTGTTTCATGAAAGACTTGATATGGTCCTCTGAGAAATGTACCAAGCCGGATTCTAGCAGCCCCATTAGGTCATGGTCCATGTACTCAAACACAAGGTAAAAGGCACCTGGTATAATAAAGTGAGAAAATATTTAAGGCGAGAGAGGAGACAAAGAAAAAGGAGGAATGAAAGTAGACTCAATTGCTGAAATATTCTTTTTTTATGCACTGTTGAGTGTGTTCTGTTGGCATTTTCTTTAACACAGTCTTGTGGTATTTAGGGCTTTACTGGGCATCCTAGAAGATTTTTTTTCCTCAAGGGAACTAAAAAACCCAAACAATTAAGTAGCCTCTCTAATGCATCACGCTGACATCTGAAATCAAAATATGCACCCAAAATAAATTCCTCTGAAATCCTGGTCACTTTTACCCACCTGTTTTGTCATTCCTTTCAAGCTAGTTTGTTGAAGAGATTTACTGCTATGCATGGCTTGAACTGATGTTTGTGTTGTTCCTGTCTCTCTCATGGCAGAGAAGGCCCCAAACAAAAGTTAGCAGGATGCTAGAACACCCTTCTTCCATAGTGACAGAGGACAGAAAACTTTTCATACTATTAGAGAGTTTGTTGCCACTCAGTGTTAAAAAGTGACCCTGCAAAAGCTTTTTTTAAAGACTGCTCTTTTATGACTCTACAGGAATGCGATGCATCCTTTTAAGCCTGCATCTACCTCTGCTCTGCAGTGCGACAACTCATTTTAACTAGAATCTATCCTTTGATGTAAGGCCAAATCCAGATGCCAAACTTGCTGGAACTATGTATCAAGGAGGAATGCAGAAAAAAAAAATCTATACCAGAGTTTAGATTTTTAGTTTTACACTAAGAATAAACAAATGGAGTTGCATCACCTCTTTGGCTAATCAAAACCACACCCCACAGCAAATACTACCTTTGTCCTTCTTGAAATCCAGTGCATCTTGTTTGTCCGTGACAATTTCCTTCATGTTAACAACACTGCGGTGGATCAGCTGCCGAAGAATTTTGATCTCACGGATGGCTGTGATAGGGAAGCCTTCCTTTTCATTGTCCAGTCGCACCTTCTTGAGAGCCACCAATTCACCTGCCAGAACGAGCTAGTGTCAAAGCCTCTGTACACATCAATGCTAACAGCTCTGTGGGCTTCCAGGAGGAAGTTGAAAGTAGATATGAGCACAGTCAACATCCACCAAGAAACAGCAGACACAGCTTTAGTTACCACCCTGCTAATTTTCATTCAACCTCGGTCAGAAGTTATCACACCAACAACTCAAGACTGGTGATGACACCAGTGCTCCTCCTCATCTCCTTCACTGGAAAGTCACACGGGTGAACATCAATTTACCCTTGAAACCACTCCAGTTCCTTTCACAAGCTCTGCGACAGTAGAGTCTGACAAAGGCTCATTTAAAAAGCAGGGGTTCAGTTGGAATCTATGGCTGGCATAGCTATACCTACCACAACCATCTGACCACTTGGCAAATTGTACACAAAGGGCACACGATTTCACAAGCAGACAGGGCAGCTGGGCACTAAGTCACAGTTAGTATTTCAGAGCTTCTGTTCTTTTGCCCCTTTTGAAAACACCTGATGTAAATGCTTATTCCAGGGCTGGAGCCACTTCTAGTCCTACAGGTATTTGTCATTAACCAGCAACACCACTGACACTGGAACGGGTGTTAAGCACACCCACAATAATGATGCCTTAAAGAAGTGGAGTCAATCTGAAGCCACTTGGCATCCTTACCTGTATCCTTGTCCTTGGCTTTGTACACCTGCCCATATGTCCCTTCTCCAATAATTCCAATGATATCAAACTTGTCCACACAACGCTTCCCCCAGTCGCTTTCCGTCTGTCTCCTTTCCCCATACCGAGGACAACAGATTCTGGAAGACGGAAGCAGACTGTTAAGACACCCGAGTGCTCCACCTCACCTGCCATCCCACAAACAAGTGCCCATTCAACTGTTTTAAGCTGTAACCTAAAAACAAAAAGCAAAGGTCAGGCACCCTGTCTTTACACTCCTAGCAACTGAGTGTTCAGTAGAGCTTAATGAATTATCCTATATAATCTCAACTACGCCAGATACAGGCACTGCTATGCAGGAATATTATCCTTCTACTTCATTCAGATACTAAAACACCCCATCCAGAACACTCTCACTATCAGATCTTTTCACTTCCGTTATGCATTTATCAGCTGCATATGGCCAACAAGCAATACATTGCTCCTCCTGGGGAAATAAGTACTGCAAAGACTGGGTAGGACAAGCAAAATGGATATTATGCCCGCTCATTTCCACAGACTTTGAGGTGGCAGAAGCATTTTGCTATAGCCTACCTGGGGCACGCAGTTAGCTACACAGACTTCTACAAAGATCTCATTACATATTTTTAACTGAGAGTAGCTTGAAGGAGAAACAAACCAGTATCTTTATCTAAAAAATACAAAAGAATTATGCTACAGTGGGACAAAAATCAATGTTTGGAATCTTTTGCAGAAACACTGGACATTTGATTTTTATTTAAAACAAAGTGTAGCTAGTGCTCTGTGTACAAAATGTCAAGGAAGCAAGCTCCCTTGACAGTTGCATAAATTTTGTTATCAGAGGAAGATGTATATGCCTTGCAACATGACCAACACACATTTTCTTCATATGCAAAGTATGCCTCCTGTTTGGAAAAACCAATTCCTAGAAGCACCACAAGCTTTATATAGGGATACTCATCAGGAGGATTCTTTGGCCTACAAGCTATAGGCTAAATCAAAAGACAAGAGAGCTTTCAGGGTAGAGGTGGCTGGAAATTGACTGCAGCAAATTCCAGCAATTTCTACCACTGAAAGGGTCAAAGGGGAAGACAACAGAAACCATCACAGCTTCAGTACAACGCCTGAACCGTAGTCTCCATTTGGCACACAATTTACACATTCTTCTCCTCCCAAACCGCTGTACTGTTAATTCTCAAACAGATGGGGCAAGTGGCCTTGAACTGCTAGTGGTCCAAATATGAAACAACCCACAGGAAACAGTTAATACACAATACAAAACCCCCCCAGAAACATGAACTCATTTTCTCCACATTTCACTTTTCTCTATAATAAAGACAGCACTCAAACAAGTCTGGGGCCAAAAGAATTTACAAAACTGAACTAAGTCTGGCTAAAGATTTATACGTAAGTGCACATTAAGTGTTCTCCCCATCCAATAAATGGTGGGGAGGCTGCTGAGGGCTGGCAAAGCAGCCGCCAGATTCAGCTTAAAAAATGATGGCACTTTCAACAGTGCTGTCTCCACACAGATCACAGGGCATGCAGTCAGCCCTTCTAGGAGTGCTGCAGTATACGCTGAAACCTAAGGCTTTGGAAACCTAGACTGACATCTGTATGAAGAAACAGAAAACCGAACAACTCGAGCTGAAAAAAAAAAGAAAGCCAGCCTTACTTTGGTCTCTTTTTGAACGGTTGCTGAGGTGGTGTGGCTGCCTTTGGTTCCGGGGAGTCAGGAGGAGATGGGTCCCCTCCAGGGAGCTCTGGAGGGAGCGGGAGGTCCGTGAGTAAGTGTCGTGGTCTCTGCTCTCTATCTTTCTTCACAGGTTTTGGAGGAAGAATCTCTTTTGGACTAAACTCCGAAAAGTTAATATAATACAAAAAAGTCAGACTTAACAGCAAATTAACAAACAAAAAAGCCTACTGTAGGACAACTCTCTACTTGAGAATGTAAAGTTAGGAGCCCAAGTTTAAGGGTCAAAATTAGCATAGCCAAGTATAAGACAAAACAGTCCCAAATTTCCGTGATAATATATCAGGAGAGGTAAGTGTTAGGTTTGAACCACTGTCTTCAAATAAACACACAGCTCTCTGCCACATTGTTCAATTTGCACAAATACATAGTTATTCTGAGTTTCCTGTAAGACAGTTCAGATTATCAGTCAGCACCCACTTTCTGACCCTGACTTCCTCTATTTAGTCCATTTATCATAATGAAATTAAATGCATGACTTGTTGTGGACCACTATAAATATGAACCTAGAATTAAGTTTCTCTACAAAAGTAACTTTTAACTTCTTAGCAAGGACTGAAATGTAGCTCTAACTTGTGAAAATTGCTGAGAAACCGGAAGTTGACCTTTTTTTTTGAAAAAAAAAAAATCAAATTACTGATGGCATCAGTAGCTTGGTTTAGACTGGCAAGAGTCTTATAAGCAGAACCTAATTCTCTCATACATGCAATAAGGAGAATTCCTAGGTCTGAAGAGTCAGGAATTCTTCTCCACGCAAATCTCGGCTTCACCAGGAAAAGAAAAAGATTAAGAGATACGAACAACCTTCCAAGGTTCGTTTTTAGGGCAGCCAGCAGGAGGTTTGCTGTTTGTCAGCATCACCAGCTCTAATGCCTCAGCACAGAGAACTCTGCATAAATGAACTGATGGAAGTAGGTCATTTTCCCAATTTTTTTATTAGCCACTGCCTAATCTGCATGACAATCTCTTGTGAAATATAGTTAAGAAACAAGCAAGACAAAGAAGGATACTATTCTGGCATGGAGCTCTGACAATTTCTGTAAAAGATGAGGGACCAATCTTATCCCACTGCTAAGAAGTCACCAGGCAGCTGCAGAACTAATCGCACATCACGCCAACCTAGACCTCTGGAGGAAAGTATCCACCAACAGGCTCTATTACCAGCAGTACATATCCTAGAAATGCCAGAAGTGGGAGAGCTGCATGGGCTAAAACTCACTCCCCATTAACTGCAAATTCTTAATGTGCAAACAGCCAGCCAGCTTACTTCACCGAGGCAGAATCCACATTAAACCTCAGAAGAAGTTCTTCAAAGCAAGATCTAGCCAGGGCCTACAATCGCATGTGGGATGCAAGGGACTTTGTTCCAACAGAGCAGATCAACTAGGTTTTTCTTTCTTTACTGCTTTCATATGTGTACTTGAAGCACTGATCCGATGTCCAGTTCTTACAGACTGAACATTCGCAGTAACAAAAAAGCAGTTGTTTGACTTTGTGTTTAATCCACTTCTAATTGGCAATTCATCTGCTCCTGACAATATTTAAGTATCTAATAGTATATGCTAAGGTTGGGCCCTTTGACCCTGTCAAGAAAATTCAGCCTTTTTCCAGACACACGTCAAAAGCCAACTTCTTTGCAAGACTTCTTGGGAAGGGTGAAGGAGTGTTCCTAGGTTTAACCTGCAGGCACCCAGCCTCCCAGGAGTTCCTTTCTCTCTCTCACCAAATAGTTACCATTTTCTTGGCGACACACTGTTATCTGCACTTAGTTATGTACAGATTAGTTAATCTATCTGCATATCAGCACTAGTGCTACTAGATGGTTACTTTAATGGCCCCCAGAACATTTGGACATTTCACCAGGCATTTCTTTCCAAGTGAGAAAGCCAAACAGACCCTTCAGAGTTGCCCAAGCAGAAAAATGACAAAGTGCAAATGCCAACTGCCTAACAAAGACTCCTAGAAGCTACCTCCCTTCTTCCCCTCCCCTAAAATAGCAGGAATGCAATCAGTCAGGTCTGCATTTTTAACTATGTTAGTGCTGTGAACAGTCAACCAGGTGTTCTCAGGAACCTATGCAAGCTATGCAACTTCCAAGTGCAACATCAAACACGTACAAAGTTTGTACCACTTGCTTCTAAACACCTTTTCCTCCCCTCCTGCTACGTGAAGCAACCCACGGTGCACCTTGACTGCTGTGAAGTCTAAAAGCATTACAGACCGATAAATCTTGTGAGCTCAGCAAGCATCGAGAAGGGTTAAACAGTCTCTAACTGAATGAGGCATGTTTTGTACTTGGACACTTCAAAGGAAGTTTCTAAATCCTGTGCTTACCAGGGTCTCAGAGCTGGAGTGTTTTCCTAGTCTCAGCATATGAAAGCAAAAGCATATCCAAGACCAATTTTGTTTATAAATACGAAGGCAGTTGATTAAGAGTGAGCTTCTGCACACAGTCAGTGCCATACGCAACTGCCACTAGACTCAGCAAAATGAAGCAGGATTTCCCATCCTTTTATTGGGAAAAAGTCACTGTAAATCCATTTACTAAGCTTAGCAACCAGTGCTATTATTGCCCACACTCCTAAGTTCATAGTGATGGCAGAGATAAAACACACTTCTACAAAACTAAGCCATACCTGGGTGGTAAAAAAAACCAACTCTAGGTGTGAGTGGCTAAAAAAATAAAATACAGCATTTGCATCACAATTTCTGTGTTTGGAGTAAGGGAACACAGCAGCAGACTCTTGCTTAGACTGGCATTTGAGTTGGGAAAAAAATCTGCAATCTGTTAAAAGCTACTGCTCATCACAGATACATTTAAACTAGATACTTGCTGAACAACATTACACAGCTTAGGAAGGGCCACAGACATGCACAAGCCTAACTTTTACATTGATGGCAGTGACAATGTTACCCTAACTTACATCAATACCAAGACAAAGCAATTAAATGAATCAGAACATGTAACATAGTGTTCACTTCAACCACAGGGTAATTAAGTCATAACTATCATGTAACACACTATTCATTAAGAAACATGCTTTACTAACTGATAAGATACCTAATACAACTTTAGCGATGGTTAGAGATACAGAGGTTGTTAGGCAACTACAGGCTAAGCAGATCAAGCAGAAAAAATTTCAGTGATGACCTTACGTCAACAGCACTACAACATACTAACAGCTACAAAAGGAAAAAAAATTGTTTTTCTTTTTCTCCACCTCTATTTTGCATATTCTGTTGCCTTCCACTCCTCCCCCCACCAAAGGAAAACCCCCACAGTAAGGTTTTTCAGACAAGTTCATATTAGAAGCCAAGACCACCACCAGCCAAGACCCAAAGCAGCAACAGCTACAATTACAGGACAGAATTAAGTGTGCATGTTTTGATTAGAAATGATACGAAACAGAAATTTGAAGTAGGTGTAGTTTCACTCTTTCAAAGTCTTTTTCAAACAAATAATACCTAGTCCTTAAGCAATAAGGATTGTATTAATTATTCAATAATTAAGACAATACTTAAGTTTAACCAATGCCATTTTTTACATGCAGGCATGGCCTCTATGTTTAATGAATTTGGAACAGAAATAGCTCTGGTTTGTGTTCTTCTATTGGAATTAAGCTCTTTCCTGTTACTTAAGTATCAGTTCTGGAGGAATTAAACAAAAAAGCAATTTCAAAATAAGCCTGTGCAAATGGCTGCAACAAACGGGTGCATAATTCTGGATCCGTGTTTCATTACTGTAATAAATATGAACAAAGACCGATGTGAAGCTTTTACTAACCAGCATTAAAACAGCAGCCAAACCTCTCTTTCTCACTGAGATAAGATGTCACTACCTGCACAGGATCATCAAACTCTCCACATAAACCTGACAAGGCCAAAACCAGGAAAGGCTGTGCAATAATGCATTTATACCAGTGGCATAGTCCTCAGTACTCTGCAGGATAAACTAGCAACTGTCAAACTAACCAAAAGAATCTGTGTATTTCAATGTTTTGCTTTTAAATGCAAACTGGATGCTCTTGTGTGACCTTACCTATCCAAGTCATCTTCCCCAACTAAAATAGGGGGGAGCGGAAGCGGAGGCAATGTTGAAGTTTTCAGGTGTGGGATAGCAGCCGTCACAGACACTTGTGTTTTTGTAGCGACTTGGACAGAGGACTGAGAGTTCACCTGAGAGGATAAAGTAGACGTCCTTGGGTGGGAAGAAGATGGCAAAGATGTTGGGGCTGAAGTAGGGACCTGAACGGGAGTCAGTTGGGATGGTGGCAGAGGTGGAACAGCAGGTGACGGAGGCAAAGGCGGCAACGGCGGAGTTGGAGGTGGTGGTGTGGTTGTCGGCAGAGGTGGAGGAGGTGATTTTATTGAGGGTAGTGGGGGTGGAATCTCCTTCTCTGATGTGTCTGTCTCTTTTGGAGATAGTAGGTCCTCTACTACTGCTACAGGCTTCAAGTCTTTTGTTCCCGTCTGTTTCGAATCTCTAACTGGAACAGGATGTTTCCTCTCAGAGTTTTCCTCTGCCTTGATTTTTGTTGTCTCTGCAGGGGCTTTAGTCTCTGCATTCGTATACAGTAAACTAACTAATTCTGTATCTGAAGATGATTTTTCAGATTTAACAGTTTTGATGACCTTTTTAGATTCTGTTCCAGATTCCTTAAGTTCAGCTAAGCTGTTCTCCTTTCTAGACAGGAAAACAGGTGAGCCCTTTGCCTCCTTCCCATCCACCTTGGCTGCAGCTGCTGCTGCTGCCGCTCGCTCTTTTTTCTTCCTGCTGAGTTCTGCCCCCAGACTGGAGTTCAGCGGTAGCCTTGTCGGTGATATACTGGAATGGCGACTGCGTGACCCAGACCTCTGCTTCTTACTGTGAGATGACGAGTGTCTTGAATACCCAGGACTTCGGCTCCGGGACTTCACAGACTTCCTGTGGAGAACAGGGAGAAGATAAATGAAACAAAGCATCTCTCAACCTCTGAGCTACTCACCAACATCAATAGCTCTCTCTGAAAATAATTTGAATCCATTATTTGTCAACTAAGTTCAGAGAGTCCATAACACCTGTCAGGAGAAACTAAAGCTACTGAAATGAGTTTGACTAAAGCAGTAGTACAAGCTTCAGGTCACCATCCAGCCTTCCAATGTCAGGACTACCCTCACAATCATACTGTTAAGACAGAAACAAAGGTTCAAGATTGGACAAGCCTCAAGGTAAAGACAAGATCACAGATGCATGCACTAAACAGAGTACTTCAGCTGAGAGGATGAGCTGGCAGTTTACAAATCTTTCATGGTAATTATGTACAACTTTAAAGGAAGCAACGGATAAAATATGACTGCCCTCACGGGAACGCCGCCTCAGGAAACACCTCACTTCAAGCTAATTTTTCCCCCTGGTTCTTTTACTATCATCAGAACTCAAATTTGCATACTGTGATTCAGGAGAAGAAAAAAAAACAACCAGAAATTTTAATTCTGTTTGAGGTATGTCCAGAGGGTCTCAGTCTTCCACTACAATAAATGGGCTCTAAGTTAGGTATATATGCAGAAATTAAAAAACACACTGAAAGCCCATGTTGTGATACAAGCAACAAGCAAGGCAGGAAACACCTCACACCATCAGGGTACAGACCATCAATACAGAGTTAACGGACGGAGTTAGAAGACAGCAATAACCACAAGCTCAGTGGAGACTGATAGAGAAACAAGATAAAAAAATAAAATGGAACTGGAAACTGGTACTTCCAGTGTCCATGTCAAAATAACTGACAAGACAGAACTGTTTCCTCCACTTAGGGAGGAACTAGGATTTTGCAGGTTATGAGACAGCGTACTTGAACTGTACGCGTGGTAGGTTCTGAAGGGTTTAGAAGCTGTGTGAGCCAACAGCAAAACAAGAAGTTTTGAGATCAGACCCTATGAATACTAACAGAAACTATGCTCAAAGTTTATTTTTATTCCGTGATTTATTACTCAGAACATACCTATTTTTGAAAACACAGAGTTCTCTCAAAACATAGTTCCACAGTAGTTATAAAAAAAACCAACACCTAATAGCAAGCAGGTTTAAATGCAGTTAGATGCTGGCTCGCTTGTAACCATACTCGGAATGTAATTAACAACAAGGTCTAAACTGTTTATAGTGCTACTCAAATTAATATTATGCTGAGATAACAAATGTTTGGAAAGCAAACTGGAGAACCGAGACAGACTAATGCTTCCTTGCTAGACACCACCAGCACCTCCAAGGATGGACATAGTTGCGATTGGATGGGAGGTGAACGGTCTCACTGCAGAGAGGTGTGGAGTTTACCAGCACCCTCTTCCCTTGCTACTCCAGGCACAAACATTCTGCCCTTTCGCTAGTAAGGGCAACCCCAAACCTCGTGCTAACAGTGGTCAAAGAACACTATGACTGTAAGTATTCCTTACCTTTAGACTTACAAAATAAATATACAACCAGAAGGGGAAAAGTGTCAACTGAAGTCATTCAACTATTTTCCTCTTCAACACCCTGCTCTGTAATGGGAATGCTGCCTCAGGATCATCTATTTTTCCATGGTTTCTGCTTAATGAATTAACGGTCTCGGACACAGTTTACCATCTGGTTAGCAGTTCACCTGCTGCATCCCAGTGCAAAGTTGCCAGGAGCTGAAAAAGCCGTTACATTTTCACTATGCCCAAAGACATTCCAAAGGCTAAGGAAAACACTCCTAATGAATCCTGTAGGATGTAGTTTACTGCAACCACAAATAGTTTTGGGGTTAGCATTCCCTACTACAATTCTTTCAGGATAGATTGTTTAAGATGCCATGATACTCAGTTTCCTGCTCCCCGTCTCCCATCTTCCCCCATGATTACCCCCCAAGAGTTACTCCAATTCAGCTAGTTTCAGAGCCACATCCTCAACAACATCACTCAGCAGATCTTCTATAAACTTCTCCAAAAGTCCAATTTTACCTTATTTTTAATAGTGCTACATTAGAAACGCAGCCACCAAAGATACCTGCATGGACACAAGCAAGGGAAAGGTAATGCTGGAGGAAGCAGTGGGGTGCACAAGCAGGACCTCCCTTTACGCAAGGGTTGCTATGGAAGGAGTTGCGCCACACAACCAGCTCTTCCAAGGGCTGGGGGTGACTCCCCGACCTTCCATCAGCAAATATACACGCTCCTGTGTTCCACCAGGACTAAATCCACTTATTTCCTCCCAGGTGCTCCACAGGCACCACTCACACTTTTTTCTCTTCAGTTGTCTAATGATAATTACCTATAGTTATTATACAAAGAGCTGTTGTTTCTAAAGCCATTTTCCAGCTTGGTGTTTATGGCTTCTTTGTTAGACCTGAAAAAGGCACCACATCCAGAAGCTCGTCTACTTTCCCAGCTCTATCAACACAACCCGTAATAGATCACTACAACAAATCTTACCTCATATCATTGGGCCATCAACAGCCTCAACACCACTACAGCGCTTGCTGAGCAGTGGTCTTCCACAGCAACACTTGTTTTTATCACTGCTGGATATCTCAAAAACAAAGCAATAAGACAGAAGGTACACAGGCAGATTTTGCTTTTTGAAGATACTCTTTCCATCCTCTGGAACAATCCTTGTGTGGCTTTACCTGCAGTCAGTTAGTTAGCACTTCTACCCCTTTCACCCTTAATGTGTGTTAAGGCAACACTCTACAGCTTGCTTGCTTGCTTGGCTAAGATTATCAGGGATGGGCAGGGAACAATTCAGTCTCACTTGCAGTTCTTTTTCTGGATAAAAATGCTCTGGTGTTAAAAAAACACCTTGTTGCCTCTCTAGCACTGGAAACTAGAAATACAAGATACTAATCATGATGACTGTGAATTAACATCAAGAAGTCAGAGACAATGGCTCATCTAAAAATCCAAATAAAAATGCATTGCTAGATTAATTTAACTGATACAATCAGAAGATTAGTATGGTCTTTGGAGGAGGGAATGCTGGAACCCTCCAGACCTCCTCATGCTGAAAACAACCACAGCTAATAGCCATTAGCAGAGGTGACCCTGAATCAGCTGGCAGAACAAAGCCCCACATCTACATACTTCCATATTATCCACTACACAAACTCCTAGGAACATCTAGACATTAAAATACATTACCTGCTCCAAGCCACAACAGAAGATAAGAGTAAAGTGCTAGCTAGTATCTGGGAAGCCTGACCACATGCTCCATACTCTAATTGATCAGGAAACAAGCTCAAACAGAAGGCCAATGTTTCTCATTTATGAATGCCCGATGACCTTTTGCCATGGCAAGGATCTGCATAACAGTGGCCACTACTACAGCATGCGCACACACTCATACTTAGCTACTATACTTAGTACAGAGCACAACCCACCTTCAGCAAGCTGAAGGACTCTGGAATTTCTTCTTCTAGTTTTAGCTGCAATGACAACAGTTGCTACAAGGAATAGCAAGCCACATCTGTTATTTTCCCTACTGACCAAATCATCCTCATTTCCTCCTAAATTGAAAGCAAGTTGTTTTGCACATCCATTTGAAATGCAAACATTCTGTATTTTCTCCAATCAGCACAGCACATTGATTCAGTTTCCTTACACTGTATTTTGGATGTGGAGATTAAAGAAAAAACAGAATGCGCTAAAAAAACAACAAACCCAAGCACCACCAAGCAAGCAACCAACAACCTGTATTGTCAGTCAATGGAAATAATTCAGTGTCCCAGAAAAGCCTGTGTTACCTCCTCTGAAGCATTTAAGCCATAGTCAGACATTCACTGCCTAAATCAGTGTGCCAGTTAAAGACATTTGCTCTCCCAAAGTGTTCCTGCCCCTCCACAGGAGCCAACAGAAGAGATCACACAGTCACTCCCCAGCTACTCTGGAGCAGAGTCAGCTGCCTCCATTTACACACTCATCTGCAGCAGATCAACCAAAGCTGGCTTTGATGAAGCTGGCAAGGAAGCCTTAGCCCATCCACTCCTTCAGGTGAGCTCCTGAACAGCCATCAGCAGAGGGGCAGCCCCACCTTTGGCTTCTAGAGCAGATGTTCAACCATAAACTTACACCAACTACCTCACCATACAGGCTGCAAGCTCAACGAAGCAAAACCAACAATGAATTACAACTTACAATTTGCCTTAATGTACGGAAAATGCATTAAATTCCCTCTGTCCCTGTACTAGAACCACTTCAGGTGGATGTTTTCTGAAGGCACGCTCCACAATTTTTGCTCTGCTTTAAACGAATATATCACACTGTCAGTAAGTTATCTGCCCAGAAAAAGAGAGAAAAGTAGTAGGTTATCAACTGAAGTCAGAGATTCAAAGAATTCAGTACAAGCTGAGTGTAAACAGTAAGTAACCTTTGGAATCTATTTTGGTTTGGGGTCTAGCATTTTGACAGCGAGTCAAAGATGCCCTTAAAAAGTTTCTAAATCCAGGGAAGCAGCACAAAGTGCTCCAAAGTTGCTCCCATAATTAAGAACAGGAAAAGATAACCGCTTGATCTCTCAAGTCAGAAGCAACTAGCCATTTACAGAAAGAATAAGCTTCAGGTTCTCCTGGGAAGTAGGGTAACCTGCAGGGAAAAACACCTCTTTGTATACCACTCCCATTTCCACATGGTTTCTCCCTGCTTAGGGCTGAACACGGACATTTAACAGGTGCTGTAACAAACAACTATACCATGAAGCATACGTATTGTCTTCTACTGCTGTGTTCTCACTCTTCCAAAAGTGTTAGCAAGTAACTAACGTGTAAGAGCAGCGCCACCAGGGCAAAAAGGATTAACGGGAGGGAGAAGAAAAACATTAACAACTATCCCTCAGATCCTCTCAGGTGTACAGAGAGGAAACAGAGCAGGAAAAAGAGCCTGAAGGAAATTTTCACTATGTAAAATCACAGCAGTGTAAGTAGATTTTACATAACAGCTTCCACCGTGCTAAAACCAATACACCTCTCACAGCAAGGACAAAAGCACTATTTCAAGCCCACTATAGAAGACAGTATTCCTGAAGTTAAGAGAAGAGTTCTAGTAACAAAGGCCAAATTCCAAAAGCCCCGAGTTCTTTGGGAACTGCTGATCACATAAATGCGCTCTGGAGGCAGCCTCTTCACTCGCAGCTCCTGTTTGGACCAGAGGATGCAGTACAGCTAACACAGCGCAGAGCATTTCTATAGCTATTACATTCCAGGTCACATCTTAATTGCCATGGAGCTACAACCAAAGCTCCACAGCACCCATGGTGACAACTGGAAACTCACTTAACATAAGCTGAAGCCAGAAAAAAAGAATCAACATTAGACTATGTATTCGTGCATATAACAGGATGATTAACAAACATCTGAAATAAAACATACAGAACTACCTTCAAATAATAGTTTCCTTCTGTAGCAAGGTTACTGACTAAAGAAAAAAAAAAAAAAGACAAAATTATAGTTAAGCCGGAATACAGCTGGGTCCTACTTGCCCTTCCAGAACACCCCTATTTCAGAATGGAAGCAAGGAACTCTAATAACTGAGAAAAGAAAGTTTAGGCTAGAAAGATGGAGTTTACATGTGGTCATCTCTAATTCAAGGAAAAAGACAAGTCAGTTCAGAAAGAGCAAAATACACTCAAACCAAGCCACTCTTGAAAAGCGTAATCAAGTTTCCACAAGCAGTAAACAGATAAAGGCTTCCAGAAATAGGTGAAAACATTCTCCCTGGCTGAACTTCTTGCCAGGGAAGCGCACTAGATCCCGCATCAGGAGCTGAATGGCTCCGTCTCCCTTCAGAGCACAAACCTCCCCAGAAGCCTCGGCCCTTCTGCGGGGGCCACCTCCAGAGGTGGTGTGTAATTTAATCCCAGGAGCTCATTCAGCCCTAGGCCTCTCTGCTGAGAGCCAACATGGACGCTGCCTACTGCCAGTCAGGGAGGTGTTTTCCAAAGTGTGAACACCATTTTAAAGGTAATTACCATGAAGCCAACCAAAGCAGTTCCACACAAATCACTCTGCAGCCAAATTAGGCAGCCAGTGACCTGGGCCCCACCGAGATGAGGAAGGGGGTTAACCCCTCCCATATCCAGAGCCACCCCAACCACCCCCAAGACACATCCCCATTCCCCAGGGCAGGGAAGGCAACATGGAGGGCACTAACCTGGCGATGGGGCTTCGGCTCACAGAGCGCTTTGGGGCAAACGGGCTGCTCGAACGCCGTCGGCCGTAAGGGCTTGGTGACCTCCCGCTGTACGAACCGCTGCCTCTCTCGTAGCTCGAGGATCGCCTCCTGTTATAGGGGCTTATGGACCTCTGCCGCCGGCTGTAAGGGCTGGGAGAGCGAGTGTTCGACTGGTAGGCCACGGGCTCCTTGTAGGGTGGGCTGATTGACTGCCGGCGCGAGGAGCCACCGGGGCTCTTCCTATAGGGATCATAGTTACTGGATGTGTGAGAGCGGGGAGGGCTGAGATCGTACTCCTGGATGTAGGAGGCTCCTGAGGGGCTGTCGTCCAATTTAGGACTGTCGGACCATTTTCTGTGAGGACTTCTGGATTTCCGCTTCGGACTGTCAATCGTTTTGTAACTTTTTGGAGCATCCCTTTTCCGATGGCTTTTACTGCGCTCTTTGTGGCTGGACTTGAGCTCCCGATCCTTCCTGGATTTCTCCTTGTGCGCTTTGGCTGACCGGGATTCCTTGTTGCTACTCTTTGAGGACAGTGACTTGGGGTGCTCCTCACTCTCAAGGAGTCTCTTGGAAGATCCCGACACTCTGTCCTTGGTGGACCCGGACCTGCTGGATGCCTCCAGACTCTTTTCTAACTTTCTCTCTTTTTCTGCCTGTTTGCTCTTCATCAGCTCACGAATGCGCTTGTGCTGGTGGTGCCGGTGCTTCTGTAACCTCTCGCTCCTGTCCGCTTTCCTTTCCTCATTCTCCCTCCTGTCCAGTTTGAGGGCGACATCATCCGAGAAGGTATCCGAATCTGAACTGATGTCATCATACTCCACCAGCGGCTTGATCATCGCACCCAAGGGTGCCGCCGATTCCTGGGCTGCCAGTGGTGACTCCTTGGAGTGCCTGGACTTATGCCTCTTGTGCCTGGAGGCCAGCCGGTGCCTCTCTTTGCTGTTCGAACTCCCGCTGCCAGGCCCGTGTTGCGAGGACCCCCCGCCGCCCCCATCCTTCTTGCCCCCATGTCTCTCCGGATTTGGCATTCCTCCTCCACTGTGCTCGAGAGAGGGGAGGGGGGGGAATCCTCCAAAACGCCCAAACTTCAAACTTCCTCAGCGCCTGCTCCTCGCACCATTCAACCTGGTCTCGGCACTCCCTGCCGCCAACACCCCCCTCCTACATGGGGAGCGGGGCAGGGAGCGCGGCCCCGCGAGGCC
>JANZLQ010000086.1:44211996-44229013 GCA_026212715.1 Elanus axillaris | reverse complement strand
GCTGAGGTGTCTTCCCCGGAAAGCGGCGGGAGGACGAGGATCCTTTCGTCCGGCACCGTGACTCGGCCCCCCCCGGCCGGGCCTTTGGGTCTGTGTGCTTGGCTGCGGGCTGGTTCCATATTTTTTTTTTTTTTTTTGAAGGAAATAAGAGCTTCGGGAGGATTTTCACCTTTTTAACTGTGCTGAAATCTGTCAGAACTGCCCCTGTCTCAGGGCTTAATGGGGTCTTATCGATGTACGGAAATTCCCGGAGGAAGAGCGTAAAGCGGAGGGAGCCTGGCTCATTGGGGAGGTGAACATAAGGCCGTGGGCACAAAGTGAAGGGCTGGAGGCTCCCCCTGAGCATCAGGAAACACTTTTCCACTCTGAGGGTGCCCAGAGAGGTGGTGGAGTCACCATCCCGGGAGATGTTCAAAAGCCATTGGGACACTGTCCTGGACAACCAGCTCTCAGGGCCCTGCTTGGGCAGGAGGCTTGGACCAGGTGAACTCCAGAGGTTCCTTCCAGCCTCAACAGTTCTGTGATTCTAACGTAGCTGAGAGGTATAAAGTGTCTGAAGAGGTCTAGCAAATGTTTGTTTATTTCTTAATGCTTGGGTTGGATGGGGTCAGCATTAGGTCTCTGAACTGTACATGCATCAGTAATGAAAACAAAGCCTTGAAATTTTGCAGGTGAGGGCTTACAGGGTTGCATGCTGTGGCAGTTAAAATGTCATAGGCATCTTGTTTGCCTTGGACCCACTAGTGCCAGTGGCAGGGTTTATTTTGGCAGTGACGTCCACTGGGATTTTTTGACAAATGCAAGGGTAGAAAAAGCTTTCTCTCAGTAAAAAAAAGACAAAATTATAGGTACTCCTGAAAGCTGCGTTCTCTTTGTGCATGCGTCCGGCTAGATGATAGAGAAAAAATGAACCATTTAATCTTTGAACTTTTTTAGCTGAACTGTGCAACTCTAGCTTTTTGCTTAGTCACTGATCCTGTATCCCTCCTTGTCTCTCATCAGAGAGGTATTGTTCATAAAGGTGGAACTTTCAAAAATATACACATATGACCTTGTAGAACCATAGGTATAGTAGATGGGAGCCTGTGGGATATGAGAGATGTTTTGTAAAGGCTGAGTAGGTTCCAGGTTGGCAGAGATCAGTGATCCTCTCCAAGTCATCTACTGCTTCATGATCTTACAGTGTAGGGAGCTGTGCCCTGGCTCTAGAACAGCACCAAGGAGACACCAGCCCTCAGTTTCAAGCTAGCATGAGGTAGGAGTGTGTCTGATCAGAGAACTTGTGACAGCTGGCAGTTGGACTGATTTGGTTGAGGTTTTTGGTGGTGGAAGGGTCCGTGAAGATCTTTACTGTACAAGAGGTTGGATAGTTGGAAGAGTGAACAGTGAAGGGGAATCCAGGAAAGGCAGCTTAGCCTTGCTTCTTTAATACAGTGTTTTCTACACTCTCCGTTTCCATTCCCAGGGAAGCTTTGTCTTTAGACCATGCCCTTGTATCTTCAAACAGTGCCCCAATATATTCCTGTCATGCCAGAACTTAACCTGATGGGACCACATCATTCAGAGTCTGTGCAGAATAGGGGCTGGGCTTTTCCCAACAGGCCTGTAGGCATTTTATGGGCCTTTAGGTTTTGATAGCTTGTGATATATCCTTAAAGTTTACTTATCCCTGCAACCCAGTCCTTAAGGTTAAATCAGCAGAAAATAAGTTTTTTGAAATCATGCTTAGCTTAAAGCTAGAAAGTATTTTCATCATAACTGCCAAGCTGTTCTATTTGTAAAGCTTTGAATATTGTCTCATTCTCTTTTCTGAATATTCCCCTGTCTTACAGAAACAGAGAAGCTGAATAAAATGAGTACCCTCTTAGAAAAACTTCATGCAAAGTACAACCAAAACAGACCTTGGACAGAAACCATGAAGTTAGTCCGTCAAGTCATGGTGAGGATTGTTGAGATCTCAGCAGGAGGGTTTCTGAAGTTTCTTTAGTAATAATTTTGTTGTCTGTTCGTTGGATCTCTTCAAAGTGCTTTACCTTTTGTTCATGCCTTGACTGCCTCCTGGGCCAGTGTGGGTGAGGCGTGCCAGTTCTCACACCCTGCAGTGTGCAGGGGAGGGAATGAAGTCTGTACCCTTTCTGTCTGGCCTGTCTTTGCCTTCCTTAATTACAGCCTTCTCTCTGCAGCTTAATTGACATGGGGCAGCTGTCAGCTCAGCACTAGGAAAAGGGTCAAACTTGTGGTTTCAGCCAATGCTGAGAAGGCCAAACCGTTCTGCCACTTGCTGTTTCAGGATGTTCTCTTTTGTAAAGCAATTTGCTCCCCGTTCAGTGATATTCAAAGCGTGGTGTTGGCTTAGTCAAATGTGGGTTTGAAATACTGGTCTCTGGGTAGAGGGAAGGAGGAGCAGGAGGCAGGGGACAGCTACGTCAAAGGCTTCTGCATATATTGTGGTGTTAAAAGTTTGCCTGTCTCGTTCTTTCTCTGTCATTTCCTATATAACTCTTAGCTTATGCCTATTAAAACGTTGCTACAGTCTGTTCTTCCAGATGAGCAAGTTGCTTAAAAGAAAATAAATCAATTCCAGGCTTGCCTTTGCTACCTGCTTCCAAAATGGATACTGTTCTCCTACCGGAGTCAAAATGAGGATGTAATTTGGGGATGAAGTCTATTTTGCTTTTAGTTACCTAAGTAAACCTCACTTGACTCAACAAAAGTTGCAATAATTCTCTCTTACTTGAGTGATACACAAAAAGGACATTTTTCTTCTTTCTGACTAAGGAAAAGCGAGTTGTGATGAACTCTGGGGGGCACCAACATCTGGTGAGCTGTTTGGAGACTTTGCAGAAGGCATTAAAAGGTTGGTACGTTCTGTGCATGCGCTTTACAAACTGCTTAACAGCAGTTTGCTATGGAAATACTCAAAATCATAAAAGCAAGTAAGGTTGTTGCTAGCGCATTTCACTGTGTTCCTAGTGCATGTGTGCTAACGTTTACATATACACTCGAATTATCTCGGTGCCAGTCAGTACCAGTCAAGATGGCCTGTGTTAGTTTTATTCTAAATGCCCATACCTGAATTCCACTTGTGCAAGAAGAACCATTCTCTCTGTGCAGTTCTAAGAATGTTCAGTTTTCTCTATGTAAGTCGTTCTGCTTGTATTTTCAGCACAGATAATGTATATAATTGCACGTGTGAGGGTGTGATGGGCCATGGGAGGGAGTAACTAGTTGAGATTGGTTTTAATGCTGATGTCTTATTCCTGGGGAAATGTGGAATCGTTCCACTAAGCCTTGTTTTTTGCTCTCTCCATCTAGTATCTTCTCTGCCTGCCATGACAGATCGCTTAGAGTCTATAGCTAGACAAAATGGGTAGGTCGTCTTTATTTTATGGCAAAGGCTTTTCCCGTTTATCTGTACGCATCGTAATCTCACTGCTGGTTTGATTGGTTTTTGTGTGCATCTCATAGCAATTTTTGTTTTGTTTTGTATGTAAGCCTTGGATCTCACCTTAGTGCAAATGGCACTGAATGTTACATCACTTCAGACATGTTCTATGTGGAAGTCCAGTTAGATCCTACAGGGCTGCTGTGTGATGTCAAGGTGGCTCACCACGGAGAAAACCCTGTGGTATGTATTACTGACAAAGATGAGGGTAATGCCTTTGTGTTTTTGAACTGCCATTTTGGCTCCCGTTTGTTTGAGCAGAGGAAATGGATTATATTGAATGTTCTGCTAGGCCTAGCGTTACATCTCTGCTGCTTGTTCTAGTGGAAAGTAAAAGCCTCCGTGGAGTAGTCTGTTCTTGTGGGTTAATCTGACTGATGTAGTGTATTTGTGTAAGGACTGTTTTACCGATGGCCTCTCTTTTTCTCTGAGTGGTTTTATAACTGCCAACATTATTTGAGGAAGTCATCGCTGTGTTTCTGAGAATTTTAATTCTGGAGGAAGTATGGGGAAATTAATCTTATAAAACTTAGATCTGTGAATGGACAATACTAAAACATGGAATTCTGAAAGGAAGTGTCTTCCTTTCTGCACATGTATGAGAGTTTGGACTTGCTATTTACATTGGCCTAGCCACTCTTCTGAAAACAGACCATTTTTAATACCTCTGTATAAGATCACAGGTTTTTTCAACTTAAGGTTTCACAATTTAAAAAGTTTATTTCAAATCAGTTGTTTAAGAGAAAATAGTATTGCTTGAATTTTTCCCGGAGGGGGCTGACTGACAGAACTAGAACCAGAGCAATATGTAGTTGTGAGCATTGTGTTGCTTGTCGTGAAAAGCTGATGCTACAAATGTTACTGTCCTAATATTTTACAGTTGCTGTGCTGCACAAAGACTGAAATTGCTGCATTCGACATTGATATCGTTGTATGTTCTTTCCTTTTCAGAGTTGTCCAGAATTGGTGCAACATCTGAGGTGAGCAGCAAGGCTTGGTTGTAGCACTTTCTGACAGGCTTCTCTTTACAGTATTGATCTGATGCTATTTTATGTCTGGAAACGCAAAATGTTTCATAACTGTTCCTTCCCCACAAAGTCTTTCCACTTCTCCAGGGGATTTTCTGGCTTTGGTTCAGATACTTCAGATTCTGACTGCTGTGCATGGTATCTTGGAAGCCACAGCACAACATTCATCAGAATCATTAAAGCTGGATCATCTAAAGAACACATTTTGTAGCTTTCATGTAGCAAAAGTCTTTTCTTAAGTGACTTAGTGAACTTAGAACTTTTAAAACAAAACCTTATCTGCTACGAATTTGAATACACATTACTTTTTCTCTCTCTTCCTTTCAGAGAGAAAAATTTTGATGAATTTTCTAAGCACCTAAGGGGGCTTGTGAACCTGTATAAGTTGCCGGGAGACAAGTAAGTCTAGAATATGTATTATATTTATTTACAACCACTTATATAAAATATGTATTATATTTATTTACAACCACTTATATAAAATTAAACAAATCTACAAGCTTTTTATTCTGTGCTTAAATTTTCATTGTGTGTGATCCTACTGACTTCATCACCGTAGCTTGCATGTGCACACAGTGGGTAGAGAGGATTTAATGTGAAGTGGGAATGCGGAATTAAGAGTTATAATTTCTAAATGTTCAATCTGATGGCAAGTACTGCAGCTTGTCATCCTGCAGTTCTGAGAGTTGAATGTCATTGCACAGTTTCTTTCAATTTTATATTGATTTGTGGTTGTTGGTTTTTTTTTTTCCCTAGCAAACTTAAAACTAAAATGTACTTAGCTCTGCAGTCCTTGGAGTTGGATCTCTCAAAAATGGCAGGGATGTATTGGTAAGGACATCTATATAATTTGTTGGGGTTTGTTGGTTTGTTTTTACTCAATAATGCTGATCCTGATCATGCCAAGTACTGTATATTCTGGAAGTGTCACATCAGTGCCTGTAGAACCTGACATTATTGCTGAGAAGTGCAATGCTGAGACTACAGAAGGCCTGTGTTAGCAGGGGAATGATATACAGAGAGAGAGAAAAACTGCTTAGAGCTTTCTGAAAAATTTCTTTTTAACTGTGGAATTGAATTGAAGGAAAGTCTGAAAGGTAGAAAGTTTGTAACTGGATGGATTAGTGGTAATGTCTTTTACAGCAAGAAATTGAGAAACATTTGACCATCTTCCACTGCTGTAGATTCAGTGGATAAACCATCCGTGCTGTAGAGAGTAAAGTAGCTTTTGTTTTGCCTATAACTGTGAAGTTTAAGATCACTGCCTCTGTGTGACTGAGAATTGTATATATTGAGCTAAAATCTTAGACTCCCATCAGCACATGACTTTTCGCTTCAGGTATGACTCTGGCTTCTTACAGATCTGTGATTGCCTCTCTTGCAGGCAAGCCACCAATGCAAATCCCCTTGACAAGATTCTTCACGGCAGTGTTGGCTATCTCACCCCCAGGAGTGGAGGTATCTTTGATTAACAGTTAAAAAAGAAAAGAATAAAAATTACTTCGTTCAGGGTCCCCTTTACGGTCGTTAGTTTCACATTAACTAATTGCAGTAATGGAAAATGCTAATCAAACTAAAGGAGGGACAAGGTGGCTGGGTATTTGTAAGTCCCACATGATCCAGAAAGCCAGCTTTTCTTTACAAAGCTACACATGGTAACTTTATGGCAGATGGCCATGTCTGTGTCTTTGGCAGCAGAGAACAACTCTTTCAAGGTGCACTAGCAGCTCTGCACAGTGTGTGCTGTGTTACAGTGCAAATATTATGTGGTTACAGGGGTTAAAAACTGTCGGGTTAACTTGTATTGTCAGGATGCCTGTTCAAAAGCTTCTCTCCCACAGGTCTTCTGATGAATCTCAAGTATTACGTCTCGCCCTATGATTTATTTGAAGATGGCACTGGAGCCCCCGTTATTTTGCATGAGAACAATGGTAGGTCAGCTTTAGCTGGTGTGGACTACTGCTGCTTGGAGGAGAGAAGAAAGCAGAATTCCAGGAGTATAGCTCCCCTCTGCTGTCACCCTGTAGTACAGGCAAATCATAGGTTGACTCTCGGAGGACACGGGTTTAAGAAGCCCATGTGCAAATGCTGGTTTAGTTGACAATCTTCTCGAACCTCATGGCTATTCTGGAGTTTGAGCTGGACTGCTACTGAGGGGGACGGTCTGCAGACAGAGCCTTTTCCCTTAGGGTGAATTTCATCGATAACATGAAATTTATTTTATTGTGGGAATATTTGTGTCTTTGCTGTCTTACTAGAAGATTATTTTTTTATGCATGTACGTGGACATCTGTCTCGCAAAAATGACAAAACCAAGCATCAATTAAAATTGAGGCTGGTCTCAGGGAAGAAGAGGGAAGTTGTCCAAAATTGTTATTTGTAAATAGCTTTGTAAAGAGCATATGGCAAACTTGCAAATGTATTTGGAATATATTTTAAGAATTAGGCAGTTGGTCTACTTTGAAAGAGAAAAATAGAGCATTAGGTCTCGTAACTAGTTTGGCTGTCGTCCATTTAGTGATAAAGGTGAATGCTGAAAACCCTGCCTTGTGGAGGAAATAAGACATTTCCACCACAGTGATATTTAATTTGTAAAGCTTGCATTGTTTGGGTTTTTTTTTCATCAGCTTATGTTGTTGGGTTATTTTTCTGGCTTCCTCTTGCAGTTCCTCGGTGTTTGGGCATGAATGTATCAGTAACAGTTGAGGGAACCATGACTATGTACAAACTTCCAATTGCACCACTGATTATGGGCTCTCATCCAGTTGACAGCAAAGGGTAAGCAATGGACATGTCTGCCAGGCCTTTCTCAGCAGCCTTGTTGAGGTGCAAATTCAACATTCATGCCTCTCTTGAAGTCAAGAGTGGGGAGATGACTGCATGATGTCATAGCATTATATAAAGCACTTATGTGCTATCTTTAAGCCAAGAAATATGTATTTCAGGCATGTGACATGCTTTTGAAGAACGTCTTAATTTTTAAGGAGGTATAGCAATCTGTTTGTATTTGAGCAAACAGTAAATTGTACGTCTGGTGCTCGTAGCAGAAGCCCGAGTCATGCCCTGCATCTAATAAGACTGTGTATTAATCCAATATTTCAGAACGCCATCTTTCTCATCGATCACCAGTGCCAACAGTGTGGACTTACCAGCTTGTTTCTTCCTGAAATTCCCACGTCCCATTCCAGTGTCTCGAGCTTTCATTCAGAAACTTCAGGGCTGCACAGGTGGGTTGCAGGTCTGTCAGACAGATACTCCCTAGGTTTTTATCAATAAACTGCTGCTAATTTTTAAAGTGTGCCAGAAAAGTTGCTCAAGATTTTGTGCTGTTTTCAGTAAAACCTGGATAAGTTTCTTTTACTAGATGGTAATGCCTTCTCTGGCCCACCATCTCTTTCTGGCTGCCAGGTACTATCATTCTGTGCCATCTTGTTCCCTCAGGTATTCCATTGTTCGACACACCACCAACATTTGTACCCTTGTATGAGTTGATCACACAGTTTGAATTATCCAAGGAGGCTGATCCTCTACCTTTAAACCACAATATGCGCTTCTATGCAGTAAGTATGTTGTTACAACTGGGACCTTACACTTGCAGATAAGCAGTTTGGGGTTTTTAATCTGTTTCAGGTATATTTCAAGTGGGATAAAGGAAATTGGCCCAGCATTTATTTGTAGGCAAAAACTCTGCTGTCCAAGCGTTAGAATTCAGATACCAACATGACCACAGCAATTAGGAAAATTAGGTAATGAAAAATCCATTGCTGTTGAAGTGCAGCTGCCAGAATGACACCAGAGGTGTGGGACTAAGCCTTCCCAAGTGCTGTCCCTTCCTCTTGTGCAGACTGTCATGTGTGGCTGAGCGAATCACATCATTTTGGGAGAAATCCTAGTTCTTAATTTGTCAAATGATGGATCTCCTGTTACCTTCAGAGGATTATTTTTTTTTTCCTCAGAAGGGATGCCATACCATAGGAAACTGTTTTAGTGGGGACAGTGAATACTGTTCAGCAGTACTACATCTGAGGAGCTGAAATCGTGTTTTGCTTGTTCAGATGGGAAGGAAAGTGTCTTCATTGTTTGTCATTTTCAGCCAGAAAGGTGGCTTGGCATCACTTGGATCCGGGGCCTGCTCTTTCCTTCCTAGATGTCTGTTATTGCCTTGTACCCAGCAGTAATTGGAGTAAAGCAGAAATTGTTTGTCAGGCTCTTCCAGGACAGCAGCACTGTTACTTTCTGAACAAAGATGCTCCTCTCCCAGATGGAAGAAGCCTTCAAGGAACTCTGATTAGTAAAATCGCCTTCCAGCACCCAGGACGTGTTCCTCTCATCCTCAATTTGATCAGACATCAAGTGGCTTACAACACGCTGATTGGCAGTTGTGTCAAGCGAACTGTTTTAAAAGAAGGTGAGTACCACGTCAAGTGGTATATAATGTGTGGACAGTAAGAAATCCTGGGTGATTTTCCCAGGTGTAGGAATAAGAAATGAGACCCATGCTACTTTCCTTTGGGTTTTTTGGTTTGGTTTGGTTTTTTCCCTTCTATATGGGGCTATTGAGCTGGTGCCTCTGGTTCATCTCCTGTGTTCCCTAATTTAACATTTCCCATGTCTTTCAGATTCTCCTGGGATCCTGCAGTTTGAAGTTTGTCCTCTCTCTGACTCCTGTTTTAGTGTGTCCTTTCAGCATCCTGTGAATGACTCCCTGGTGTGTGGTAAGTGGACTCAATAAAAGCACAAGTGTGTTTTTTTGGGAAGGGTGGCAGGGTTTTCTTCCTCTGTAACCAGATTTTGACCTCTTCCAAATGCCTTCTCTCTCTCAGTGGTAATGGATGTGCAAGACTCTACTCATGTGAACTGTAAGCTGTACAAAGGGCTGTCCGATGCTCTTATCTGTACAGATGATTTCATTGCCAAAGTTGTTCAAAGGTAAGCTGGACTTTTTGTGCCACCATGGACTCTAAGATGAACTCTAAGATGAACTCTATGTCTATCTCATATTTATCCTAGCAGTTTTGGAGCTATTCTGTCTGTGGTTGTTTGTGAAAGAGGAAAGCTTGGAGCCCTTATTGAAAATTTCATTCCAGACGTTGAACCATAGCTACTTATTTTTGAGTGTGTGTCTGAGGTGCCTACTGTTTATGCCTGCTGTAGTTGGTTGCTTTCTAAGTCTTGTAAAATGTGGAAAAGCTCCCCTGCAGCTTGTCATTTACACAGGCCTTTTATCAAGGTTGCTCCACCCCAGCCACCATTCAGAACACAGTAGAAAGTTAACAGGGCACAGCACAGACCTTTTGAGTGAGAATAGCTGTTTTTTCTTTCGGAACATTACAGGCTTGTTGTCCTTGAGTAGCATGTGGCATTATTGTTGATTTTTACAGAGCTGCAGGAAATTAGGTTTGCAAAGCTTAGACAAAGATGTTTTCTGGCAGAATCGGAGTAATAACCCGGATGGCAGCCTGTGCTTTACTTACAAGATTATGATCTGTCAGCTGTTAGTTATTAGAGTTAATTGATTGATTAATTCTCCCTTTGTGATTGCAGGGCAATGCATAAAGGCCCAGTTGTCTCGTGGCTAGATACGCTTGATGGGATAAGTGTAAATACAAGCAGAAGAGCAGGGCATTTACAGTGTCTGGACCTGTTGCTCCCTTGTGTCCAAGAGCTTTACTGCTTGCTTTCTGTTGGATGAAGTTATTAAAACGTCTTCAGTGAACATTGCTATAGGGCAGCAAAATGCACGCCAAACCCTTTGTCTTGTGTCTTGCAGATGTATGTCCATTCCTGTCACCATGAGAGCAATTCGTAGAAAAGCAGAAACGATTCAAGCAGACACACCAGCCTTGTCCCTCATTGCAGAGACAGTAGAAGATATGGTGAAGAAAAATCTTCCCCCAGCCAGCAGCCCAGGGTATGGCATGACCACAGGCAGCAACCCAATGAGTGGTACCACTACCCCAACAAACACTTTTCCTGGGGGGCCCATCACTACTTTGTTTAACATGAGCATAAGCATGAAAGAGAGGCATGACTCGGTGGGCCATGGGGAGGACTTCAGCAAAGTGTCTCAGAACCCTATTCTCACTAGTTTGTTGCAGATCACAGGGAATGTGGGGTCTACCATTGGCTCAAGTCCAACCCCTCCCCATCACACACCTCCACCAGTATCCTCACCAGCAGGCAACACCAAGAACCACCCCATGCTCATGAACCTTCTTAAAGAGAATCCCCCTCAGGATTTCTCCACTCTGTATGGGAGCAGCCCTCTCGAAAGGCAGAACTCTTCCTCTGGCTCCCCCAGAATGGAAATGGGCCCTGGGGGGAATAAACAAAAGAAAAAAAAGTCCCGCATGCCGGCCGACAAGCCCAAGCATCAGACTGAGGATGATTTCCAGAGGGAGCTCTTTTCAATGGATGTTGACTCCCAGAATCCCATTTTTGATGTCAACATGACTGCAGATACCCTGGACACCCCTCATATTACTCCAGCACCCAGCCAATGCAGCACTCCTCCTACTACATACCCACAGCCTATACCTCACTCGCAGCCCAGTATTCAGAGAATGGTTCGACTTTCTAGTTCGGACAGCATTGGAGCCGATGTTACTGATATCCTTTCGGATATAGCAGAGGAGGCTTCCAAGCTACCCACCACTAACGAGGACTGTCCACCCATTGGTACTCCAGTAAGAGACTCTTCTAGTTCAGGACATTCACAAAGTGCCCTCTTTGACCCAGATGTTTTTCAGACGAACAATAGTGAGAACCCATACACAGATCCAGCAGACCTGATAGCAGATGCTGCTGTGAGCCCCAACAGCGATTCTTCAAACCATTTTTTTCCAGATGGAGTAGATTTCAATCCAGACTTGCTGAATAGTCAGAGTCAAAGTGGCTTTGGCGAGGAGTACTTTGATGAGAGTAGTCAGAGCGGAGACACTGATGATTTCAAGGGCTATGCATCCCAGGCTCTAACTACTTTGGGGGTGCAAGTCTTGGGGGCTGATGGGGGGGAAAATAAGTTTAAGGGGAGCAATCAGTCTGATACAGTAGATTTTAGTATTATTGCAGCTGCAAGCAAAGCACTGGGGTCCTCCGACATCATGGAGCATCACAGTGGAGGTCAGAGCCCTTTACTGAATACAGGGGATATAGGAAAAGAAAAGTCTCAGAAACGGGTAAAGGAAGGCAATGGTTCTGGAAGTAACATGGCAGGTCCCGGGATAGACGGGAAGCCGGGGAAGCGCAGCCGGACGCCATCCAGTGATGGTAAAAGTAAAGAGAAACTTCCAAAGCGGAAGAAGCAGGAGACAGATGGGAAATCTCCATCTCACAGTTCATCAAACAGGCCTTTCACGCCACCAGCAAGCACAGGTGGGTCCAAATCTCCTGGGAGTTCAGGCAGATCTCAGACTCCTCCCGGTGTAGCTACTCCTCCTATTCCAAAAATAACCATTCAGATCCCAAAAGGAACAGTGACTGTGGGCAAACCGTCTTCACATGGCCAGTATACAAGTAGTGGCTCTGTCACCTCCTCCAGCAGCAAAAGCCATCATAGCCATTCTTCCTCCTCCTCTTCTTCCTCCTCTTCAACCTCAGGCAAAATTAAAAGCAGCAAATCAGAAGGGTCTTCTGGCTCAAAGATGAGCAGCAGCCTCTACTCAAGCCAAGGTGGCTCAAGTTCAGGTCAGTCCAAAAGCTCAGCTCAGTCGGTGGGAAAGCCTGGCTCCTCCCCCATCACCAAACACGGCCTCAGCAGCGGTTCTGGAAGTACCAAGATGAAACCTCAAGGAAAGCCATCATCACTTATGAACCCTTCCATGAGTAAACCAAACATCTCTCCGTCTCATTCTAGACCCTCGGGAGGTTCTGATAAGCTTTCTTCTCCCATGAAACCTGTCCCGGGTACTCCCCCATCATCTAAAGCAAAGTCACCTATCAGTTCAGGTTCCGGAGGCTCCCATATGTCTGGGACTGGATCAAGCTCAAGTATGAAATCATCTTCAGGAATGGGATCCTCTGGGTCTATGTCACAGAAACCACCTCCTTCATCAAATTCTTCGACGGCGTCTTCATCTTCCTTTTCATCTAGCGGGTCTTCCATGTCTTCATCTCAAAACCAGCATGGAAGTTCCAAAGGCAAGTCTCCAAGCAGAAACAAGAAGCCATCTTTGACTGCAGTCATAGACAAACTTAAACATGGGGTTGTCACTAGCGGGCCTGGTGGAGATGACCCAATGGATGGACAAATGGGGCCAAGTTCCAATTCCTCAAGCCATACTATGTCCTCCAAACACAATATGTCCGGAGGTGAGTTCCAGGGCAAACGTGAGAAGAGTGACAAAGAGAAATCTAAAGTCTCTGTTTCTGGAGGATCTGTTGACTCTTCCAAGAAGACTTCAGATTCCAAAAATGTTGGAAGCACTGGAGTGGCCAAAATTATCATCAGCAAACACGATGGTGGTTCCCCTAGCATTAAAGCCAAAGTAACTTTGCAGAAACCTGGGGAAGGAGGTGGGGATAGCCTAAGGCCTCAGATGGCTTCTTCCAAAAGCTATGGGTCCCCTCTAATCAGTGGATCTACTCCAAAACATGAACGCTGCTCTCCCAGCCACAGTAAGTCACCAGCATACACTCCCCAAAACATAGACAGTGAGAGTGAGTCGGGCTCTTCCATAGCAGAGAAATCCTACCAGAACAGCCCCAGCTCTGATGATGGCATTAGGCCTTTGCCTGAATATAGCTCAGAAAAACACAAGAAGCACAAAAAAGAGAAGAAAAAAGTGAAAGACAAAGACCGGGACAGAGATCGGGATCGGGATAAAGACAGAGACAAGAAGAAGTCTCACAGCATGAAGCCAGAGAGCTGGTCTAAGTCCCCAATTTCAGCTGACCAGTCTCTCTCCATGACAAGCAGTGCTATCCTTTCAGCTGAGCGCCCATCCCGGGCTAGCCCTGAGTTTTTGATCGGGGAAGAAGATGATGATCTCATGGATGTTGCTCTAATTGGCAATTAACTTTCTTAGTGTCTTTAAAAGATGAGCTGTATGCAGGACCTGCGGGTTCTAAAGACTGAAAGAAAGGAACCATTCATTGCAAACCTGCCACGCTGATTTTTACGGGGTGCGTTCGAAGAGAAAAAGTATTTCCAAGGATCTCCAAAGTCTGAACAGAAAGTATGAGTGCCAGCAGCTTGTTTGGCAAGCCAGGTTCCTGACTGTGGCCTTCCTCCTGCAGACACTTACACTCATTCTTAATTTATGAGTATTACTAGCCCCATTAGAGTTAATGGGTGTAAAGCTAAGTATGTGTGTAAGTGTGGGAACAGACCCCAAACTGGTGCAAACAGAAATACAGGCTATTGTGGGACAGTCTTGAGTTCCTCTGCCCCTCTTCCTATTCAGAATAAGTTGCGTTTGTGTTTAGGAAGTTTTAAACTAATTATTTTAGGGCATGTTTTAGGGTTGGGTTTTATTCTTTTTAAAAGGGTTGTTGGAAGAAAAAAAGAGATTTTTTTTTAATTTATTTTATTTTTGTGCATTTCTTCATTCAATGCCTGTTTCAGCGTGGTGCTGAGGAGCTTCGTCTTCCTCTGATACGAGCTGCTCTGCAGAATCGGGCACTGTGTTCTGACGGATATCAGCATTTTCTTCCAGGTCGCAGGGATGAAGGATTGCTGTCTTATGTTTGACTTCCCTTTCATTTTAGCTATTTATTTATGTCCGTATCTGAATGAATGCCTTGTGCTGCTTGTTTGCAGGCAATCTCTGTTTTAACTGTATGATGCAGAGCCCAAAGGGACTTGGGAATTGGGGTCGAGCCCATGGATTGGGGCAGCTCTGCACACGTGCAGCCACTGTAGCTTTGGTGAAGTTGGTGAAATTCTGGCATGCGTTGGAGCAAATCTAAAGTGAAAAGGGACTTCACTGTCTTCATCTGAGCGTTGCTTCCTTGTAAGCCTAGCGAACAGAGCTTCCCCAGAATCCCCGATGCTGCATTCGTAAAGCGATGGACTGGAAGCCGCACGCGTCTCAGTCCTGTGAACACTTTAGAGCCACGCTTAATTTATCCACTACGAATACTTCCACTGATGTCGCTAGAACAGCTAGTGTGTGCATTCAAGGTTGAAAAATGGGCCTTGTTGTTGCAATCTGTTTCTGAGCCCTTCAGGGTTTCATTTTGGTTTTTGCTTTTTTTTTTCCTTTTAACTTACAGGGTGCTTCTCAGATAGTAGTTCTGGTAATGCGCACGAGCATTGCCTTCTCTCTCCGGGAGGGGTTAGCCAGCTGTGTCCTGGTGTTAGCACTGACACTGCTGGAAAAACAGCCCCTAACTGGTTCATCCGAGATAAGAGTTGCAGCAGAAGCAGTGATTTCCTTAAAAGATGGGTTTTCCCCTTTTGGGTGGAATTAAGAGCGTGACTCAGGCATCCTCTATGGTCTTATCTTGTGGTCCCTGAAAGGAAAAGAGACTCAGGAGAGCGTTTTATTTTTAAAAGCAGTTAAATCTGAATCACTGAAGAGGAATGTGGGAAATGAAGAGTTCTGCAAACACATCTCCTTTTGAATCATGTACTGAGCAGAATCCTGCTCCCACTGGATTTTGCTGTTGACTCCTAGAGGCCAGGATTTCCCCCCGTGGGAGAGAGATGATCCTTCGCATTCGGGGATGCAGTCTGAAATGATGTCAAAGATTTAAGTTGCTGTTAAACCACAGAGGTTTCCAGTCCTGCTTACGGTCTGACCCCAGTGACACCCCAGGGAAGCTGTTTCTTTTCTGGCTCCTTCAAAGCCGTAGCGAGGCCAATGTCTTTTCAGTAGGGCGGCAGTGATTCGGTTAATTGATTTAGGGATTTTTCATCTCTTCCTCCTGCCTTCAGCTTAATTCCAGGGCTCATGCAGAGCGTGGGAGCTGTGAATTTCTCTGAAGCCCTCCCCTCCCGCCAGGCTCTGGAGAACTCTCCCTTGTATTTTCCACCCTTCATCCTTTGCTCCTTGTGGTCTGCACACCATAGCTTCCCCCTCACCAGTGCTCCCATCTTCATGTGCTGAAATCATAGGAAAATAGTAAATAAAGTCTAAACCTGGAGCAAATGACGTTATCTTACGCAGCATCAGAATCGTATGACTGCGGGGTGTCTGTGAAGAGGATGTAAGAAACACAACACCAGATGAATTTATCTTGAGACCCTGCTACGGCGGCTACATCTGGGAAATGATGCCTCCTCAGACGCCGGCAGGTGGTCACCTGTGTTCGTTCTGCCCCTCCCGGGTTTTGGGGTTTTTAAGTTGTTTTTATTTAATAAAAAGCCCTTTGATCCCTTCAGGGTCTAGTGAAGGCATAAACAGCCTTCGGAAAGAAGCGCTCTTCAAGTGGAATCAGGGCTGGGGATTTCACGGGACGGTTTGCTGGACTTGTCATTAGTCGGAGTCACGTTTTACCGGTGAAACTCGGGAGGAAATGCTGTTCAGCTTCGTAATTAACACAAAAATGCGTTTTAAAGGAAAGAGCTGCACATGTTTCCTCTCTGCTCACCCAAGACCAAAGTTCAATATCCTAAATTTCTCCTGCGGAAGGTGGGCGTCGCCGTTGCCTCCAGAAATTAGAGGGAGCAAAGTCTCCTCCCTGCCACCGCTGCTGTGAGAAGCACGAGTCCCGGACCACAGGGGCAGCAGCATTTTAAAGCTTTTTTGACCCATTTTGGTGCCCTGTCCCCTTCCCCTGCGTGTGATATAAATCATGTGAGAGAGAGAGAGACCGGAGCTGGGCGCCGGCTGCACGACGCTTCTGTCGCCGTGATGAGGTACATGACTACACAGATGTTTTGATGTGTAAATGCTCGGTCTCTGACAAATGTTTTATTTTTTAAATATTTTTGCTTATCCTCGACGATTATTTTAACATCTTTCAGTATTGGAAAGATAAAAGGTGTAAACAAAATAAAAGCCAAACCTTTTAATCTCAGGTGGTGAAGTGTACATGGAGATTAAAAGAAAATGGTTCTTTCCTAAATGGTGGTGATGTAAATACCTGTCTGAAAATTTGCTTTTTTTTTGTAAATACCCCCGACTCCTTTTGCATTCTTTTTGAACGTAGAGTGTACTTTCAACTTTTTTGGAAATATTGCAAAGAACATGTTTATTTACATGCAAATAAATCTCTTTGGTACAAAGAGGTCTCGGCTCTCTGGAAGCGGCGGGGGCGGGGAGCCGGGAGCCGGCGGGGATCCTCTACCACGCTTGATTTTCCCGCGGGAATGACATCACCGTGACGTCACACCAGCCCGGCCCGTGATTGGCCGAGCTCCGCGGCCTCCCCGCTCCTCCCGGAAGAGAGCGAAGGGGCGGAGGACGCCGCCCACCCCCCCCGGGACCCCCGATCCCCGCGGCGGCGGGGGGGGCCGCGCTCCCCTCCCCCGGCTATCAGCGGGAGGACCCTCGCGGCCCCCGCATATCCCGGGGGGGGGGGGGGGGCTGTCCTGCACCCCCTGTGTCGCGGGGAGGGGGGGCAGCCCCTCGCAGCCCCCCCCGCTCTCACCGGGAGG
>JANZLQ010000086.1:44181254-44210503 GCA_026212715.1 Elanus axillaris | reverse complement strand
GCATAGAGAGGGGATGGGAAGACTGTAAAGGGAAAATAATGGTTAACGGTAAACTGAAGAGTGTCTGGTTCCACAGAGAACAGCGTGGAATTCCGCAGGAAACTGGCCCTGCAGTTGAGAAAGGTGCAGAAAACAATGGTTTTGTAATATTGCACATGAAATTATTTTCCTCCTCTATGAAATCTGTTATCAGCCACTGTAAATAAGTAGCAGCATATCTGTTCAGAACGGTTTCAGGTTAAATTGTGTTATAACATTCATGTTTCTGTAGTGTCCAAATGATAAAAAGCATTGAACTAAACCTGGGAACTTGGAAAGAGAAGGCTGCATGCATAACGTGTTTTATCAGGGGTTATTGTTTTTACTGTTCTAGTCTGTTCTTGGCTGCCCAGATTTTTTTGTTTTTTTTCTTTATTACTGCAGAGCGGCTGGTTACAGAGCAGAGTAGTGAATAAAAACATGTTGGTAGCAGCCTTCTGTGGGGAAACATCTCATACGGCAACGACCTTTTCTGCTTCTTTAGCCTTTGTCTTGAAGTACTACAGTTCATTCCAGTATTGGGAGAGCTTTTCATCAGGGTTGTACCAAAACAAGATTAACCCAATTCATTGTGGAAGAAGAGTGGGGAAGAGCTTTGGTTTGTTTGGTTTGGGTGGGGCTTTTTTGCTGGAATTGTATGTTGCTTTCTTCTTATAGTAGAAAATGGACAAGTTGAAAATAAGCAAAGTGTTCAAAGAGTATTTGAGTTCTAAATTAATTTCTTTTTAGCCTACATTTGTACAGGAAGAGTCAGTGTATTATAGAAGACTTACTTTGAGCTACAGGAAGTGCCTTTAAACATTATTCCGTTTCTTGGCTATGTTTTGGTTAGTGAATCGAGGGCATGGTTTTATTAGCCCTAGCATTGATTATCTCTGACCCACTCACCTATATATCCTGGAACGGACGAGTTTAGAACTCTTTTGCTTTAAATACATGATTTTCTAGTGAGGGTGTTTGGTCTGAAAAGCAACTAAACTGTTAATGTGTTCACGTTTATAAATAGATTTATTTTTCAGAGGGGAAGTATGGGTAGAAATTTAGCCATGCTTTCTAGAAAACAGTTTATAATGTTTCTGCTTTAAAAGTCCTATTCACTGACAAGAGCGTGCCTTTTAGTGTAATAGTTCATATTCAATGTGACATGAGGACAATTATGCAAAAATGTGTTGAGACTGGAAGCTGCTATTCAAAGTTGTTGAATATTGTAAGATCAACGAAGACAGCACGGGGTTGAATGCTTGGTGATTAGTACTCCTCCTACATAGCCCTCTGCGTTACCTCTGGATTAGACACAGAGCTGACTGCTGTGGTAGTTTCCCTGACTGAGGAGTGGTAAGTAGGGCCTTTGAATATCTGGAGTCTTATCTTGGGGTAAAAATAGCTTGATGCAGAGTTGTGACTAATGTATATTGTGTCTGTTTCAGACTTCAAATAACAAGTGAATTATTGAGGGGGAGTTTGGTTCGGGTTTTCAGACTTCAGTTTATTGTCTTTTGTTAAGCCACGTAAACAGATTCCTGAACTATTGTTGTTGGGTAGTTTTAAAATCCAATCTAGATTGGATTTAATAATCATTTCTTCTTACTGTAGTAATAAAATATGGTAATGGAATATGGGCTAAGCTGCTTAAATTTGACTTGCATATGGGTTTCTGGTACGTATGTGTAGCCAGCCGTCTGTTCCAGGAAGAATGGAGCTCTTTCTTTCAAATGAAAGAATGAACTCTGGCATGCCCAGCCAAATGAGCATATTCTAAGTAAGTCCCTTTATAGGAGGTGTGGCCACCACAGAGAAAATAACCACTTACTGTAGCAAAGCAAACAAAAAGGAAAAACATTACCGAGATTGACTCCTAATTTTCTGTGGTGTTGGTTTAATATGGAACATGCCCTGACAGATCACAATCCTGGCTTATATTTGGGGTTTCTCTGCTTCCTGTTGTACCTAATACATGATGCCTGATGAACTACAACTAAATAATAGCGAAGAGGAAGGGATGTCGTCTCCTGATGCTTTTGATTCACTGGTACTCCACTCTTCGAGGGCTTGTTTACCTTCCAAAGGCTCTAGTTTTCATCACTTCTTTAATCTCTCATCCACGTTCTTCTGGCCTGGGATGTCATCTGGAGACCAGGTATCTTGGGCTCGCTCGCACTAACTCACTGCTCGCACTAACTCATCGCTCTCACTAACTCATCATCAAAAGATAAACAGCGTCTTCTAGGACAGAGCGCTCCTCTGAGCTTTCTGGTTTTCAGAGGGGAGTGGATGTGGTCAGGCGGCACCGCTCTGAGATGGTTAGCACTTACACAGATGCATGTACAGAGCTGAAAGAGATGATCCGGCACAAAACTACCTGCCTATGATCAGGAGCAGCGTTTTATGTGAAACAGTGGCTTCTTTGGTGTTAGACCAATCCTGGGTTGTGGACCTCTTCAGCATGAGCAGACTGTTGGCTTTTAAGCTTTCCCCGTACAGGGATCTCTTGCTCTGTGGTGTCTTGTGTTCCACTGAGCCACGTTGTCAGGCTTAAATAATTATAGTTGCTTTTTTTCCAGACTGTGAGCAATACATGTAGTCTCCTCTACATCCTTAAACAAAAACAACACCACAAAAAAACCCCACACCATCCTTTCCAGCTTCCTCAGGGAGTCTTCAAAACCTCCAATTAGCAGGAGGTGATTCGGGCTGTAAAGCATTTCTTTATGGGGCAGTTTGTCCTATTTTAAAAAAAAATTTAAAAGTGTGAGCACCAGGGATATAGCTGAGGAACAAGCATGTGTACAAGCCTTGCGAGCACTTTCAGCCAGACAAATGCATCAATCCAGTGTGTTTCACAGCTTTTCTTTCATCCTAGGATTCGGGATCCTCAATGTGAGGGAATTCTAACTCTTCTGAACTGTGCTAGTGGCTTCTGTAGTTCCTAGGTCTTGCTTGAATTTAGATCTGCCGTGAAATGAGGTAAGCTGAAAGCAGAATGAGAAACTTAAAATGCTTCAAAATTGAGTTGCCTTCTAATAATTAATCCTGTCTGCACTCAGAAAGCTGAATTGAATAATCTCAATTACCCTAATCCCATTTTTGAATCTGCCGGGTTCCTGGCCCTTAAATGCTGTTTCCATATTTCAGGGCTGCTTGGCTTTACGGTTTAGAGCTGATCCTTTTGGGTTTGTCTTTGTTCCCTTTGCGGGGCTGCTCCTGTGCTTCGTTCTACCCTTCTGGTTAGGGCTTTGTTATTTCAAGCAATGGAGGTTGTGTAAACAGGCAGACACAAACAAAGCGAGCAGGGAGGATGGATAACTCTTTGCATCCCACAGTGTCTCTCCTTGCTGTTTTCTAGCAGAAACTTGCAAAAACTGACGTTATGCTTACCATGGTGTTTCATTTTATATGGCAAGAGAAACTGTTGCTGATATAATGCAGTGAAGACATGAGCTAGTGCAGTTGAATCTAAACAGTTTTGTTTTGGCAGATATCTAATAATGTGGCTCATGTGTAATGAGAAACACTGTCAGAATAAAAAATACAGATTTGGGGGGGTGTCAAAGCTGATAGCTTTTCCATACTCTTGTTCACTCCCCCACCTCCATTTATATTTTTATTTTGGTGTTATCTCATGCCACACTTACGTGTAATACTTTTTAAGCCAGCAGTTCTTTTTTGGCAGATGAATAATAAAATGTTACTTTATTGTGTACAAAGTGGTTGTTTAAGATAGTGAGAGATGTAAACCATAACTTGCTTCACACCCCCACTGTGCTGGTTCTGCGGCTGTGCTCTGTATTTTAGTAGAGAAAAGAAGAATTCAGCAAGCTGTGGAAGCAAAAGTCAAACAAGTTGCGCAAAACATACTTGACCCAGGCTACAGGGAGACTGAGAAGGATTAAACAGGGAGGCGGCTTTTTGCTGGAGGAGGGGGCAATGGGGAGAAATCTTAGTTGCTCTGAATTTCTTCTTCGCAATCTACGTGCCGTATTTTGCCACACAGGTGCCATATAGACTTGTTGCCGAAAGCCAAAGGCATAATGTAGGGGAAGCAGTTAATTATAAAATTGACCGATAAAGAAAAGGTATTTCAGAAACCAGTTCGGATTACTTTTCTTTTGCATGTTTTTATTAAATTAGCGCTGGGGGAGGTTTCAGTCTCTCAGCTCTTTCACCTTGTAGCCTTTGTACTAGGCAGCCACAAGCACATCCCTGCCATAATTAGGTAGAGCAACAGCTTTACAAGCGTTGGATTATGTGTGTGCTTTGACCTTAGCCCGTGTCACCTGAGAGACCAAGCTTGTGTCGCAAATTTTTTTTTCCCCAGTTGAGATTCTCTTCTTCCTTCTGCAAGGAATGGTGCTTGTGAGTTGGGCAACAGTATTTCAGCAGGAAATACAAGCAGAAATGCTAGAAAACCTGTATTTCCTCCCCCATCCCTCGCTGACAGTTGTGCAGTAAAGAATGCTAGGGCAGCACCCGATAAGGACTCGTCGCTAATTTGGCCTGAGCTGGGTGAAGAGCAAGTGCATGGTGTTGGGTTGGTTTGTGTACGGCACCGGTGAGGGCTTTTCTTGCAGGTTATCGAGGTGCGTGCTGCCTCAGTGCCGAAACAGGGCTTCCCCAAGGTGGTTTCACTCGGAGCTGCAGGTCGGAGGAGCCGCTGCAAACGATAGCTCAGGGACCGTGTGTGTTCCTAAGGAGATCCTCTCTTCCTAAGGAGAGGTCCTTGACTGCTTGGGCTGTGTCCGTCTTGCATCGCAGCTTGCGTAACAGGAAAGGGAGTTAGAGAGCCTGTATGCACGGGTATGTCTCATTTTATTTTAGATACCATTATTAATTGGGGCCTGGGATAGATCAGGTAATTATTGTTTTCACTGTTGGATTACCTTGCTGTGTGTTTCGTTTGACTCATACCATTATGAAAGTCAACCCAATGAATGTGTTAGCCTTACTGATGTGGTACGAAATGTTTAACTCTACAGCTGTGTGGAGGGGCCCGAGTCTTTGTGTGGCTGGGGGTTGTACGTGCCTGGCTGGTATGTCAGTTCTGCTTTCAGATTGACTGTCCTTTTGTGTGTGGTGAACTCACCCAATGCCCTTCACACCTCATCTCACGTAGGGGTTTTTTGAGGCACCATCCTTTGACTTCATTTCCAAGTATATATGCCGAATAATACCATCATCATCTCTTAGATAACAGCTGAATACAAACCCAGTAGTGAAAAAAGCTTATTACTGGTAACGTAGAACGGTAGGCTTTGGAGAGGGGCAGAACTACACGAAATTTGTTTATCAAAGAAGCTTATTTGAATTGTGATGAGCCTTGGTGCATACTTGGAGAGCTAAAGGAGTTGAAGTTTTGGCCTGAAAATATTGAAGCATGTCTCTAGTTTTTTGGGGTTTTGTTGTTTTGTTTTTTTTTTAAATCCATTCAAAGGGTATTTGTAGTAAACCGCTACCTTGCTAAAATGAGCTGCTAAAAAGAAAAAAAACAAATAGTGATAGTGGGTGTTTTATAGCACAGTCCATGGCCATAGGCTGTGTCCCTGTGAAGTCAGGAAGTCTTTGTCTTATTTATACTCTCCTTTGTTGGTCTTGGATGTTGTTTTTATGGGCACAGTGTATATTTAAAACTCTGAAGGGTGTGTGTGAGAAAGTAGCATCATTTTAAATCAAATATCTGTAATAGGTCATAAAATACCCAGATGACCACTCGTAGGATGCTGAGGTTTTTAATGGAGCTAAAAAAAGTAGGTGCCCCAAACCAGCTTTGATGACTGCATATGTGGTATTTTTGCTTCTCGCTGCTTGCCCTGTCTATTTAACGTATAATACCAACTAACTTTGACCTCTGCCGTTCTGGGACGTGTGAGCTCTCACTGACGTTTTCAGAGAGTGTTTTTTCATTCAGCACCAGATACAACTTCTGGTAAAGACAAAGCCGATTAACTGCAAGCTTCTGCCTCCCCAATCTGTCACCAGGCTGCCTCAGGTTCTGCCCTGCGTCCCTGCCAGGACTGGCCGCTGGAAACTACTCCGATGCGTATCTCCTGTAGCCTGTGTCAGCCAGGAGAAGTCGGGTAACTAAAATGCTGAGAATGGCTAGTGCTGGTGGTGTCTTTTAAATTGCAATTTAAAAATGAACACGGTGAGCTTTTAGGTGTAGTGGTGGGATGCTTTGTTTGTGGAAAACTGTCTCGGAGCCAAGACTGGGATAGAAGAACAAAAGATGTACGAACGTGCCCGTTTGGTACCTGACAGCAGTTTCTAGTGTTTTTTAAAAAATAGGATATAGCACACGTGGTACTTCCAGTTGAAATGGTATCTCTTAAATCAGAAGTAGTCTTCTAGTATCTCACCTGCACACCTGACTTGGAAGTTTTCCTCTTTGAACGCAACAACATGACCTTGTATATTTGCACCTAAATCACCTGATGAATTTCTTCTCCGTGGCAATTTCTGCATTACATTGCTACGTCAGAGGTGTGTGCAGCAGGCTATTCTTTATCACGGGCTTGATTTCTGTAGGGCTTTACTAATTTTCTTGTTCAGCCTCGTGCTTTTAGTGTTGCTGATTCAAAAAAAAGAGAGGAAAAAAAAAAAAGGCTCTTTATTCTGTTTGTTACTGAATGCAGAATAATCAGGCTGCACAGAAAGATAGATAGCTCATCCATACTCCAGCTATTGATCGCCAGCAGAAATTCAAGCTTTTCGAAGGCAGCGACAAGCAGATGAGGAAGAAGTGATGTGACGGTGTATATCGAGTAAATTGCCTATTGAGCTATTTTTAGGAATATTAAGCCTATAATAAGCCTTTTCTTTTTGGCTGGGGTCTATTTTGTCTCGGTTTTGTACTGCTTAGTCACGATTTTGTTTGAGCAGAGCCCTGGTTGCGCGCCAGGCTGGGCGAGCGTGCCTGTGGCATGGTGCGTGGCAGGAGGGCAGCCGGCTGCTTCACCTTCCCTGCTTCTACTGACACAAATGCTGCAGGAGGACGCCGGAGCATCACGACTGCTAACGACAGAGCTTGTCACAGCAGTGGCTTTATTCGACAGCCAGCCATTTTCCTTGGAGACTTAACATAGATTAAACTGGATGGGTTTTAAAAAAAAAACAACTGTTCCTGTGTAACTAAAGGCTAGAAGGAAAATTCATCCGATCTGAACTGCTTGCGGATGTAAACAACTTTATGCTTTGTATCGTGTCCTCCAAAGAGCCTTGTATTTCACTGTCACTTCTGTGTGACATCTCTGCAGTGTAATTTTTTCTTTGCCTCCGGTAAGGCAGCTCAGCCTGCTTAAACTCCTGCTTCCCTTAAATCTTGTACTGGGGGAGAAACACTTCTGAACAAATACTCGTTTCCATTATTTGAGCCCTATAACAGTGGTAGAATTTTTTTTCCAAAATGAACAGAACTAGAGGTGAGGTGTTAGTATATATTGACAGTTTGTAAGAAGTCACTGCAAAGCGTCACTGAGCTTTTCCAAAGGAAATAGAGAATGAATTTCACATTTTTTTGGTTTGTGTTTTATGCTCAGCTTTTTTTACTAGGTTGGAGTTGTGTGCTACGAGCTAGATTTGGCCTGTGTCTTGTCTTGTTTCAATGACTCTGAACTTCTGGCTCGTTCGTCTCCTGCATATGAACCATAGCAGATAAAAGTGATATAAATACTAACAGTAATACTAGATTTTTTTATGTGAGCCAGCAGCTGTATAGCTGGAGAACACCTCACAGGGCATCTCTGACTCGTCAGGATTTAAACTCTTTGAATGGATTTGCACAGATGTTTCATTTCTTTCACTTCAGAACAGCAAAAGGCTCTCTTAGAGCTCTGAAGTTTAATCTCCAAAGTGTCTCCGTGATACAGATGGGTGGGGATGTAAACTGACAAAATATGCCAGCTACATATGTAATCCTTAATTTGTGATGCCAACTCTTGATTCCCCACCATTCCTAGTTTAAAAACAGTTTCCAGAATGCATTATTTACTCTCTAATAATTGCAGTCTGTTTTCTGTCTTGATTTTAATTGCTTAATTTCCTGTGGTTATAAGCAGTTGTGGAGGGTCTGGCCAGCATTTGCTTTTGAACCAAGGATAGTAAGCTCTAGGTCCGAACAGCAGCTAAAACTTCATCCTTAGCACATGGTTACTTTTTTGCTGCTGTAGGAAGTTTGTCTTACACCATTTCTGTTACGCAAGTAAACAAGTTGCAGTATTTTAAAATTATGTTTACTAATATTTCATAGATTTTTAAGAGGATATGCTTTTATCTGTATTGTTTATTTTGCATGAAGTTTGCTTAATAATAGAGATGTGAAACATTGTATTGGTTGTGTTTGTACTTACTTTGAGAAATTTCTAGTTTTGTTTCCTGCTGCCCACCTGCATGGATGACACTGTTGTTTAATTGGTTGGTTTTTTGTACCGAAAATGGATGTCCATCTTCTTTCTTTCCTTCTCTCTGCATCAACCTGATCGTGTCCTCAGCCTGGCAGTGTGCGCTGCGTTTTGTTCGTGCTTCTTGGGCAGTTTCAGATTTTCGATCTGCGTTCCCAAGGGGCTGGGTGTGCCAGACCCCATGTTATTTTTCACTTGAGTGCACATGAAGGTGGATAACTGTGGGTCTCGGTGTAACAACTGACTCCAATGCCTTTGTGAGCCTTGTAGCCACAGATTCTGTAAAGCTCCAAATAAGCTTCATCCCTTTTTCTCCACTGAGCTTTGAATTTTCCACTTTAGGAGAAAAGTGTTTGAGTTCAAAGTCCGCGTCTAGGCTAACACTATGTGCTCTGTTGTTGGCTTTGGCACTGATGCTTCTAAAGTTAAGCCTTGTGCGATTTATTTTTTTTATATATATTTTTAAGACCAACCATCCCCCTCCTCGTGCTGATGCCAGATGCAGTCACAGTTGAAAACCAGCTGTGTTTGTCAGCAGCGCAGTAAATACTTCCACCCTAGCTGATGTATGCAACAGCTGTATTACATTGCTGGCTTGCCAGTGTTTAGCTTGCATCAAGTACAAACATGGACAATTACTTGATATCCTGTTAATGTTGGTGGTAGCGTGTTTCTTGTCCAGCTGAACATACTATACTATTAACTTCAGTTCTTCAGTACTTTTCAGGACAATACAGGTCTTGAATGTCACTGCCTCCGTGCATGACCATGTTTGTGTCCGGTAAAAGAGCAGGGAGAGGGCTGGTGCTCCTTTCCTTCTCAGTGCCCGTAAGAATCTAAGTTCCTATGCAGCAACAAGCTCTGCAAACAGTCCCATGGAAAGTGGATGAGTCCTTGTCATCAACCTGGAAACTTTATGCCAGTGAATTCCCTCACATTTGTTCACAAAGTAGGATTTTGGTGGCACTGGGACATAGCGCTGTACTTGGGCAGTTCAGGTTCTGAAGTTCAGCGTCAGAGCTGCTTGGAGCATGTGAGTGTTTGTGTATCTTAGAGATGTGCCTTAATTGTAGACCACCCGTGTTACATTGCTGATCGACTGTCCTTTTGCCGCTCCTTGTCTCTATAGTGGGGAAAATTCTGTGGAACAAAATGTTGGGAAAATTGATGGTGTTTTTCATTGTCTGCTGTCACACAGGCAAGGCAGTTTGGTATGTCTTTATGTCTAAACTGCACTTTATTGAAAAAAAAGTCCCTGCTGCTGTTGTAGTGGAAAGTCTTTTTGGTATGTTAGAGGAGTAAACTGTTGTTCTCTTGAAAATGCAGCCAGTAACTTAAGAATTGCTTACAAAGAGTAGTTTTGAGCATTTAGGGTAATATTAAATAAATATGCTTTGTGTTCTGTACCTTAATACTCCTAATTACTTCCAGTAAACTGTAAATGTTGAAATAATTCATTTAGAAACTTCTCAAGTGTATTTTTCCACACACAAAAAAGTGAAAAACAAACCTTTTGTTCCCCATAGGAACACCCCTCCAGCCCTTCCCCAACAATAAAATCAAAACCATTGCCAGATGTGACATTTAGAGGAGAACGTTGCCCCCCCCGCTCTGCCAGCCCCGACCACAGAAGAGCTCTGCAGCCAAGAGCTCGCTCAGAGCTGGGGTCCGTAGCAGTTCATGTGGAGTTTTTCCGGCTCTCTGTAAGCCGGGAAAGACAACTTTGTGCCAATGTGTGTTTGGAGACTTTCCGTGGAACTGGGAGTACGGGGAGCGTAACTCTTCTGGAAGCAAAGATTTAAATTTTGCAGAAGCTGTTGAATAAACACTCTTTTCAGTGGAGAAGCTCTTACTTGCTGCTGTGGGATGAGTCAGTCAACCTGAGACCTCCATATAAATACAGCAACTTTTTCTTAGGTGCCAACTTCTAAAATGTACAAAATAATGTATATTGAGTATGGATTTCTTGAGAGGAGCTGTAGGTATTGGCTGTACCACCTTCTGTATTGGCTGTACCACCTTCTGTATTGGCTGTATTTCCCAGTGACGCACATTTGTGTCATGTAATAGTGAGAAGTTGTGCAGTCTGTCCATGAACACAGCAGCTGAATCATGTGGCCACTCATTTACATGCTGAATATTGACCGTATCTGTTCACTCTGGGCAGGATGGATAGTGTAGCACCAGACCTGAAGGAGAGAACCAAGCCGAGTCTCCATGCTGTGTGGCTTTTGAAGCCTGGTCCATGACAACGCAAGACTTGCTCAAAGGCTAAACGAGTGGCTCCAATAATGACACAGTGCTCTACTTTGTATTTTAGCTCAAATCATGCATGCCTGCTAAGAGTTGCTTCACTTGCAGAGCTTGCATCAGCTGTTGTTCATGTCCCTCTTTGCATGTGTGATGAGTAGCAGTACGTAGTAGGTGTTTCTTGTGCAGGGACACTCATAATTATACGCTGTCATCCATTGCACGCTGAGCTGCAGAGTGCTGTCAACTGGATCCTGTGTTGATGTCGTACAGATGACCCAGTTTGGATCGCTGTGCCCTGTAATGAATGGCTGACACGACCAGTGCCTGAATAGCAACTCTGTCTTCTACGCTGTTAGTGCCTCCCAGCAGATAAATCTGTTTATTAGCCCTGCACAGAGCACTTGCAGACTGCTGCAGGACTGGGCAACCAGATGAATTGAGCCAGTTTGCAAAACTTTTAATATTCTGAAAGGCAAGGGAAGAGTTATTAAAGCAAATGGACAATTACATGTTATGCTAAGTGACTTCATTGTCAGGGTGCAAGAACTGTATCTTTTATTGCTTTTGGCCATTTGTTTTCATAAATTTGCTTGATTCGAATGCTTCTGGGTGATAGTGCTCTGGAGAGCAACACAGCAGTGCCCATAAATACGTCTTGGGAAATACCAGTTTTCAGTCAGCTGGGTTATAATCTCCAGGCTTGCAGTTTGTGTGGGAGAGTGCAGGAAAGAGCGGGTGACTGAAGGTTGGATGATCGTTGTCTTCGCTGCTAGCTTCTTGGGCCATCTATTCTTTAAAAAAACCCCAAACGTGGCAAAACAGGCCCCTCTGGGTGCACCTGTCAAATGCTGAATGCACTGGACTACTCTAACCTGGGAGCCAAGTAGTTACAATTCTCCTTTTATTGAACAGTAAACGGTATATTAACGTTTTAATTGGTTTGTGAGATAAAGGAATGATTTATGGATTAAGTCCCCCAGTTTTGTCGTTTCTTTGGGCTTGCAAAGTTGGTGCTGACCGCTGGAGTTGCAATTAGATGGATCCTGTTTGTTCTTCCTTTTGAGCCCCTGTTGGAATAGGGAAAGTATTTCCATGTGCAGTGCTGTTGAAGTGTGTATATACAAAGTACCTTATGGACTGTAAAATGTCTTTCCTTGTGAAATATAAAACTGCTAGCAGACGTATGCCCTGGAAAACTCTGCAGGTTCTGCCCATTTTCTAGCTTTGGTAGAAGAGCTGGGCAATGCAATATTTGCAGGAAAATTAAATCATCTTAACTGAGCAACGACCAAATCCTGTGTGTGCTCTGGCACTGCGTAGCTCCAGCTGCCCAGGGCAGCAAAGCCGTCGCTTCCCCGATCTGTAGATGTTGCTCTGAATAGCAGTAAGGGATTTAGAGTAAAATTACTAGGAAATGCAGCACTCCGTTATAAACTTTGTCCTGTTCTGGTGGACATGCAGGACACGCTTTCCTTTGCCTTGTAGCAGATTATAGCAACCTATACTAATTTAATACAAGTTTAAGTCTAATATCTGCTTCCATGGTATTTGTTCTAGATTTATTGCTTGTGTTCTAGCTAGAAAAAGCTGTTTCAGAAGAGAGTAGTGCGCTGCTGGTCTGCCTTCGTCTCGACGGGTGGAAGAGTAAGAGGAATTTCATCCTCTTCCCGCTTCCATTTCTTCTGTGTAGGGGATGTGGCTTCACACAGCAGTAAACTTGATGCTTTGTGGAGGATTGCGTTTTATACAAAATTTACATACAAGAAAGATAGGTTTTTCTGTATCCTGTCAAGAATAACTTACTCTGCTCAATAACACCTGGTGTTGAAGGATGTTAAGAGACATGTTAGGAAAAGCAAACTTAGGTAATTTAGTTTTTATCCCTAGAAGTAATTTCAAAAGTCTGGAAGTCTAGAATAGGCTCTACATTTTTTCAGACTAGTTTATTCTTCTGTGGACTAGCCAGAAAGTCAAAATGTCCATTGGTATATTTAACTAGCTATACATGCTGCCGTGATGCAGCAATATATCCCAATTCCAGCCTGTTTTCACCCAGCCTCTGTCATCTGAGCACCAAGTTTTGAAGGAAGGCTTGAGAAAATGGGTCTGGTGATGTACCCTGGCACTTCACAGCCTTCCGGTGGAGAGGGAATTCCAGAGCCAAGGTTTTCCCTCGGAGCATATCCTACCTTGACCCTGTCACATTTAAGTCCAAGGACTTTTTTTAGTAAGACAAAACCCAAACGTTCCTGTAGTATAGTGCTGGTCAAAGGGTAGCTTCTGCAGAAAAACAGTCCAAGGCTTTGATTTGCACTGGATTGAAGGTAAGCTTCTGCTGAGCAACGTTAACGGGCAGAAGTCAAGAAGTTACCTGCATTTTGCACGAAGCTGTTTATGAGTGTCCTTGATGTACAGTCTCAGTTAACAACAGGCAGTGACTGTTGCCTGCATTCTCACAGTAAAATTTGAATTCAGACAAAGCTTTGTTGCCAATACAGATGAGACAGAAAAGGCTGGCTGGCTGGCTGCTTCTGGAATCTCTATTTTAATACTTCCTGCCCCTTGCCTGTTCTCTTCTGGTCTGGTTCCTTTTCGGAAGTCTCCTGCTGCTGTCTGATTTGCTCCTTTAATTTCTCTCACCCTTTTTTGTGAGGGGGGTGGAGGGTGCTGGTTCAGATGTAAGATTCTGGCCTGGACAATAACGGGAAAGAGGATAGATCTGCCTGTTTAGTATTGGTCTTGTAACTGGGGGAAGAAAAATCATGGTCTCATTTTCCCATGAATAATTCCTCTGCATTTCTGCTTCCTTAGAGCTTTCTCCAGAATTTCCTTAATTTCCCAGCTGATCAGCTAAGCCATCTAATTAGATGATCCAGTCCCAGAACGCGCACATGCGTTAGCTCCTTTCACAGCCTCGGCAGTGTCTGTCCTGACCCGCTGTGGCACTCCGCGGTTTTCTGCCGGGCGTCGGATAGCGTTCGTGACTGAGTCTGAACACAGTTCTTGACTTGAGGAGATGCTCTTCTGCCCTAGTCTCCGAGGGAACAGACTTTACAGAATCTGTGCTAGCTGGGGAAATGGCAAAACTTCCATTTTAATTATCTGCAAAACGGGCTGAGTAGTTGCGTGTCTAGTGGACCATTTAGGACTTGCTAACTTGTGATATCTTCTGGTGGGAAGTGATAAAAGCGTCTGTGGGGGGAAAACAACACTTTTCTTCTGTGTGACATTTTGGGAAAGAATGCTGGAGAGTTTGTGTCCCACTTGAGCATCCTGCTTCAGTATCTTGAGATAATGAAAAAGCAAACTGTGATTTAGAAACGTAGCTTTTAGGTTTGACTCTAAAAGCATTGTATTTAGTGTTCTCTTGCAGCGATGGCATTATTCTGTTGTCAGTTTGTTAGCACTGATTGGAGCGTATTAAAAAGCTACTTAGTGGCAGCACGTTAGCTTTTCACGTTAAGCTATGAGGGTTTCTTTGATAGGTGATGGGGTTGGATTGATGCTCACGTACAGAATCTTTGCTGCTTGGAGAAGCTGGTGCCTGTCAGTGGGGCCTAGCGTACAGCTTCATAAGCCACGAAGATCTTACTTTCCTTTTTTAACTCTTAATCTGATCCTCTGCCGCTTGAGTGACCTAGCTGATGCTGGTTTTATTTGCTTTGCATATATACAACTAAATTGATTCAGACCACTTAATCAACCGATTAGAATCAGCTTTATTAGACTAATTTCAGCAGCAGTTTTTACCAGGTGTGTAGCTCAGGAAGATTGCTTCTTAGTTATTCCAGAGGTTAAAGAGAAACTTTATTAATGAAGCTAAAGCTCATTCTCATTGTTCCCTGCTTTGCTTTTGAAAATGTTGAAAGCACGCTTCTAAATGGAATGAGGCATCGCTGCTCCAGTGATGCAGTCTGAGTTCACAGATCACTCTAATCATTCCTCCCACAGGCATGAGTGTGTGGAGGTTGGTTGGTTGTCTTTTCACCCTGGCAAGACAATACCAAGTCTTTTAAATATAGGTAGAGACTTCTCAAGAAACACATGAGGCTTTGCTGTCTGTTTTTCTTAGGACTCGTTTGCAAAGAGAAGCTTCTGTCATTCTTTTACAGCTAGTGAGATTATTTCAGCTGGTCCAAAAGTCCATTTCAGATTTGTAAACTGTTGGCCACTATGGTGATGCTTTGCATGAAAAAGCTTGTGGGGTACAATAAACGGCTCTGACTTCATTGCCTTGGAAGAACAGTGTTTTCTCAGAATCATCTCTCCGCCTGATGCAGCACCAAAGATCACATCTCCCTTTAAACCATGCTGCATGATTTAAAAAAAATACTGTCTGCCCCTAAGCTCCTAAGGGCTGCTCTCAAACAATACGCTGCAAGAATGGTGTGGGCACTGTAATACTTTTTTTGTTAGGCTCCTGTTCGCCAGCACTCTGCTCCCTTTTCTGTTACGGAAACCAGTCCTGCTGTGCCTGCGTCTTCAGCCTCCCGTTCGTTGTTGGATGTTAGGGCTGCTTGATCACCCTTGTCGTAGCCCTTCCCTTCAGCCCATTTGCCATATGCTTGTTTGGTGCGTAGTTAGACTTTACGGTTTTAAATTGCCAGTGCTTTGGTGTACCTTCACAGAACTGTGGCGCAGATGGAAGCCTGTAGCGATGCCATAGGTGGTACCTTCCTATAGTCAGTGCTAGCCAACAAGTATGCCCTAATTATTATTTACTTTAATAGATAAATTAAAAATCTCAGATTATATTTAATACATCAATCTACAGAGCATTCTTGGAGCATTTTTTAAACTGTATTGGGTGCAGTGTTCTATCCAACTGTGGTCCAGTCCAGGAGTTTGAAAGCTTGAGCACAAAGTTTATCTTTTGAGAATTTATTGGGCCAGATGTCTCTCTCGAAATGGCCTCGTTAACCAGCAGCTTCTTCCCTAGAGTAAAGTAGGTTTTGTTTGCTTAATGAAAATATATGGCTAAATTGTTTAAATTGGTTTTGTTTACAGATGTTCTCAAACAATGATGAAGCTGTGATCAACAAAAAACTTCCAAAAGAGCTGCTGCTTCGGTAAGCCATCTTTCAGTTTGTAAGCTTGGAGACTGTGTTGTGTATTGTTATTTGCAGCCAGCACTGATTTTGCTGGTATGCTCATAAATCATGAGCTTGGATTGGGTCACTTAAAAAGCCATAGACAAACAAGCAGATCAAAGGTCTGCATCAGGAGCAGTTTATGCTAAATATGATTAGGTTTTGTTTTTTAAAATGCTAAATTAGTTTGCTGGTTGCCTGTTTTGTAGATGGAAGAACTATAGGACTAAACAAGTCCTTAATGAAAATAAATGGTGAGTATGGGCTAATGTTTAGAATAGGATTCTGCCTCTCTGTAAAATGTTCAATGTAAAAAAAAGTTAGTGCCTCTGCTCCAGCTAACACTTGAGTGGACTTTGTCCTGTTCCTCATCAAGGAGACAGATGTTCAGCACCTGACAGGATGGTCCTGTTGGCAAAGATCAAACAGATCAGGCTTTGTGGATGTTAGTAGACAGCTCTGCCCTCTCCCTCTGCTGCCCTTCCATATGCACGCACATATGTACCGTTTGAAGTTTGCCTTCCCCAGTGCAAGAGCAGGGCGATGATGTGTGTGTGTGTGTGATTGTACCTCAGTTGTCACAGTTTGGCATCTTGAAGTAAAGTCGTGTTCATCAGTGCTTTAAGCTGAGATGCTAGACTGTAAATGGTGGTAAAGGCAATTGCAGGTGGCAGCTTGAATTATTAACACAAACAAAATTCTTACGCTGCAAGAAACTGTGTGGTACTGTCAACACTCAATGGCAATAAAAAGTCCGGGGAGAGGAGCTCTGACACAGGAAACTGCTTCTAGCTCACTTGTGAAATAAAATGAGTAGGAAAAAAAGTCTGGTGCCTTTTTTCTTTTTTCTTTTGACGGCACTGTCTCTGTTCTCTATAATGGTATCTCCAGTCTGATTCAGCTTCTTTCATTCCAGTATTATTCATCCAAAAGCAAGATGTATGGCTTCTAGAGCCCTCCTTGCTAATAATGTGAGTATTTGGCTTTTCAGCCTAGTATACAGGCAAATGATTGTCCATGCTGTACAGAGATTGTTGCGTAAAAATCAGCATCCAGTATGTGGAAGAGAGAAGAAACCTGTGGGAGGAGCAGGATGGAGTAACAAACACGATAGGTTGCCCTAGCTCAGAGGAGTTTGCACAGGTTTTTTGCAGATGACAGCAGTGTTCTTCACCCATCACTTGCCCTGAACCATTGGCCTGAATGCATTGCAGCAAAAGGGGAATTTGAAGAGTGAGAAAAAGGTCTCTCTGGATTTTCTGAGAGGGGGATATTCTTTTTCTGATGGGAGCAAGTAGGTGCTGGTATTGCAGACGCAACGAAAATAGGAGTTGCCCTTGTGGTAAGGTGACAAGACGCAGGTAGGCTGCGGACAGATTGTGAAGAGCACTGACGTGAGGCAAGGAGTTTGTGTGGCATAGGGAAAGCAGGGAATCTGGCAGGGAGAAAAAGGTCGGGGGTTGGAATTTAATTGACATTTTGCATGGACTTCAGGGGAAGAGGTGTGTGGTCACTGGGCTCCCAAGGAGCAGGACCTTGATTAGAGCATGGATGAGCTTTCTGGTAGATCGGTCAAAGTGGAATATCCTGAGTGGGACCGATAAGCACATCTTGGTCCGTAGGAGGTAGCTGGTGTTGAGGAACACTACTAGACAACTGGAGAAGGATTTATGGTAAGTAGGAGGGAGGGTTCTGCACCAAGCAGGGAATTTCATCAGTACAAGCCACAGTGGCTGAGTTCTCAGCAGTACGCAAGCTTCTGCCCTGCGGAAGTGTTTTTGTCTTTTGTGTCTTGATATCGCTAATCGTCCTAACCTGCTGTAAAACAGAGCAAGTGTTCAGGATTGTGCGGAACCTAGGGGAAACCAGGAGACTGAGTTTATAAATGTTAAAGTTCATAAGTAATGGTTTTGAGAGTTGGAATTCACTGTTAGCATACTGTGAAAATTAATTAGTGTGGATTGACAGTGCAGCCTTTGAAAGAGAAACTTGGATGCATTTATCTGCAGGAATCTCCTGTAAATGAGTGTCACTGTCTGCAAGACAAAGACTTGTGTGTTTAAGCAGTGCTACTGTGTAATGTCTTGTTCTCTGGTTTGTTCATTCTGCAGATGGCATTGGTGGTCTCATGTATGTGGTTGCAAAGTGGAAAGCTGTACTTGAGCAAAATAAAGAGTAGGAGGATATAAAAGGGGTGAACAGCAGCCTTTGTCACACCCCAAGATACAGAAATGTGCAACTCCAGTAATGCTTTTGTCTGGGAGGATGGGGTGGAGTTGTAAGGTGCTCTGGAGGGCTGTCCTCAGAAATCGCTCTTTTAAACGTGTCTGTGATTCAGCTGTCCTGTCATGTTCTGCCCTGCTGCGATGCTGGTAATGGGGATGTTTGTCTGGCGTTTCCCTGAGAGCAGGACTCTAAACAAAGCTGTCCTGCAGCACGTGGGTTGAGATCAGCTGATGGCTCACAAATCCTTGTCCCGATAACTGCTGTACCTGCTTCAGCTTTGTCTCCTGCTGGCTGAGTTTCTAGGAGCTTACACCTTCAGACGTGAATATACCTTTACACAGGTAAAAATGAGTCAAACCAGCAAAAAGCAGAGTTGCGTTCACCATCCTCGCTCCTTTGCTGCTCCCAGCAGCTCTTTGGGCAGCGTCTGGCTTGGTGACTCTGAAGGGTGAATTTGTGGTCCATGTCGGCTCTGGCTGTAGTAATTTCCCCAGAAGGAGCATCATGTCCCTGTTTCCCTGTGCTGGCATTAATGATGCCCTGTTGAAAAGGTGCATTCATTCTCTGAGGGCTGCCTGCCAGTCGGTTTTTGTCTGCAAGCCAAACCCCAGCCACAAGCCTGGATTTTCTGTGGCAGTGGTGGTCTCTGCTGGTTTCCTGAAGAAGGTTTACTCTCAGCTTGACGTGGGGCTGCTAAACAGCTTACGCTTGGCAAGGTGAAGGGGACTGGGCTGCGGGAGTTTGTCTTTTCCTTATTGGTTCATGGGCAGGTCAAGCAGTTTTCAATTCTCTCCTGGGGTAAGCAGCTTTTACTCCGTGCCACCTCCTGTTGCCTGCTAGCCCATTTTCAGCACATCCAGTCACCGGCACTGGCTTTGCCATCTGACCTTCAAGCCCCATGTTGATGTATTCCTTGGGATCTTGAGTTCTGCTTGGGATAAGGAACCGAGAGAGTGCGTGGGGGACCAGTGAGTTGGCAGCAAAGTTGTCGTTTCTCTCCTCCTGGCCAGCCCATCGGCGTAAAATGAGTGTGGAGCAAAATTTAACTTGAATAGTGAGTCACTGACATAAATTGGTGTTGATAATTTTAGAAGGCTAAAGGTCTAAGCTAGCTCACCTCAAAGCCCACAGCATCCAGGGATTTCATTAGAGTCTTGACCCTAATCTAATTAGAGTGGCAGTGGGAAAGTGAGGAGTCTTAGAAAACCCTGAGTGGATTAAGAGGTTGAAACCTGAAAAATGCTCTAACTGCAGTGTGTTTTTGCTAAATTGTCCAGTGCCAAACTGTTCAGGCGAAGTCCTGAATATAGGGGGTTACTTTGCAGGGAAGCAATTCAATCTGCTGGAATAGCAGATTTATTTTAATTTCGTTTGGAATACTCAGTCTGCCTTCACCTGCGATCACGGTTTGATGATAAAGTTATCGGTGTGGATTATATTCTTACTGTCAACTCCGGAGAGTAAAAAGACCAATGTCAGAGAACAAGAGTCAACTGTGAGCAACACAGAAATCATGTGTGTTGGATGTCAGAATAAACATCCCAGTTTTTTGTGCCTTTTGATCTGTTAAGGCAGAATTGGGAAAACCGTTATTCAAGTAGTACTGTTCAACCTGCTGCTACTTAGTCTTCTCTGCTCTCTTCCACCAGATGAACAGAATCTGCCTGGAGCAGCAGGTATTTCCTAAGGGTTTGATGCTTTGGAACCATTCCAGGAGGAATTGTCGCTATATTACTGAGAGAGGGTCTGGAGCTGATTAGCTAAGTTGCATCCAGATTTCCTGTCAGCCCAGTATGTTTCCTCGTTGTCAAGTCCAGTTTTAATTGAGCTGTAGGGTAGTAGCAAGAATGCGTATTATTTCAAGTGGACATATAGATTACCTTTGCTTTATTTTATAGTTTGCAGATTGCTGAAAAGAGACCAGCATTTATGGCCCGTGCTGTACTCCTGTGGGAAGATGATGACTGCTCAATCATGGCTTAGCCACGTGGGGCAGCTTGTTTGTGGGTTTTTGGGTTTGGTTGGTTTTTCTTTTTTAATGTTCCCCAGCAGCTCCTTGGAGAAGGAAAAAGCCCATCCTCAGGGCTGCATTAGAAAACTTAGCTTGGGTCATTGTGCCTGCAAGACTTCAACTGTGCTCCTGCTGATCCCTCCGGTTCTTGTGAAGGGTTGGAGTTTGAGCCAATTCTGAAATGACCAAAATGTGCCACAGAGCAGTGATTGCTGCTGAGAGTAATTTTTGCAGTCTGATTCTGCTGAGTCATTGGCCAATATTCTGGAACAAATGCAAGAGCAGCTCAGAAAACACTGAAAAATGCTCTTAAGCTTTTCAGAGCCAAAGTCTCCGAGTTAGACAAGGGCGCTCCTGGCGAAGCTCAGCAACGTTAACCTCAGAGGTGAGAGGGGCAAGTGTTTTGCTGCGTTGACATCCCTTTTACTGCGTGGGTAGGCTGGGAAGGGAGGAGCAGGAAGTAGAAAAGAATTTGGCCAAGACCTAATAGCCCTGATAGAGGGATGAGGTGGTTATTAATAGCCTGGGATTTCCACGGAGAAAGCAATTTTAACGAAAATATAGAAAGCTTGACCTAACCACTGTTCCCATGGAGTTTGATGTTTTTTTGCTCCTACAATGGGAATCTAGGGTGAAAGGAAGAATTTTCCCTAGCTTCTATCATTTCCTCAGGCTTTCCTTGTATTGTTCTACATTGACATTGTGCTAAATAAATCCTCAGTGCTCACATACATGCATGAATAAATGACATTTAATTCAAGGGGAAGACTTGTCTATAAGCAGTGAGTATGGAACTGCTGCTGAAATCCAGAAGTGGGTTCCCAAAACAGTGTAACGGTAAAGTTCATGTTAGCTCTTTTCCAGCCCTTTTAACTGTGTGTGTCTCGGCATGTCACTGCAAAATTTGTCTCACAGTGAGATGCGTGAGGAACAGATGAGAAGTATCTTGAACCAAACTCCTTGGATCTGTGAGTATCTTTGGGTAGCGTAGAAACAGAGGAGAGCATGTGGCTGTTTATTCTGCCATATCCTGACTTAACTGAACCTTTGACTCTTAAGCTACATGATACCTGTAAGCATCTGTGTTTTCATAATAGCCTGCATTCATCCTGTCGGTAACGTCCTTTTCCACCAACACTGTTTCTAAAGTGCTTTTTATAAGCGTGCTGGTCAAGAAAGCTCGATCATGAGATTGTTGTATCATATTGTATCCTCTGAGCCTTGCTTGTGTCCTCTCGTAAAAATTGAAAGTCCATGATTTGCTATGGGTATATAGCAATACACAAATACGTGGGTGTCTGAAGGCGTGGCGTGCGTTAACATGCATCCAAAACTTGGTGTCAGTAGCAAAAGCCTGGATAACCCCTCATAGTTTATCTCTAGGATGAAGTGCAGTTTATCAGTGGTGCGCACGATGTTTGTTCATTGTTCTCAGCACCTCTGTCCAGCTTTATCAGTATCTGTGCTATTTATTCAAATGTGTCCTTTGTACTTATCTGGGGAGATGAGTACATCCTACAGCTTTCTTGGTTTTCTATGAGAGTTTCATTAACACGGTGGTACAGGTTGTTGTTTAAGTTTGCAAGTCACGCAAAAAGAACATGCTGCCAGCAACATCTTCTCGTTTCTGAGTCTCTCCCAGCACAGGCAGGTCTGCTGAGAATATAGGAAAGCTTACATATGCCCCCCAAGCCCACAGTATTGTGGAGAGAGAGATGACTCAAGTGTTGCAAGTATCCAAACAGTTGTTAATCTGGGTATACCCTGTCCTCTCTTGAGAAGGTCTGGAGATTTCTGGAACGGTGTTTTGTTTGTTCTCAGAATTTCTCCTGGACAACCATACTTTATCTGACAAGAGTATTTTATAAAATAGTGTACAGCGTTGGAACAAAATTGCTTGCCCCTTAACTTTAAGGCTTGCATCTGATAACATTTGCCTTCTCTTTCTGGTGGCCTTCAAGTTTAAAATATTAAAGCGTATGTGCAAGTGTTTTCTTGTAGTCAAGCACTTGTATTACCTTTGCAAAAACATTTCATCCTATGGTTTTAAAGTTGCTATCAAACAGAATGAGACCTTACTGTCTTTCTACTGTCCACTTGACCACCTCTGTTTTGAGGCATATGATTGTTTGAATAACAATAAACCATAAAATAACCATATGGATATATTAGTACAGATTTGGGAGCTTTAAATGGGCTTAGTACTTCCTATATTCACAGATAGGGGTGTATATGCCCAAGACAAAAGCATGGATGTCTTAGCCCAGTATAGCATTGCAAAGTATTACTGTCTAATTCCTTTATCCCAATAAATAGGACAGCAACACCAGGGTGTTGGCCTTAACACTTGGGTGTGCCCTGGCAGAGGAATGACATACCACGGAGGAGTGACCACATCGTCTTAATGCTAAATGTGTCTCTCCTAGACACTGTACTGACACAGCCGAACAAATCGTCTGGCTGTGCAAGTTGCTTTGCAGTGTTGCAGGGCAAAATATTCCTCCTGCCTCTGTGTTAACAACACTTCATATTTAGCACAGCTGTGTGAAGAAGAAATAATCCACGTACCAAAAATCAGGCTGTCGTGTTGCTTTGGTCTATTAACTAACTGCTAATTATTACCTTTCCCACTTTTGGAGAGCTGTTGCTAAAGATGATGCTTTTATTGAACAGAGGTGCTGGGCACAGCAGTGCCCCTGTGTCGAATAGGAGCCAAAACAGCCCAGCATGACTCTTCTGCCGTATCCTGACTTAACTGGATGCTTGACTGTTAAGCTACACAATACCTGTAAGCATCTGTTTTGATAAATAATCGTTCAGTTTACTGTCAGTAAATACTACAAGGTGTGAGATAAATATTTCACAGGGGCTCAGTATCTGTGTTTTGCTTTCATTTGTTAACTGCTAGGTCTGCGCTTCTTTTCACAGTTCAGCTTTCAACTGAATTACAAAGAAGTTTTGCTGTCTCCAGTCTTTTTTTTTTTTTTTCCCCCTTTGTTTTCCATGTTCTCTTTGTTTTAAATGTAGATAACTAATAAGGCATCTTTTATTTCTGTTACAGAATTTTCTCATTCCTGGATGTGGTCACTCTGTGTCGTTGTGCTCAAGTTTCCAGGGTAAGAACCTTCTTCCTTGCTGGTGGTTTTAACAGTTGATTTGGATTTGGGTGGCAATCCTCTCCCTCCAGCCTTCCCTAGCATGCCAGACCGGGAGGATTTGTACCAGGGAGCTTTGTGCAACTCAACTATTGTTATTGAGTGTCCCGTATTAACGCTGCAACACCAGAAACTTCTGATGGCACCAGTGAAGGGGGGCTCAAAACTTGATTACCGTTTTGCTGGTATCCCAGGCCCTGAGCAGGTTACAAGGGGGAGGTGGCTGACTTTTTGCCCAAGAACTCTCCAGTCGGCCTGGGTTTGTAAGGGAGACCTGCACTGATGAAAATACCAAACTTGGATGAGTCTAAAATGGCATCTTGTGGTTTTGGTGGAGATAGAGAAATTTTGATTCATAAAGATGCTGCATGGTCAGTGGAAGTTTACTTTCCGACTTGGATATATTTGAAGTAAGCATGGAAGAAAAAAAATTAGTGTCTTGTTTTGTTTAGGGTTGTTTTTTTCCTTAAGTAGCTCGTAGCTGTGTGAGCTTCAGCTAATAAAATCCATCTTGGATTATTCGCTTGGGAAGAATCCTGTCACTGCAGGTCCAGTTATCTAGAGCTACCAGAGTTGTTCAGATACTTTATCCTGCCAGTATCTAATAAGACACACAGAGGAAGCATTACCACAGCAAGAGTGGAAAGTGGGTTACAGGGGAAGATGTTTACAGTGGTGTGTTCACCATACTGGCAGAGCTGGTACTGAGTGACACATGTACAGAACTGATCAATCTTGGGTTCAAACTTGAACCATAACTCGATTCATTATTCGGAGTACCTAAGAATAAAAAAAGACTATGCTTAAACATTTTTAATGGCATTTAAAAATATCCTGTGTTATGCCTAGGCATTACAGTTATCATCCCATGTTCTCCGAATAACACAGGTCTTCTAGTGAAAGATCTTCCAGCTGAAATTCGCTGCTCCAGCAGAGCAATATTGACCAAAATGGGCTGTCAAAGATACTTGCCGATGTCACTGTGTACTCCCGTTTTTTGTTGCTTGCTCCTGCTTACACAGTCCACAGGGCATCGGAGAACATACTGTAAAGGAGTAAAGTATCTGCACAGAGCTACAGAAAGGCTGTATGTAGTGTTCCCTACATCACATGTTAAAACATGCTGTGTTGTAACTTGCATCCCCTGATGCGTTTCTTTTCCAGTGGGGCTATTACTTTTCTTTCTCATGGCAATAACTAGACCTCAAAACAAGTATCAGCAGTAAGAGTTAAAATGCAGAAAATCAATTAATACTTACAGTTCTGTTGGTTCTTCTAAGTCTATACGTGGCTTGCACAAGAACTAGTATATTGTGACGGAGATGTAGCTGAGTGCATGTAACAAATGTAGTTTAAAAACCTGCCTATATATGTGCAATCTTTAACGATGGGCTCATGGATATTAAGAGATTTAGTTGTTTACTTTGATTGTATAATTAAAACTTTAAGTATAGCACTGTGTTGACAACCTTTTTGATTCATTAAGGGCAGAATTATTAACTTTCAGTTCCTGGTTCTCATTTGTAGCATGAACCCCATGAGGTTGGTCGGTTGGTTTGTTTAAAAAAAACCAAACCAAACGCTTAAGTCAGAGGTAGTAAACACTGTCACTCCGGCAGTGGTGCATAGTTCTCAGGTAAGAGCTTGATGCTTTATCTGGACAGCTTACAAAGCTTTGGATTTCTCCATCTGTGGGATGCAGCGCCCCATGAACCTAGCTGTGGAACTGCCTTGAACACCTCTTTCTGCTGGAGGCAAGAGAGAAGGTGTGCAAGATGACAGCCTCGCCCATCGCTTACAGGATCTCACCGCCTAGTCCTCCATCCCAGCACCACCGAGTCCTCATGCCCTCAGACTAGCTTCGCTTCTCTTATCAGTGTAGGTGCCAGTTGTAGGGTCACCTCTGGGACTCGCCCGTGTCCTGGTACCCTTCATCCTCGCGTTGGTCCCGCTAGCATCCCCTAAAGGCGTTGGTTTAGCTGGCGATGCTGCAGAGGGGATTAGATTCCAGCCAGGACTGTGAAGATGCCCGCATTCCACCGCTGCCTCCTGTCCCAGGCTCAGCATCTACACCTCCCGTGGGAGCAGAAGTGGCCGGGGCACCGCGGGCTTGCCGGTTTTGGGGACTTGCGAAGAGTGTGCCGTGTAGGTGAGGGGACTCTTGTCCGAGCAAGTGATTCTGGTAACTGCACAGTTTTCCTTGTTGGCTGTAATTACGTGTTGCTTTTGCATCTGAGACAGAATATTGTTTCTAAAAGGAGCAAACTGTAACTAGGTCCCCACTGGCATTTTTTTTCATATTAACAACACATTTACATTTTTTCCCCCGATAAAGGCATGGAATGTTCTGGCCCTGGATGGCAGTAACTGGCAGCGAATTGACCTGTTTGATTTCCAGAGGGATATTGAGGTATAATTAAGTGACATACAAACCCATTTTTCTTGTTAAAATGTAATTACAGCCTAGAATGGATTAATACTCCCAGTGTAACCCTTTTTACCTTCCCTGGAGATAGAAATCATTAATTTCAGTTCTTCTTAGCTTCAGGGAGTCTTTAAAGTCTTGGCAATCCATTCAGCTTTTGAAAATGGACAGAATTATATATCTGTATCAAGACTTAAAGGTAGTAATAGAAGGAAAGTATTTTTGTGTGTGTTCTGAAAACAGAAATAACTAGAATAGGTATGTTCTTGTGGAAAACTACTGCTTCTGTACAGCAGAATTTAGGCTGCTTTTCCTTTCACTCAGAGAAATGTTAACGTAGCGCTGACCTAGACCATTAAGACTGAATCTCTCTTGAAACGTGGCCTGCAATGTGTCTATCCTTTCCTGTCTATCTTTATTATAAAAAATTGAAACGTAAGTGAAGGTGATTCAGGGGGACGAGGTCAGAATTGTTCTGAAAAGATGCAGCTTTGGAAACGCTTCACTATAGCTGTTCTAAATCTGTTAATGTGGACTACTCGGCACTCGTAGCAATGGATGCTGCTGTTGTGCTGTTCTTAAAACTAAAATTGCATTAATCGGGAAAAGGGGTGAGAAAAAAAACCCCTTAGGTTTCTTATCAGAATGTTATATCCTCTTCAAAACATGTTGGAGGAGGGAGATAGGGAGTATATCGTTTTAACTCGTTAGAGACAGAGGAGTAAACCAGATGATGACTGAAGGTTCGCACCTTGTGGGAACTGCTTGGAAATACACACATTGCTTGTGAAAGAAAGAGTTAAAATAATCTCTTTCTGCCAGCTGTGTATCTAAGCAGCTGAGGTACACCCATAAAGGAACCGGCCTCTCATACTGTGGCTTCTGTGTGCTTGCAGGGGTCTAAGCGGCCTGAGACTTCTTGAGGGAAGTAAATGGTGTGATTTTTGTTCTTCCAAATAAATACTTTATCTCTTAACATGCCTTGGAGGTTCTGGACCCATATAATTATTCACTTTCATAGAGGTAGAGCGAAGTTATCCGTGGTGCCTGGTCTATGGAGGTAGCAGGAAACGTGGACAGAGCTGCTCAGCTTCGCTGCTGTCGTTGGTCTGGGTAGGAGGGAGGGAGGCAGGAGTGCTGCAAATACAAACTAGGCTTTTCTCATTCTCCAGTGGTTTTTCCACGGTTTTAATGTCTCTTTGTTCTCTTAACACCACTCTATACATCAAACACATGTTCTTGCATAAGCACGGACTTCCCCTTTTAAAACAAAATGCTTAAATATGTTGTACCTAACCCAAGAGTACTGCTAGATTTTCTGATGTCCTAAATGTTGTTTGCTTTAAGGAATGTAAATCCATCAGCTGATGTACATTCCGTATATTACATAAAAGTGTTTGAATCCTCTAATTCAAGCATATGAATTCATAGGCTTGCTAGAGGAATTGCAAAAACACACGGATTGTTGCAGATTCTCCGGCCCTTCCGCACGGACGTGCAGGTTGAGCCCCAGTCCTCCGGCAGCCTTCATCCAGAGCAGCGCTTCGGCCGTGCCCTTGGGCTCTAGAGCTGCTCCCGCAGCCCCAAAAGCAAGCGGCCAGATGTCACCAGAAGCTCGTGCAGAGATCTAGTTAAGCTGGTGTCCCTTTTTTGATTGTGGTATTACATTGTACCAAGCCTGATGCTTGATACTTTTTTGGACCGGAAAAAGATTATAGAAGAATGTCTTCATCGTTATTGAGGTCTTAAATGCCAACTAGTACTTGGAAGAACCGAGCAATATTCCTGTTCTGTGATGAACAGCCACGTAGACTATAGTAGAGGGGAAGGTTTTTTGAATTTCTGGACACCGATACAAATATCCTCTCAATGGTTTTGGCACTTCATTCATAGTGAGAAATAGCTGGGTAAATGCTAGCTGGTAGTGGGGTCTTTGGAGGCTTCCGTTGATTACAAATTTGAAATTAAAAAAAGCGTCTTTCTAGAGCTTTAGAACACAAGTGTTTGAATCCCTTTTTCTACGAGAATAAAACTCGTGGGCTGGTTCTGCCCTCATCTCTATTCTGAACAGAAATTTAAGTATATCCATTTATAGTACATTGACTGTACTTTTTGTTAAATCTTACTGCCCATGTTGTAGCAATGGCATTGCTTCTTTCGTCTTTCTTGGGTAGTCTGTATCGATGTCCAGGACCTCTGAACCTGGAGGAAATTCCTCAGTCATGAGCCTGAGCGGCTTTAGGTAATTGTTCCTTGTCTCTCCATCTTCAGAAGCTGAATACTTCTCCCTCTCCCCACCTTAGATTATTACCATGGCATTTTTGTTTTCTTAGCACTGTTTTACCTAGAATAACAAACTGTTGTTAATCTGCAAAATTTTGAATTCAACTTCTTGAATGACCAGGTGACTTTTGGATTTTAATGTAGCGCTTTCTGTCTCCGACAGGGCCGCGTAGTTGAGAATATTTCTAAAAGATGTGGGGGCTTCTTGCGGAAGTTAAGCCTGCGTGGCTGTCAAGGAGTGGGAGACAATGCATTAAGGTAGTGGTATGGCTTCCTTCTGCTCTTAAATGTGACGTTAAGAATGATTCCATTTCTACAACCACAGAGGATTGGAATAATTTATGAACACTTTGGAACAGAGATCTTTAGCCTGTGCGTCTAACTTAAAACATCAAGAGCAGTAACATATAAGCCTTTTTAATTTATCATTTTTTAACTTGACACAGTAGCCGTTTTTCTCAATTCTCATTAAAATAGTGCCAGCTGCTGCTATAGGCGAAGTAGTAATTGGCACTGAATTACAAGTTTTTGCCTTTAGGCTGGGAATTCCCAAGGCAAGATACAGGGCAAAATAAATTATTTTATTTACTTGCTTCTTTATTTTGTTTGGGACAATTTTGTAAAATTGTATCTGATGTGTTACAGCTAAAACAAACGCTGTAAAACCTCTGGAAGGCTATTGCCTGAAAAATACTGTGTTTTCCCTTTCCTTTAATAAAGGACATTTGCACAGAACTGCAGAAATATTGAAGTCTTGAACCTAAATGGCTGTACCAAGATCACAGATGCGTGAGTAAAATTCTTTTCTCCGTTTGCCCTGTCATCCCCTTTTCTGTGTGCACCATGTTACATTCTCCATCACTTATTTTTTAAGGGAAGGCCAGGCTTGTGCATGCGGTAGACAATACAGTGCACGTCAATGTGAAATGTCTATGACTTGGAATAAATCTACTGCATGAGTGTGTCTTGTATGCTCTCTTTCAGTACGTGTACCAGCCTCAGTAAGTTCTGCTCTAAACTCAGGCACCTTGATTTGGCTTCCTGCACTTCCATAACCAACCTGTCTCTGAAAGCACTGAGGTAGGAGTCAACAACACTGACTTTTGCCAATTGATTCCAGATAATGTGACCCACCCTTGGCCCATGTGTCTCACGTGCCTTGTAGGAGACTGACGTGGGCTGAGGTGTAACTGTGATTAGAATTCAGGCATTCCCCGGCAGCGCTCAACGTTCACGTGTTGTGCCTCCTGGTTTGCCGAGACAGAGGAGGAGGACTCAGTAAAAGCTGCCCTTGGCTTTATTTGTACCTGTCCTGATGGTTATTAGCAGTAGAAGAAGAATTATATTCTATTCAAGTCTTGGAAGAGGCATTTGGGG
>JANZLQ010000086.1:44166494-44181154 GCA_026212715.1 Elanus axillaris | reverse complement strand
GGGCGGGGAGACAGAAGTCTTAGTTTGCCTTTTTAAAATACTTATTTACTAACAGTCAGCTTCTTCATTGTAAGTGTACCATTGTGTACTTAGCAGTTGTTTACATAGCTAGAAGGTGAACACCAGCATGTGACTCTTTGTCTTTTTAAACTGCTTAGGAGACATATAACTGCATAAATCTGCTAAATGGAATTGCCAAGTAATCTAGAAAAGGAAGGGACAGACAGACATTGGTGAGAAGATATTGCGATAGAGAACGAGGCAAAAAAACCACTAAAGACAGCAATAGGGCCCAAGCTATTAAAAAAAAATAATTTAAAAATCGAGTGATATACCAGTGGAATGAAAGAAAATACAGGAAAGCTGTGTTATGGGCAAAAAGTACTTGAGGGTGAATCTAGACACTCGAAGAAAACACTGGTTTGAAAGAACAAATGAATGATTAAATTATTTTTGTAGCTATATTAAAATACTTTGAGCCTGGTTTTTCCTTCCCTTGAGGGTCTTCATCCTTGTCTCCTAATTTCACATGGTCAGATTTGTACTCCAGCTATCTTAAATACATGGTAGCATGTATATCTCATCCTAATTACAAATTACACTTGAGTGTTACTCCTACTGGCAAATGCAAAGCTACACCTGGAAAGTTAGAAGCAGCATGGCAGAAATGGACGCAATTTTTGGTTTTCCCTGCGGGTGGTTTGGTTGTGTTCAGATCCAGAAAGCCCACAGTGTCTGTCCTTGTATAGGAGCTGGGTGGTGTCCAAAATGGGATAAATCAGTGGTCTTTTACCCTACTAATACTCTGCTTTAGAGCTCCTGATACTGCCTCTGGAGAGCTCTTCACACCTGGAGATTGTTTGACAAAAGTATTCCCTGTGAGTGTGTGGGGTGTGGGTGTACGTCTGTACTCGCGTGGGTTCCAGAAATGGGAATTTCCTAGATTCTGGCTTGAAGCAGGATTTCTTTCCAAAACAAAACCAAGTTGCCACACGCTTCTCCTTTCACCTCCAAAGTGAGGGCTGCCCGCTGCTGGAACAGCTGAATATCTCCTGGTGCGACCAAGTGACTAAGGATGGCATCCAGGCTCTGGTGAGAGGCTGTGGTGGACTCAAAGCCCTGTTTCTGAAAGGCTGCACACAGGTACGGCTCTATGGAGAGTGCTCAAATTGAATAATAACAGCTGGCTTATTTCTGCTGTAACTGAAAGTATAGGGATAAAGTATTGTGGATTTTTCTATTTCCAGAAATGTTACGTTACTGAAATTACTCACAGTCTGTCTGTTGGAGATTAACTGCTTTTATTGAAATTCTTTAATAGTTTTGAGCTCAGCATGAATAGTGAGACAGCGAACAAATTGCGTATCTAGCCGTAGAATCATTCTTCTTTTTTCCCGTCAGGAACACGTTGTGCAAACTTTCTTAAATAGGAGATAACTTTGTTATTCATAGCTAGACCCATCCATTTCTGAAGGCTCAGAAAATTTTAGAAAGCATGACAGTATTCATCAGCACGGGTGACAGAATTTCCTCTACGTGTCGTTTGGATCTTCCAGTTAGTCAAAGAGAGTCACCGTGTATGTGACTCCTTGAAAAGACATCTCTGCAGCCAGCCAGGAACATAGTACTATTCCCTCAAGTGTATTGTATAGCTCTTGAGCTGTAACAGTATATTTTGAAGAGGCTGCAGAGGCTGTGATGCTTGTACTTTTGGAATATATAAATGGTGCACTAACTCTTACAGCTGAGAAGGGGGTTTTTTTGCCCCCTTGTTGTGCTTTTTGTTATTTAGACTAACTTCCTTTAATCTCTCGTTACTGTCTTACCTGGTGAATCATTGAAAAGTGTAATATATTAAATACTTCCCTGTATTATGACTTTACGAAGAAGTTGTATCAATTATGAACTGAGGCGTGGGGAGCATCAACCTTGAGCATTACTCTTCTGATTAGTAAGAGCTCCTTGCAAAGCAATTTCACAAAGAATGTGGGGACTAATTCTTATTTTTTTGCTTAAGTGGGCTGGGGTCTTCTTAATGCAGACAGATAGGCTAGAAAGGAGCAAACATGTATCTCAGAATGTTGTCCTTGAAAAAAGAGAGTAAAACTGACCCTGCAGGAGTTGAAACCTGTGACCCAGAGACTCCTGAGCGTTTTAAGAGCCTCAAGGTAGACCTGGAAAATGATCTGATCTGTTAGATCCTTGTACCCGAACAATGACAGCGCTTATTTGGTTTGGATTGGTTTGGGGTTTTTTTTTCTTGAAGGTAAGGATTCCTTAAGTATGAGTCAGTAAGTGCCATTTTTTGTCTGCTGTGGGTAGATAAACAGCTATACGGTTTTGTTTAGCAAAAAGCATATTTCTCCTGTGCACGGACACAGGAAGTCCTGAAAGCTTATTATGATAGGCAAAGCAACAATACAGTGGTTATGTGCACAAAGCGATAATACCCTTGTGTGCACAAGAAAGCCCAGCTGTAAGGGCTATAGTCAGTAGTTTTTCTGAATTTATACTACTGTTGGATTTTTAATAGATGAGACGAGTATACATGGCTGTTAAAATGACTTGATTAAAGATACAACAATCTTAGCCTATTTTGAGGATTCAGGTCGTAGAAACAGCTTGAGTTTCTAGTAATTTATGGAGTCGTGAGTAATATTGATGGCAATACATCCTTGTTATCAATTACTTGCCATCTGTTCTTATAGATTTAAGAATAACAGGCTTTCTTACCATCAGAAAGCAACCTGGATATGTTTGTGCTCCTCACATTGAAATAAGATTTTTTTTTTCCGAGTTCCAGTATTGCAATACAAAAATAGTGTTACTTACAGGCCCTCGCTAGTGAAGCATTCCCTTAATTCCTGTAAATTATTTCTGATTTCGCTACTTGATTTGTTAATTACGCATGTTTGATCGTGCTTTTCTTCAAATCAGTAACTTAATGTTGTGAGTCTTTGAACTCTGTTCCTGAGGTGGTAAAAAAAAGATAAAAAATAAAAAGGCAGGCACTTACTGCTGTTTATTTTGCGACTGCAGTGCATTGCCCTCCTCCCCCATAGGCATACAAACCACAGATGCTTTATTGTTCTCAAAGCTTTATTTGAAGATTGCTTCAAGTATTAACAGGTTGCTTCGGTCTCTAATTTTTTCTTTCCAGCTTGAGGATGAAGCTCTGAAATACATCGGTGCACATTGTCCCGAACTGGTGACCTTAAACCTTCAAACATGCTTAGTAAGTAAAGCTTCCTGTGATTTCCCAGCTCAGCCATCATTGTGCATTTAGAGGCCGTCTCTAAGCCGAACCATGCAGAATGTACTCCATCCCAGAAACGTCATCATCTGGGCAGACAGGGCAATTGTAAATTTACGAGACTTTTAAAAATAGTTGATGAAAAACAGCTTTTTGGTAGCATTCAGTAATGTTGAATAAGCCCCCAAAACACTGTGATAGCATTCACTTTGTCAGAATTGTTTCTCTCTTTGCCCTGCCCACGGGGCTTCTGAACTCATTTGCAGGACTAGCTGGAAAAATTCTTTCCACTGGGCTGGAGTGTTTGTGTGGTGATCTAGCCAGATGGTTCCTCTGCTCTCTTCATGAAATTGAACCAAGAAATGCAGTTTCCCTGCACAGAAGGGCTCTAAACCAGTTATTCTGCAGTGCCAGAAATGTATATTTATGCCAAAAAAGAAATTGGAATGAGCTCTTTGTACATACCATCATGCGGTTTGTCTGATGCAGTAACTGGACAGTCTCTTCATTTTCCACGGAAGCGGACAAGGCCTTTCGGGGCTGCAGGGCTGCCCTTTCCCAGTCCTGTTTGAGGAGTAGCTTTACCAGTTACTGGACTGGCTAGAGACTGGTGCCCATCCATCTGAGACTGGGCGCTTGCAGAGGAGGAGCTGAACTGTTAGCAAGTTCCAGCCCTGCGTCTGGGGTCTAGCGGAGAGGCAGGAAGGGGAGAGACAAACAGGCAGAAGGGAGAAGAAAACTAATAAGGTTCTTGATTGCTATAACTGAAAATACCAAGTTCTACTCGGTTTCGTCTCGCGCCAGAATTTGGGCTTACCAGCCCACAGACGTGCTGTTTGCTATTTCAAAAGAAGCAATGCCTCGGTTGGTGCTTTTTTCTGTGGGAATGGAGTCTCTCTGCCTCTGAAGTACCAGAACCGAAGACTTAAGTGAGGTTTACCCTGGTCCTTTAGGACGCACGGCCTCTGCCACCTCTTTCCCTTTTTCCCTTATTCCACTGCTTGCGTTGCTCTTGATCCCGTGCGGCTCCTTGGCACAGCCACGCTGAGTCACAGCCCCTTGTGCTCTTGCTTATGTGGGTGAACATCTGGAGCGGATTTGTGCGCCGGTGCCATCCCAGAGCAGAGCACGCGGGGCCGGCCGGACGCTGCGTGTCCGGGGACGCAGAGGGTCGATGGAGCTGCCGCGCCACGGCGTGAATTTTAACGTGATTTCGGCTGTGAGCCTGCCTCTCGCAGTTCAGGTTTTGGTCCCAAACCACCGAAGTATATTTTTAAAAGGCTGTTTGTGAAAACAACCTGCTGCTTATTTTGTGGGTAACTCTGACGGTTGGGTGCTTTCTCATCTTGAGTTTCAGCCGAGAAGGTCTTTACAAGTGAGGGTTGCAAAGGAAGGCAGGAGACCGAGTCTAGGCCTGCTGCTGCAGTGCCTTCCCCCATCGCTCACGTGGCCCAGCTCGGAAACGTTTCCGTGCATGTGGAATCACTTTCCGAATGTTTACCAGTCACTTCAGTGTGGCTTATCCTGTTTCAGCTGCTCCAGTGAAATACTTGAATGCATTTTTGGGTTGAAAGAAGCATAACTTGGCCTCAGTGAAGTGCCTGGTTGGAAGCCCGAGAAGGAAAATATGCAGTGCCTTGCACCTCCACCTACATTGTTATGGCTTGTGATGCTGTTATTGTTTTTCTTGTAGCAAATAACAGATGATGGTCTCATTACAATATGCAGAGGATGCCACAAGTTACAATCCTTGTGTGCTTCAGGCTGCTCTAACATTACAGATGCCATCTTGAATGCCCTGGGACAGAACTGCCCACGGCTTAGGTAAGTTTTCACCGCGGCGTTACCCGAGCTCCAGTGATGTGTTGCATGTTGAGCAAAGGATCTTGGTGTCATGGCCACGTAGTATTTGAGACGTGTTAGAGTTGGAAGGTGTTTCTGAAAGCACGCTTTTTATCACTGAGCTTTTTCCAGGCAGTTGCTATGGGATGATCGTAATTGTACCCAAACTTCTGGTTTCTAAACTTGTGCGAGTAAAACAGTGGTAAAAGAGCTCCATGCCATGGTGGTGTGCACTGCCAATAGACTCGCTTAGTAGCCGTCTCCTTTTACACCATTGTCTATCTACTTTTTGTTCTTTTATGAAAAACAGTTGAGGTTAGGTTACTTTTGTGTTGAGGACTGAAAACACATTTTAAACAACATTGTTTCCTCTTGACATGTGATATTAACAGGTTTTTCACGATTTTGTAGCAGGTGCAATTTGTGCAAACTTTCACTGTGCTTGACAGAGTGGGCTTCCAGCGGCATCTCTGCAGGTGCTTGGGTTTGGGGTTTTTTTTATTTTTTGAGACATTTTATTATTAGGACAAGTTTCTTCAGGAAGACTTTGCTCTAATTCAGAAAATGGCCAGGTGCAGAAAGAAGAGCCAGTTTTATTATCTGACATCTGTAGCAGCCGAGTGGCCTGTATTAAATGGCATAAGATACGTGTCTTCCAGGGAAAAACAAAACACAAATGTTTTCCGTGATATCTCTTTTAAAGAACTACGGGTACAAAGTGTAGCATACAAGTTGTATGGACACCAGTTTTGAAAGAGGAAGGTAAAACATGGTTTCGTTTCCAAATGGTTTGTGTTTATGTTCAGCTGCAGCTTTACAGTATTAAGCTCCATACGGTAAAATGCATAATGCACTTTAGAAAGTTGGCTTCCTTTTCTATAAAGGTAGATAAATATGTTAATGCTGTGAAGGAAACCTCTGTAGAGCTGTGGTAACTGTCTGCCAGAAAGTTTATGTTTTCACAGAAGCAAGTAGTTAGCCTCTTTGAAGATTTCAGACTCTTCTGTTGTGGCATTAAATATTTATTCTCAAATGCTCATCTGCCAGGTTGTCGTGTATTACACCCTTTTTCACGATGAGATCTGTATTTGGGGTGGAAACCAGAGGCGATCACTCGGGGAGGTTGTGGAGTGTCCAGCAGCGAAGGTTTTTAAGAGCACCCTAGTCCAACATTTGTCGGATTAGACCTCCCTGCCTCGTAGCGGGGTACGGACTGGATGACCCTTGGAGTTCCCTCTTAGCCTGACTTCTGTTTTTCTTTCCCTGTGACCTACACTCAGGTATAGAGGGTGGATGCTCTGTGCAAATTATCCTCTCAGAGAGCACAGCCTAAACCGGGTCAAACTTTTCTGGGTTGCTGGAAGCTTTTAATGAAACACTCTGAAAAGCAAAATGACTCCACCATGGTTATTATAAATTCTTTCTGTGCAGAATATTAGAAGTTGCAAGGTGTTCTCAACTAACAGATGTGGGCTTTACCACTCTAGCTAGGGTAAGTGCTTATTTCCACTTTTTCATCGAGTATCTTTGCTTTCTTTTCATGATAGATATGAACAAACAGTAGCTTTCTCTTGAATGTCGATTTTTGTAACGCTTTTGATCTTGACGTTTGAGTGGAAGCTAATTTACTAAAATCAGGTTGTATGTAATCTTTGGCGTTGTCCTGATCCACGCATCTAGAAGGGTGTGCATCCAAACTACATGAAATGTTAAATACTTGGGAGTTACAAACTTGACTGTTTGCTTTTCTAGATTAATCTGTGTTGCCTACAAGTGACCCTAAATTTAACTACCTTTGCTTTCTCTGAATAAAAACCTCTGTGCCTTTAAATGAGTAAAATAGCCAGATTTTCTGTACTATATACTTGGTGCTGTTCGTAAAGAAGCAGCAAACTTTCCTTCCGGTCACAATGTTTCATGGAAAAAAACCTTCACTTTTAAAAAGAACTGTCTTTATTGTAGTTGTGTTTATATTTGCTGTCTGACCTTTGCATTTAGCTTGTGTGTTCGGTCTTCTGTTTGTTCCTAGAACTGCCATGAGCTTGAAAAAATGGACCTGGAAGAATGCGTCCAGGTAGGAGGTGCCACCTCTGGCTATTTCTCTTTTAGCACGGTCACGGCGGTGCGGAAAGATGGCGAAAAAGTAGTAGACTGTCTCCAAATGAGAACTTGATTTAGAGTCCTTGAGCAAGAAGATGAGATGTATTTGGATGTGAAAATACTGCTTTTGTAGTTTGTTCATATTTCGTAGTAATAACTGCTGCTGTAAATAATAAAAAATCTTTAATAGTAGTAGGTGTGTCCTGAAGGTCACGTAGTAGGTGTGTGAGTTGTGACCCTTGACGCAAGATAAAGTCCCAGAGTAAGATCTGTACGCATAAGGCAAGGAAAGGTCGGTGCTACATATATTGCTAGAAATAATGAAAGTTACGTCCTTTTTGAAAAAAACAGAGCCAGATTGATTGAACAGCAGTGATTTCATAGAGGACATGGCAACAACCTGAAATAAAACTGGGGTGCCCATGCAACCATTAGCCTTCCTCAAAGGCAGTGGGATGTAATGTAATGGGTCTGTTATTGCCGAGTCTCTTACAACCCCGTGCTGCAGCTGTCTTTGTTAGTTTTAAAGAGGTCTCTTGTATGTGACTACACATTGTTCCGTAGGGTATGTGCTATAAGCTGATAACGGTTTCAAGGTAGCCTTTACAGGGGCAAATAGTTGAATTTACTCAAGATCACATGAAAAATCTGTAACCCTAAGGATAGATTTGAAACCGATTCAGATAAAGACAGTGGAGATAATAGGATTTTGCTTCCTGCCATGAGAACAGTGTGACCCCGGTATTCTGTACTTCCTGATGTTTACAGGGCAGAAATTGAGATCATCACAAGAGGAAATTAAAATAGTCCAGACAGGAAGTGATTTAAAGTTAACCCAAAAAAGGAAGAAGAAAAATTGGGCTGTGTCCTTGGACTGACTGCATTGAACAAAGACATCCCAGCAAGTTCCCTTCTGAATGCTTTTAGATTAGAAAGCCATTGTGTTGAGTCTCTTTCTTCCTGAAGAATAAAGAGGAACAATTCGGCAATCCACCGAGCTGTTGGAAGGGGATTTGAACACCTCTTGTACTTTCAGAGACAAATGTTTAGGAGACATTGTGGTGTTGAAGAGGTCTGCTCACTTGCTTCTCTTTAATTGTGAGCTTATTTCGGGATTGCTACTTAAGGACGTTAAAAAAACCCAGCAATACCTCTGCATTAACAGTCCCTTAAGGACACGAGTTGATTTCTGTAAGGGAGTGGAAGAATCTGTACACCTGAAGTTTGGTCATGCAGGAGACGAGTTCTTGAGGGGCTCAGGAGAGTGACTGTGGGGAACACTGTTGTGGATTAGGTGACAGTTTGCAGTTTTTCTTTCGGGGGGGTGGGGGAAGCCCTTGTGCAAAGCACCCAGCATGAAAGGGCTCTTTCTTTTATTCCAGATAACAGACAGTACACTAATCCAGCTTTCCATACACTGTCCACGGCTTCAGGTTCTGGTGAGTATTATAAGTGAGACTTTCAGCATTTTCTTTCTATCAACAAAGGGATTTTAAGCACTGCCTGTGGGGATTTGTCTCTTTGACTTCATAGACATGTTGCGAAGGCTTGGAAGAATTCGACTAGAAACTTGACCCCGAAGAACCTATTGTCCCTCCCCTACTGCTAGCATTAATCATACGCCAGGCACCCACAGCTGCCTGAAAATGAATTATAGGACACTGGATTCTCCTGGTACCAGCCTCTAGCTGTCCTCAGCAAGCCTAGCAGAGTCTGTCTACAAACTGGGCTGTCAGTCCATATGTGGGAGCGGAGACTGCAGCCCTTCTCACTGGTAGTATGGAGCTGGGCAGCTGAGACCTGGAAAGCTTTGCTGGCTCTGGAAAGCGATGTTTCTCTTGGTCTAAATTCCTGGGGTTTTAGTCTCAGTCTCCTCTGCGTCCCTGCCTGTACTGCTCCGTTGTCATTATGAGAAAACCTGTCCTGGGAGGTGGGGGGATGCAGTCAGTGGGTTCTCCTGTGCAGCCATCCTTTCTGCACACTGTGCTCCTCAGCAGAGAAACAGGCTGATGGCTATCTTCTAGCTCAAGCCCCGCTTCCTCGTCACGAACTCTTTAAGATGCAGCCCCCCCCAAAAAAAATTGCACCAAGTAGGTGACATTTTATTTCTGCTGGTTCTTAGACCCAGTGACAGGGTCCTTCCCACGATGTGTAAGGCCGCAGATTTTACAACAGCGGTTTCTTCCATAGCAGAGGTATTTATTCTGTTTCTGTGCCGTCCTGTCTCCTGGCCCTGTGGGTCTCATCTTTCAGCAGCTGCCTTTCCCGTTGCGCTTCAGCTATGAGTTTTCCTTTTGCAGGCATGTTAATCATTGGAGGCCCACAGAGCCCAGCGCCTGCGGTCTGGAGTGCAGCAGTGGCTCCAGTGCAAGGAGGGAGTATAGACCTGTCCAAAAAGCCAGTGTGGCAAACCAGTCCAAACCTATGAGATGTGGGCCATCTTCTTTCTTGTCCCGCCGTGTCCCCCAGTAGGCTGTTGGCTTCTGCTTGCCAATGGCAGAGGCTCCTAACTTGCTGTGTTTGGGTGCAGAGTTTGTCCCACTGTGAGCTGATCACGGACGATGGGATTCGTCACTTGGGAAACGGCGCCTGCGCACACGACCGCTTGGAGGTGATCGAGCTGGACAACTGCCCTTTGATCACGGATGCCTCCCTGGAGCACCTGAAAAGCTGCCACAGCTTGGAGAGGATAGAACTGTACGACTGTCAGCAAATCACACGGGCAGGGATCAAGAGACTCAGGGTAAAAAAGGAAATTAAAACACCGCTAAGGCTGTGACTTGAGCACTTTATCTGGTGGAGAGGAGGGAGGGCTGAGGTTTCAGATTCCTCAGGATCTGGTGCTCCATTCTTAAAAGTATTGTGAGAACCATCATCTCTGAATTTAATAGCTGTTGCGCACTCAGAAGATTGGATAGGGATGACCGCTAGCTGGTAGGGAGGAGAGGTAATTGCTGTGTCCACGGAGGAGTAGCAGAAGGGAACGGAGGAGACCCAGCGTGCAAGTGCTCGTTTTACAGGCACTATTACGTGACGATGCTCTCCCAAACGGGACCAAGAGTTTGTGCTGCAGCAAATGTGTAGAATGGCACCTCTTCTCCACTGCTTTATATGCTCAGTGTAGATTGTAGTGCACTTCATACTGACAGTTCCCAGGTAGACAACTCAGGCTGATCCTGTAACAGAGTCAGTCTGCTGTAGGGGAGGCTGCGTGGCGTTGTGAGTGGGACAGAGCCAGGGCTGCTCTGTCACTAGCTGCCAGTCATCTCAGGCACTCTGTGTCCCAGTGATTCCCTCTGAGTTTATTTCTCCATCTGTGAAAGAGGAGTAATGATACCATTTTATTTGCAAAGAGAACCCAGAACTGTACGGTTAGATACTGTTTTGTTGCCCACGGCTACCACAGGATTAATGGGGAGGAAAGAGCATCGGTTTTCCTTTTCCCCTGTAACTCTGATTTCTGGTCACAGAAAGAACTTGCTAATCCACAGTCTGGGGAAAATCACGCTGGTGAACTGAAAGAGCTTGACTCTAGTTTTTAAGTCTGTGTTAGTTTGTAGTCCGAAGACAAGCAAGCCAGGCCTATTTCAGCTTCTCTTTGACTCTTGCACTGCCGCTACCCTTGTCACTTGACACGTTGTGTTTGTCTTTTCAGACGCATTTACCCAATATTAAAGTCCATGCCTACTTCGCGCCTGTGACTCCACCTCCTTCGGTTGGAGGCAGCAGACAACGCTTCTGCAGATGTTGCATCATCCTATGACACTGGAAGTGGTCATCCTTGCAAACTGAGTATTTAATTACACTTGTAGAATTACGGTGGACGCCAGTATCTTCAAGGAAAGCGATACCAGTGTCATTTGCAAGGGCCAGTGAGCAGGGCTGTGGTGCCAGGCCCCTGTAGCCACCCATACACATACATATACACACCCCACCTGCTCCAGCAAACTGATGAACTCGGCAGTACGGGAGCTGGAGCTGTGTTGGCTTTTTCTGTAGGTGGATTGGTATAATTCTGAACCATTCCTACTGGGCATGCTCAGATGAAATCATTGCAGTAAGGAGGGGAGGTTTTTGTGAACCTGGAATGACTGTTGCTGCTGTTGAGGTTGGAATAGTAACTGAAACGCTTTGAAATGGGGAGAGGGGGAGAGGAAAGGAACATGCTTTAACCCTGCATCCGTTGTCCAGAAGAAAAAAAAAAAAAAAAGCCTGAAAATCCCAACAAGTTTTGTGTCCATTTTTCAGTGAGGGAATGAAACAGCAGCTGTTGCGAGACATGATTTACTCGTGCTTCTCTACTTCCCGTTCCCTGCTGACCACCCTGAGCATGCTCACATTGAAGGTTCACCTGTTTCTTCTGTGTTCTGTAGCATCCAGCTCAGAGGCTTCCTAGATTGTTGTGATATAGCTTGAAATCTGTAATGCCAGGCTCAGTTTTTTTTACCCTCCCTACATCCTGCTTTTTTTACAGATTTCTAATTCAGTAATTTTTTTTGAGATTTACCAAACAAAAGTTACGAATCGGTAATTGAAATTTTAAAAAGTACTTTTTACCATTAGAAGCCTGAGCCTCTCATGACCTGTTCGGAAGATTTTTAAATGGCAAGTGAGCTGCGCTACAGGCTAGGCTCTTGTAGGCTTCTTGGCCTGTTTTTATCAGTGGTTGGGTGTCCGAATTTGTTTTGCATTTCAGGTTTTATCCCAGTGACAAGAATATAACTCTTGATAGAGGGGGAAAAAGTTATAGTCTCTGTTCCAGTGACTGTAAGGTCCCTACTCCTCCTGTCCTGTCCTTCCGACCCTTCATCCTGCCCCCAAGGAAAAGCAAAGTAGAATCTTTTTGCTTGTTGCCCGATCAAGAAATAATCACTCGCTAATGGAAGCAGGAGGAACAGCAGGCCTGAAAATACGCCCTCGATTATTGTCACGTTTTTGTACGCTGAGGTGCGAGCGCTGGGTGATTTTGCTGACTTTTGCCTCTTCCGCAGGTAAGTGTCTTGCCCTGGAGAAGGAACCATCTGAATGAAAAGGGGGTTTGCTATGTGCCAGTCCTTCCCAGCTGTCAGGTTTTGTGTTCATAGCAGCTGGTTTTGAGGCATTCCAGGCAAGATTAGCCCAGGTGCTTCAGAGGAGCGTAGACAGCCGGGGCCAGCTCTGTGAACTCCCGGTTCCTTGATGCTGGCAGTTCCAGATGCCCAGTATGAAACATGTGAACAGATGGGCAGACGCCAAGGGTTTAATGGGGCAGAACTTGGTCAAACTCTAACAGGTTTGTGGAAGATGAGCTGACGCGTAAGTAATTGCGCTCTTCCTGCCGTCTGCACCCTGGGATGGAAGGGAGCGCACATGTTTATGGATGGTTCCCAGCTGACTGAGACAGAGAGGAGCAGGTCCGTTTAATCATCCTAGCTGCCAGCAGCCAAGGAAGTGGTGCTTCACCTCTGTGCTGAAGAATCTCGTAGTGTGGGGGAAGAGCAGGGTGCAGCACCAGGAATGGCTATTTTCGGGTCCTGGGGGCTTGCGTTTTCACTGGGGCTTTGCTTTGAGGGCAGTGTGTTGCTTCCCACCCTCTTACGGCTGTCTGAGCTATTCAGGCGGTCAGAAGGGTCGCTTACTACCACCGAAGCTGTATCCCCTTCATCTAGAACTTAAAATTTCCCCCACCCATCTGTGTATGCTTAACAGAGTCTTGCAGATGCACAGTCTGCTGGGAGGAAATCCAGTATGCTGTGTTTAAAAGGATACTGTCAATTCCTTTCCTGTAGATCGCTTTTAATCCGTTATATTTATTCAAATCCTCTTTAGCGCTGTGGACTCTCTCCTCAACGAGCATGTTCCTATACTTCATTTGCAGAACTCCTTTCTCTGATTTTCAGGGTGGCAGAAGATAATGGTGCTTCCCATGGTAACAGACTGACTCTGAAGGGGTGGGTGCGCCTGGGGCAGCACCCAGCAATCACAGTATTTGCACAGCTCTGGGAAGAACACTTTGTTTAGTTTATACTGTGGCAGGGGGGGAGCTAAAATGGATTTGCAAGCCAGGGTGTAGTTGGCTGACTGATTTCTTTGTAACAGAGCATGAGTTTTCAAGGGAAAACTCAAGAATACAGAACCCAAAGCATTTTATTTTATTTTTTTTTCAAACAGGGTGACAGCATTAAGGTAGCTCAAACTACTTGACAGTGTCCTTTTAAGTCAATTATCCGTCTTCAAATGGACTATTCCTTATGTTTGTATTTATAAATACCAATAAACACCATTTTCCAAGCTGTGTCTTACTAGAGGAATACCTTTGTGGAGAAAAAAAACCCAAACCTCCTGCACGTGGCAGCACACCGGCCATGGGCTGCGTTTGGGAATGCTGTTTCTGCTCCGCGTGCCTGCGCCCTTCTTTCTGCGGGGCCGGAGGAGTGCTAGGTGCCGGCTCGAGCGCTGGCCCCGGGTTTGAGCTGGTGGCTGCAGAGGGCATCGAGCACTGAGGTTCGAGGCCCATCTTTTAGAGGAAAGTCTTTGTACTGTCGTTTTGAGGGGTAAGTGACGTAAAATGGTGGCTCTACTAAGGGTTCGGTGAGGAGCAAGCCCTGACTGAAAATCAAATCGAGATGAAAGCTCCCTACTTGTGCCAAATGCACCTTTTCCAGCCTCTGCGCTAGACTAGCTGGACCCAGGCAAACCCGGTCCTCCCTTTGAGACCCTGAGCTGTTCGCTATACATTGTCCCTTTCCTCGTCCTCCCCTGCAAACCAGCGTGCACCCCGGAACCCTAAGATGCTTCTGCAGAAGCTGTGTCCCACAGTCGTAGAGCGGAGAGGCTGGATGGTGTTTTGCTGTAACCTGGATCTGCGTTTCGGCATCTTAGCCCGGTTGGAGCTGCCCTGGCCTCGACCTGCTCTTGGACTTGGCGAGCAGAGGGGACGTCTCTAGGGAAATAACCTTCTGGACTAAGTGCTGGTGAGATCCTCCGGGGAGGTGGTGTGAGGAGAGCTAATGCAACCAAAAATTAGGTTTTTCTGGTCTTTCAAGACACACAGCAGCACTTTTTATCCCAAGTCTGTGACTGCTCCTGAAGAGGATGAGGATGTGGCAAGTGTAACGTGCTGTCACAGTGGTTATTTAAAACAAAAACTTTAACAAATTCCTATTTTCTAAGCATCATTGTAATTTTTTTTTTTTTTTAGTTTTTTTTTATTTTACTCTGAATGTGTTGTTCATGGCTGGCCCATGGTGTCATAGTTTTGGGGTTTGGGGGTTTTTTTGGTTTGGTTTTTTGTTTGGTTTTTTGTTTTTTCCTGGGGTGGGGGGTGGATGGGAGATCGGTATGACAAGGTTCTTTGCTACAGTGTCCTGTGGTGGGGGTGTGCCCTGAAAAAACATCTTACCCTCTTCTGATGAAGGATTCCATGGTGGTTTTTTTTTTGGGGGGGGGGGGGGGGTGGGGGGTTGGTTTTTTTTTTTGTTTTTCA
>JANZLQ010000086.1:44095985-44113426 GCA_026212715.1 Elanus axillaris | reverse complement strand
GTTGAGTGAGGGAAAAGGAGGTCACAGGACCTATGTGAGGTCATCCAGTGATGCAAGAAGGTCAGGCTGTAGGGCTTTGCCAGATCATTGTCATTTGTCCTACTTAAGTGGTTCCCAAACGTTTCCTCCTCTTCTCCAACCTCCAGATCGATACCACCCCCCCTCCCCGCCCTTACTTCTGGCACTTCTGGACCACGTCCCCTGCTTCCACTCCAGTGTTTGAACCCCAAGGGCTCGGTAGCCCTAAGCCCAAGAAGCACAGTCCTCACCCCTGGCTCCCTGGCACTCCGGCTGGAGGGGAGTGAGTTAGGAAAAAGAGCTGTTCTCCATTTTCTTTCCAGTCAGACGAGAAGACGTGTGAGGATTTAGCAGAAGGCGACCGCTATTCAGCACCTCCCGACAGCTCTTTCCCACCGCTGGATGAGGATGTCGGCACCTCCACGTCCTCGCTCTTCATTGACAGCCTCACTACGGAAGGTAGGGGCAGGTGGGGTGAGCAGCCGTGGCAGGGACACCCCGTCCTCGACGCTTATCCCCGCAGAGGTCTTTCACTCCGACGCCTCGTAAAGCCAATTCGTACCCAGATAAATACAATGGCAAACCCCTCTTCGAAGCGCAGGGCAGGGGTGGGAACGGGAGGCAGAGGGACGGAGAAGGAGGAGCAGCCTCAGAGGTGAGACTCGGAGTGATGTGGCAAGGGGTGAGCTGAAACCCTCCGGTGGGAAGAGCTTTACAGGAGCCTTTTTACGCATTTGTGAAGGTCGACGAGCAACTGGTCCCTGGTGGATAGATACCCCAGCATCATAACAGAGGGTTAATACTGTATACAGGGGCTCGTGCTTTCATGTGCTTGGTCCTCGCTGGTGACTCAGGGTCGTCAGTGCTCTCAGACTGGCAGTACTACAGCACGGGCTTGTAATTGCCCTCTGCTCGGGAATGGTGTTCATTCCAGCATAGGAAAGCTCCACATAAGGACCTGCGTTTCCCTCGAGACACCCGTGTTCTAAAGCTTGATAATCCTATTAAGACAGGGCTGGCTCCTCCGATCCTAGCGGCAGGTATCACTTCAATTTTGCTGCTTAATAGTCCCTAACGCAAACTGCTAATTAGAATAAATAGAAAGGAACATTAGTAATTGTCCTTCAGCAACGGGAAGGAGTTGGGGGGGAGGAACAGAGCGCCTGGCTGACAGAGTTGACTTTGAAAGGAGCAATTAAAGGAAGGGGGAGTGTAACACCACCACTGAGATTATTTTCCAACTCATCACCAATTCTTGGAAAAAGAACAAGAGGCTTTCTGTGACATAGTCAAGCATGAAGTTAATTTGTAATCTTGGAAGGAAACAAACAGCCAGCTGCATCAGGCAGCGAACTTTATCTGGAGAAGTACAGCAAAGGAACGAGCAAAGCAAAGGAGTGGACCCACCCCTCTGCATCCTCCCCAGCCAGCCCAGCTCGCTGGCTCTGCTCACGGAGATGGTTGGGAACGCGTCTGACTCGCTGGTCATGTGTCAGCACTGCAGCGAGCCAACGTGTAAGCCAAGCAGTAAGAATTCGGGATCGGGATATTGGCTGGACTCGCGAGGGTGATGGAGAGCATCAGGACGTAAAGCCTTGGACAGTATATCCCGGTTCTTCCAGAATGAGATGAAGAGTGGAATTGGATTTTGGGGCCCTGTGGAAGACATCTACAGCGTAACATCCCATTGATTTATTCGGGATGTATTGGCAGCGTGTTGCTGCCAATGCCATAGTCTGAACACAGACGCCCACGGGGGCTGGGGCCCCATCCAGCATTCATTTATCGTTCTGCTTTGCACACTGAGCAAATTCAAAGACTGGTTTCCTCAGACGTCTGTGCTCCAGGTGCCACCTTTGTGAAGGAAGACAATGAGCCATAAGGCACACGCTTCCACCAAACTCAGAGGTTTAAACCTGTCACTGGGCACGTAAATGCTGTGCAAAAGCTGTGTTCTGTCAGTGGCCCCGTTACAGAGGGATGAAAGCGGGTGGGAAGCATGCAGGATATCATAGAAGGCTCCTAACTTTATTTTTTTTTGCCTTTGTTTTCTTCTTTTAGACGATACAAAGCTCAATCAGTATGCAGGAAGCGAAGGTAAGCCCTTAATCTTCTCTCTGCCTGCTCACATTCGTTCCAAGTGAAAACATGTTACACTGAAATCAAATGCACCGGGGAGCTGCGATTAGTCAGCGGGGTGGACAGGTGAAACTGAGATTGCAGGGATGTAATCAAGATAAGACTCCTATTACCCTTACCCTGATTAATACCATTTCAGGTAGTGAAAAGTGAGAGTCGGGGCCAATCCCTTTTACCCTGCTGCTGTTTGCCTACTTTTCCCACTTAGGCGTGTTGCACAAACTAAGATGACGAGTTTTCTCCTGGCGTGTAATTCCCTCTCTTTGCAGTTTTTGCATAGACACAAAGTCCCCTATTCTTTTGAATTGCCCCAGCTGTGCCAAAAGCACTGTAAAATCCAGATCTAAGAAGCGTCCTTAGCCCAGCTCTGCCTTTTTCATCTCTGTTCCTGTGAATCCCCTCTCAGCCCGAGTGTGTTCGTCAGCCCCAAGGGCAGGGAACCGAACTGTTGCTGTAGCGCTCTTACTAATTCCAGAGTATGGGGAGGACCTGAGCGCTCTTCACCTGATATATCGGGTTTGTAAGAGCTGTGGTTGTATGCCAACCACAAGCCCATCCCTCTTACCTGAAAGCAGTTCATGGAAGTTAAACTGGCTAAACTGGGTGCAGGAGGCATGGGGCCTTTGAAACGCATGATCTTTCCAGTTTCAGCCAAATTGCTCCCCAAATGGCTGGTAATGTCACTGTTAATATATGCCACATAGACCCTCTGCAGCTCTGTGCGATTGCATATTCATAGCCGAGGACCGAGGGCAAGCTGGAGGGCTGTGGGTAAGACACACTGAGGACCCCGCTCAGCATATGGCTAATGGCTTTCTATTAGAGTGAGCAGCCAATATATAAAGAATATGGATTGGGGGGGGGGGGGGCGTTACTGCACGGTGGTGGTTTAATCTTTCAGACCGGTTACTGCTATCGTGCAGAAAGGATGCTCGAGCTCAGACCACGACTCTCTGGTGCATCTTCCCCTCTTGTGGAGCCTGGCAGTAGCCGGCTAAGTTGTTCAGTCGTACGTGCAGAGCTCTGAAAGGTCTTGCCTTGCTTTTCTTTTCGGTTACCAAGGTCTCAGCGCGGGTCAAGACTCAGCTGAATCCTTTTTTTATAGGTCTGGGAAGCAGCCTTCCTTCCAAGAAAGCAGGCGCCCCGATTCACACAGGTACTATTGTGGGGATCGTTCTGGCTGTGTTGCTCATTGCAACTATTATCCTGGCTGGAATTTACATCAACAGCCACCCCACCTCCAACGCTGCCCTCTTCTTCATCGAGGTGAGTGGAGAAGCTTATCCCTGGCTGGTTTTCTCTTACTCTGCTATCAACACAAATCCTAACCTTCCAGAGGAGAGCAGGGAGCTGAGAGAAGAGGAGAGAGGAACTTTGATAGAGTTCATATCCGAGTTTCTTTTCATGGTCCTACAGTCACAGCTAATCTCCCAGCCTCCAGTTGATGATGTTTTAAACTTAGGCTCTCTGCCTCCCACACTGTTTTATTTTGCTCCCTTTCACACGCTCCCTTTCACACATTGCCTTTTTTCCCCCCATGCCACGTTAGACTCTTCCACCTGCTTGCATGAGCAGTCGACACACAGCCTGGTTGGAGGGCTCAGTTGGAGCTATGACATAATTGAGATCTGCCTTTTGAATTGCCCAGCTGGATTTTGTTGACTAAAATTGTCAGACGTTACTGATAGATGTCATGCCATCAGCTACTGTGTAAGTGGTGGTGTGAATGCTCTAAATGGAAGATTTTAATTCTCGGAAAGATGGGGGGTCCAACAATCTCCATCTGCTCTTAAAAGCCAGGAGACCGCTTGGTGCAGGATCCCGAGGCAGTCAGAAGTGGGCTGAATCCTGGCACAGGAACTGCTGCAGAGGGAGCAAGCAACACTTAGCCCTCAGCCTTTCCTTATCACTCGCTGGCTTTTTCCTAGAGCACTTGTCTTTCCTCCATCTGTCCTGTTTGCAGAGACAGGCTTCAGCGAATTGATCTACATGGCCTCTACCAGTTTAGTACCTGAGCACTTGGCAACGTTTGATGCATTTATCTATCACCCCGCTGAGAAGGGGCAATGCAGTTGACCCCGTTCCGCAGATGGAGAGGAGACACAGAGCCGACTTGCCTGTGGTCACACGGGAAGCCCGTGGCTGTCCTCAGCTGCTACCCCAGGCACAGGCCATCCTTGCTCTGAGGCTGATGTGAGCTTTCACTTCAAGTTTCCATTTCCTCCCCGCTCCCCGTTTTAACCTTGTTAGCGGGTCAGCTCAGTGAGATCGATGCATTGTCATGAACTCTTCTAAGCACGAAGCAATTTTTAAAAATTTATTTTTATTAATAAGAAGTCAAACTTGCACAAAGACAGCATTGTTTTTCGTTTCAGGACCGAGTTTGCAATTTCCCTGCAGGCTTGGTGTGAAAGGCTCTGTCATAGCTTCTGATGGGTCTTTGTTTCTGTCCACAGCGAAGGCCACATCACTGGCCCGCCATGAAATTCCGAAATCACACCAGCCATGCAACGTACTCAGAGGTGGAGCCGGCCAGCCAGGAGAAGGAGAGCTTTGTCGAAGCAGAACAGTGCTGAGCGCTTCTCCCCTTGCGTCTCAAACTTCCCATGTCTCAAGTGTTGGAGTCTTCTGTTATTCTATTGCAAAGTCTTTCCCCTCTTGGAAAAAGAAACAGCAAGTAGAGGAAAAAGACCCAATGGAGCATTTGAAAAGAATGAGTCAGGGCGATGCAAGGCTGGACTTGCCAGGATTCCTCATGGGACAGCAAAGCTCGCCGCGGCAGCAGTCAGTTGTGACGCTGGACTCTGCCTGCAGCCCGGCACCGAAGCCCTGGATGTGGCGGTAGAAAAAAAGTGCAGTCAATTTTTTAGCTTGGAATGGGTTTTTTTGGTTTGTGGTTGGGTTTTTTCCCCCCTGTGTGTGGCTGACCTCTCCCCTCCTCCACCAGGAGTCTTAACAGGGGCAGCAAAGTGGTGGGGGGGCAAATCTCAGTACGGGCAAAATACGCAGTTGCCTCAAGCAGCAGGCTCTTGGGGACAGCAAAATAGATGCTTTTTGCTGCACACTCGGGCTCTGCCTGCACTCAGGAAAGTCGGGCTGGTTGCATCTGCCCCTCTCCGGGGAGAGGCTGGTACTTGGGGGCAGATGCTGTTGGTGGCCCAGGAGGGGTAAGGTTGGCTCTCCAGGGCTCACCTCCCCTCTCCCATCCCCTCTCCCCCAGCTCCGTCCCCTTCTTCGCTCTCCCCTTCACCTTCTTTTGGGGCAGGTGACATTTAATTTTGTCTTCACGGCTGAGAAGCCTTGAGCCCTCGTCTTTTCATCCTGCAGTTGGTCTTCCACCACCGTGGCTTCAGCTCCCTGCCCTCTTCCCCTTTCAGAGCAACAGCTTCCACCCCCAGCTCCAGAGAAAGGGAAACCTGATCTATATTAAGGGCAAAACCCTGCAGAGGATTCACCTTCAGGATGGTTTGTGAGCCAGTGGCTCTGATGCACTTTTTTGGCATCTAATTAGTTTGCGAAATTACTAATTATGACCTTTTCCCTAAAGGAGACAGAGTGTGAAAAATTCTTAGATTCCTTCAAAAGACGTCCTCGTGGCATGGCCACTAATGCAGCAGGAACAGAGCAGGTCTTGATGGAAGAGGATGGGGACAGAGCACTAGCAAAAGCAGCGTCCTTCCACAGGCTAAATCCCAAAGTAAATCCAAGCTCATTCATGGGCATTTCACATAAATACGGAGTGAAGGCCTACATGCCTTGATACCATTGTAAAAAAAAATCTAAAAATCACCTTGTTAACATCACAGTTTTTAGAGTCTACTCAAGTCAGTAGAATTTTTTCTATTTTTTTTTATTTTGTCTGCGATAGGCCCCTGGTCCGTATTTGTACATATATTGCGATTCCAGAATCTGACCCTAACTAAGGGCTTCGACACTAGACCTCTCAGGGTTTTCTATTCCTCCTGTGCAATCAGAATTCAAGACTAATCTGTAGAAATACTCTACCCTACTTCCACAGATACCAGCTGCAGGATTGGGCCCTAAACTGACAAAAGCTTATATAAAAAGAGAGAGTCCAAAGTCTAGTGTAAGGTAGAGTTTTCTTTCCCCCACCAAAAACGGTGTTGGTTGTATGGGGCCCTTTTTTTTTTTTTTTTTTTAATTTTCTCTTGATCCTCAGTTATTTATTCTGATAATCATGTTTGGTGCATATTTTATCCACTGGCTGGTTCAGCTGTCACTGGTGGTGATTACTGCCAAAGGCAGGGTCTGTCTAATTAATGTTTTCCTTCTCATCTGCTGAATTTATATAGCCATTAAAGATAAATATGGATGCTTTGTGGCATTTAGACCCCAGATTATACTTTCTCATACATAGCCACTAGGGAGACTTTTGCTGCATCTTATTATGGCATAAAGGCACCAAAATGCTCAAACGGGGTAAGTCAGACTGAGTCGTGCCAAGTTGTTATGGCCCAGACAGTCTCTCTTTAGACTTATTTTCAAGATAAACTTTATTCCCAAATAAAGCTTTCAGCTGGAAGGTTGTTTTTTCCCCCTGTTTCCCTGAAGTAGAAAGAATTCAAAGGGATGCTGTCATCTAGTTTTTGCCCAGGATCTGATCTCCTTTGAAATGGTTATGAGCTGGTAAGGAATTTTCTCTAGATTTAACTCTTTCCAAATAATGGCCTTGTTTTTACTGTTTTACTGAACACGCATGCACAGTTACAGCAAGATTTTGGGTACTCCTCTTCCCCTACAGCCCCCTAGAAATGCTAGGAAACATCCAAGAGTACTGAAATGCTGCAAATTTAAAAGAAAACAGACTTTAAATAGCATGTAATTGAGCTGTATAAATCACTGGTGCATTACTGCAGCCAGGATCTTAGAAGGATTCAGAAGAGGATCAGATACTCAGGTGGAGAATGACAACATCCAAGTGCCATAGCACAGAAATGGCTGCGATGTGTAAACCACCTAGACTTCAGGGGAGATGCCAAGTTCTGAGTGCCTCGAGTAAAAAAGGCTTTTTTTTTTTTTTTTTTTTTAATTCCTTCCCTTTAAGGAAAGAAACAAAGCAAACTAGGCTATTCTGTAGCTGTGCACCAGATGTTTGGTCTGCCTTCTACTGAGGAATATGGTTTGGGTTATTGTCAGGTAGAGCATTAACAGCTCCAGTTCGTCATCTCTGAGACCCTGTGGTAGAGTAGATGGAGAAGTTACTGCCCATAGTCATGTGCCTGCTCTGAGATGAAGGTTTGGATCCACCCGGCATCTCCCACTGCCCAGCCTGGAGAAACAAGGCACTTACATGCTGTGTCTCAAGGAGGAGAAAAAAAATAAAAATATTCTGTCCTACCTTTCAACATGAGGTCTAGCTCTGGGCACTTGAAGGTCACATCTGGGAAGCTCGCGAGTCAGCAGGGAGCAATCTTTTCTGAATATTCTTTGCACATGGCTTTGTAGCGGAAGAGAAGAGGTTGTCTATTAAGCTCCAGAAAGCCCAACGGTAATGTTGCCGATGCCTAGAAGAAAGAGAAAAATGTCTTTACCATCAACAAGTACTGCTCTCGTGGTGAAGAGGAGAGGAGAGTCTGGGTGCAAGTGTAATGTTGGCTGCACCAAGTCAGGCGCCTCAGGGTCGATACTCCTTTCCTATCTATGTAACTCTGACTTCAAGATGCAGGTTAATCTTGCTAGTCTCGAGTGCCGAAGCAAGAACATAATGATGGTGACTATGATGTAAAGAGAGTTTGATTTTTGCTTTTAATCCTGTGGCTTCTCTAGCCACATCTTGAGGTTTTCCTCTGGATTCTGACGAACCCAGCATTTGGGCTTGCTTCAGAGCAGACTGCAAAATGTACATGTGTATATCGACCTGTATATTTTATAGCTATAAAATGGGCTGGGGCTGTTAGCTGTGCTCAGTCCATCGCTCAGCTGGTTAGAAGAAGATGCAAAACACGAACAACTGCCACAGCTCCTCGTTTGTCTTTCCAAGCACCATGCCCTGGTAGTTTGTGGCAACTGCTGAGCGTGTTGTTTGGGCTAAGGCAGAACACGACGTCACGTATCTGCTCCTTGGCCACTCACCTGCGTTCAGCAGTTGGGAAAACACAGCACAGGGTGTGTCAGAGACCAAGGAGAGGTTGGCTCTGCTCCTATGAAAGTTGGGGGCTGACCCCCCCATTTTTTACATCGATGGGAGCACGACCCAGATCAAAAAATATTCTCTTAATAACTAAAGGCCTACTTTCCACATACTTGAATTTACAGCACAGCTGGACTATTTTGAGGGACTAAAGGCACTTTAACTGTCTTTTAATGCAATGTATTTACTATGGATTATCTGCATGGAATACAGTCAATATTAAAAAAAATCTTCCTTTTGGACTGCTTTGTTTTCCAAAATAAAACATGCAAAGAATTACGGGTCATCTTATGTGAACTTCTAAGCAGGATGGGAATTATTTTCGTCCTGTATTATTTTAATTGACACTATAAGAATGTCAGGATTTTTTTTAAGACTCCTTTTCCGTCTTAGTAATAACACATCATTATCAGGAGGTGTTCCCAGGACACATCTAGGATAAAAACTAATGTAATTGAGGTTTGAATCAAGACTATAATTTTCTTCTCATTTTATTCTGCTCAGCTTATTTAGAGGTGGGGTTTTTTGCAGGCTTCTCAGCTTGAACAATGACGTTTGCTTGGCCCATTTGACTTTTTGACAGCAGTCAGATTTGGCATTTTGATCTCTGCAGTAGCCCCAAATTATTTAAAAAATGTAAATCACTTTAAAGGTCATTATCTGAGGCCTCTGGGTAGCACCTCCATGTTTACGCTTCCTTCGCTATTGTACGTTAGAAGTACGAACAAATCGGCATGCTGCAGTAACCGAAAGCAGATGATGAACTGTAGGAAAAGGCCCATCTTGCAATTAACTACGGATATCAATAGATTGATTCCTGTGGGAGCTTTGATAGCACTGCTTCCATGCCTGTTACACCTTGAGTAGCTGATAAGGGCATAGCCAGAACAAGGTCTTACCTGTAACCCTTTCCGTGCACTTACCTTCCAAACTGCTGTATCACGTAGAAATTCCCAAGGCAGCACAAAAAAAAATGGAGCAATTCAGTCCTGCTTCACATCCCCTACAAGAGGTTAAGTATGAGCCTCGTTAGAGACCTACGGAGAGAGAAGGATGTTTGGAGCTGGAGTTAATGTACTGGGTTGTGGTCCAGGAGATGCAAGTCTCCGAAAGTAAAAGATCTCCTGGTATCTCAGCTGCTCGTCCGTAATACGTGAACAATAACACCGTGTTTTGCCTGTGGCTATTTAAATTGTAAACTCCCCAGCCTGGGGCTGTTTCCTAGCACGTATGTGTACTGTTCTTGGCCTTGATTCTGCTCAAGGCGCTAAATGCACAGTTTTCTAAGCGTAACTTTGTCCCTGCTGCCCTTCTGAACTGAGTATCACCATTTTTTTGTGCCTCCTTTCAACGGCTATGACCGTGTTGCAATATTGGAAAAAGAAGAAATACGTGAGCTTCTTCTCATTTTCCCTTTCACCTTCCCGAGCCCTTGTTCATCCCCTCTTCCCCAGGAGTCTTTTCTAGGTTGGGAGAAACTGTGCTAACACAATACAAGCAGCTATAAGTAAATTTAAACATGATAAAAGAATTCTGCTCTCCCAATGCCTTGTTCTGTTTTTCTGAGCAGAGATGTAGCAGATATATAATTAGAAGATATATATTCTCTCTATTTATATATATATATATACATACACACACAGAGAAGCAAATACTTTACAATATATAAATATGCAAAAAAGCCAGCTCTCCTGAACAAATAGGTTTCATACTAAACAGTATCCCAGAAACAGAGGGGAAAATACTTTAGCCATTATGCAAATAAACAAGGGTTTATACCCTGGAAATGCAACTGCAACCTCAGGTACAACAGCATGCTGAACCATAATTAATAGCACTGAAAGCAAGTAGGGAGCAGATTGCTACAAAAGGGCTTGTGGGTGGTGGAATAAAATCGCAAATAGATGCACAGCTCTGAATCTGCATTTTACAATTGCTGTGGAATTAAGCTTTGGTTACGACTGGGAGCAGGGAATTAGAGCTCCTGAAGTCCTTGCCTGGCTGTATTTTAAATGTCTGTATGCCTTGGGTTGCCTCACCTAGAAAGGAAGGATGGGAAGAATTTCCTTTCTCACAAACAAATGGTAAATTTGCTAATATTTGTAAGGTACTTACAGATGCTCAGGGAAAAGGTGTTTTCAAGGCAGGGTGGAATTACTTGCTAAGGTAGCTGCAAGCATCATACACATGTCCATCTCAGAAGGTGTTTTTTTTCAGCTCTTATGCTCACTAAAGGAATTTAGAAATCTTCTCGAGTCAGCTTTCGAGATGAGGAACGGGTGCTGCTGTAGTCAACCTGTCTGACTAGAATACATAAAGCTCACGCTCGCCACGGCTGGGGTGGGGGGCAGCAGCACTCGCCCAAAGTGGGGCTCGTACAAATCCTGGCACAGGTTTGAGGCAAGCCATGAAGCTAATTATCATGCTATTTTTTTATTTTCTTTGTCAGACAATTTTCTAAGTTCGTATAAAAATACATTTCTGGCCCATGGATGCGAGAAACAGATTTTTTTGTTGTTGCATTCAGCAAAAGGAAATGTATTTTCACACACACTTCTCTATCTGACGTGCCTGCTGTTTGCCTTGGCCTTGCTCATCCACCTCTCCCGGGAGGATGCATCCACCTCCCCATCACCAGGGCTCCCCGAAGCGCTAACCGCTGCCTTAAACATCTGTACAACCTGCGCATGAACCTGCTGGGTGCTTGGAACAAAAATTCCGCCGGCGCCCGCAGCAAGGGCTCTCGGTATTTCGGGCAGGTAGTTCCATAGAAAACTTTTTCCTTTCATCCCTTAATCAGTCTGAATTCTAAAATGACTGATCCACAGACTACGCTAAAATTGCAGCAACGATGCCACCAGCACCCGTAGGCAGCTGCCTGCCCCACCGGCCCCTGCAGATGTATTCCCACCCGGCACGCTTCTGCCAGCCGGGATTCAAACGGCTCAAGCGATGTTTCTGCCACCACAAATTACTATCTTAAGCTCCACGCTACTCTCCCAAACGGCAGATTGGGGAAGATTAGAGGGTGGCGTCCTGTAGCGTGATAATTATCAGCACAGTTCCCAAAAAAGGCTCGACTAACAGGCTGGATCTAAGGAAGCAGAAAACACCTGCACATTTCCATTCCGCTACCACGAGAGGATCTCTGCAATAACCTTCATCTCCTCCCACGATTTTCTCAATACAAAAGGATGAGGAAGAACCTGGGAACCCCATTCACATACTGAAAATTTTCCAAAGGCTGGGGTTTATTTTTATTTTCCTTTTTACACAACAAATCCTGATTGTTTAGCAAGTGGGTCAGAACAGGCAGCGATTTTCTTTTCTCTCAGGAAAACTGAGCTAAATTTTGTTGGTCCCCGCCTCAATTTGAACTAAACTTACAAAAATTGACAGGTGGTTTTGTGACTTTTTTCAAAAACCTGACAGAATCTTCAGCACATGCTAGCAGAATGCGTGTAAAGCCCTTTTCCTCTGCACAAAATACGTAACTAATAATATTTCAGGATTGCTGCGATAAAGAAAAAAGAAAGCCCTTTCTATTTGTTTGGTTGGTTTTTTTATTTGGTTTGGGGTTTTTTTTTAGTATTGAAAAGAGTGGGTTTGCTATCCTTTTAAGAATAATAGTGGGTTTCATGCTCTGTGACAAGCTGCACGCAAGTACCTACTGGCTTCCTGGTGCCTGCTCTTGAGGGTTATTTCCATCACTCCGCTTCGCTGCATAAGAATTTTTAACCCTGCCAGCCTACAGACCTACAGAATAATAAGAAAACCCAGGGTGAGAATTTCTTAACTCCTTCACCCTTTCTAGCTGACGGAGGTGAGGATAACTCGCCGTGCCTGACTGTCCACAAAGAAATGAAGATCTGTGATAGCTCCCGCTGTTGGCAAGGCAAGCAAGTGATGCCTGGAGGTGTCTGACAGCAATAGAGATGCACGAGTTTGTACATGAATCTCCAAGAAACAGCCTGTGCCACGAGCTTTGGCACTGGGAACACGGGACTGCTCAACACACAGCAGTGAAGAGTAAGACAGAAGCTTGAAGCAATCATCAGGTTAATTTCTTTAACATTTATGCTACCCCTCATTATGGCACTTTATTGATAATTCCATCCCTCTATTGCAGGCCAGATTATTTTCCCTCCCCAGACAGGACAGCCGCCTTGGCTTCTGCAGAGTTGCTCTGCAACTTTGAAGAGAATTTGCATCCCTACGGAACCAAGGTTTTTCTTGGTGTTTCTTCAAAGGAATAATAGGGCCTACCAATATGCTCAGCCTGAGAAAACTGATAAGATCATAAAGCAGAGTGGTATTGGCTGCAGTAACTTCCTATCTGTTATGAAGCTTCCCATGGCTCAAACGGGTAATTATCTCCATGTTGTGCTGACAGGTTCCCATCTGTTTAGGGCTGAACATTGCATCTTAAAAAGAAGCAGAAAGGAAGAGCACCAGCTACGCTCTGACAGGTTAGCTCAGCTCTTCAGAAAACCAGAGGAACTTGATTTGAGATGCTAATGAATTCTTAGTAATCCACTTCTTTTTTTGTGCTAGTCTCTATTTCTCTGCAAAACTGGAAGGTGGAGAAAAACTGAAGGCAGGAAAAATACAAGGAATATTTATAAGGAAGGAGCAGACTGGAAAACCTAGAGGCCAGATCCGCAGCTAGAATTTGGCAACTTGCAGAGGAACTACTCTGATGCGAGGTAAATCTGTAGTATCTGATGAAGGATGAACAACATACACAGGGCACAAACCCCTACCACCTTTGCATCCACCCTGCTTCCTTGCTTGGCCTCTTCCAGTCTTACATTTTCTCCACCCAAAAGTCTAGTGCCATTGTCAGAGGCAGGAAGCAAGAGCTAGGAGTCTGGATTCTGCCTCCGGTATCTTCCAAACAACCTTGAGGAAGTCCCATGGCTCCCCATGCTTCGGCACGTTAAGGTAAAGTTTACCTCCTCCACAGGGCACATTACACAGCTCTGTGATTTAATGCACGCAAAGCATTTTAAGATCCTTGGTTGAAAGGCACGGTAGGGGGACAGAGCGTTGTTAATTTGTCTCAGCCATGATCACCGTCCAAAATGAGATGGAAGAGGCAAGGAGAAAATGGCAAGTCCTGGCTTTAAATCCGCTTCTGCCCCACATGCCCCAAACCGAGACACTTAGGATCCTAAGAGGAACAAGGACATCTGGAAATTCTTTGTATTAGTGAAGATCCTGCCATGGTTTTCTGCAGTCCTAAGGTTCAACAGGATGCCGCTTTGGTTTGGTTTTGCAGTGAGGACATGGATGATGCAGCACCACAGAACTGCAGTGAGGATCACAGCAGCCAGGCCATGTATTAACCTCACTCCTTCAGTGCATGAAACCTATTATATAATTACCTCTTACTTTTTTCCCTGTTTACCTTTTTTTTTTTTGTTAAATTTTCCATTATCTTTTTTTTTTCTCTTTTAATTCCTCCAGCTGCATCTCATCCATATTGCTGCACAGTTCCCACAAGCAAAATAACAATAAAATTGGACTTCTCGTTATCAAAATTCTGATCAGCTTCTCAGCAAATCAAACTGTTTCTGAGGTCTGGGCCAGGATAGTGGATGTATAGATTCCTGCCCCTTCTTAGCCCTGTGCCATTCATCAGCCCTTCCACACTCTGCTAACAGTCCTTAAATAAAAGTGCCAGCCAAGGAGGGCATGGTGATTTTATCCCAAGAATTCATTAAGAAGGATGATAAAAACCAGTGCCTTAATTCACTCCATATCCCTGCACAACGCATAGCAGAGTCTATGCTGGATGAGTCAACAATCCCCCACTAATTGTACACTTTTATCATTTTGTAACAAGCCTTAAACTGCTTTCTTGGAGTATAAATGAAAGGCTGCGTCTAAGCTCCTTAATAACATCTCAGAGTTTCAATGAAACCTCGGGAGAGAATAAACATTTGGCAAATGAGGAAAAATTTGATTTAAACACAGCAAGTACTGAAGAAATTTAACTCCCTAAGACTGCGTATGAAGTGACACAAAACTTGGAAGCGTTAGGTCTTCCTCCTGTGGTTTATTGTTATTATTACAGAATTATTATTTCCATTTTGTAATGTTTACAGTGCACTAGATGCTGTTCTTATTAGTGCTGGTCCTAGTGGTGCAATTTTTCCAGTATTCTCTTTTGCCTCCCACATTTGGTGTTTTCTTTTAATGCCCCAGCTCAATTCAAGAAACCGCAAAAGACTGCCAGCTTTCTGCCTCAATAGCTTTCTACTTATTTACTTCTGGCTCTTATGGTGGTAGGGAATATCTGAAGACATGAAGCATGCATATTCTAAAATAAAGGTAAACTCAACCCCTTAAGTAATACATAACGCCAGTTTGGAAGGCCGAACACACTGACTTAGCACACGTCTCCTGCCCCTGGAGACTAAAATGCAGTAAAGCTTGTGTGAGCAGGTCGGAGCGGAGCGAGACACAATCCTTCCCTCGCAATACCAGATGCAATTTGTCCAGGCATGACAGACTGCAGAGCCCCTTCCCTGACCCTGGAGTCATCTGGGCTGGAAGGGGCTTCTCCAGTTCCCCACCCTGATGCACAACAGCTTCCTTGCTTTTCCGTTAAGGTATCCTTATCTAACTGCTCTTATTTCCTATTTGCGCCTAGCTCTACATTTAAACAGAGGTACTGCTCCTATCGCAGGGCTCTCCCATGATTTTCCAGAAAATCATGCATGTGAATAATGAAATAATGACTGAAAACTGTGCTGGTTTATTAGCACGAAAGATTTAGATCTTGCCTACATGGCCACTGCAGAGGAATTTAATGACACGCTTAAACACGGCTTCGGTGCGTTTATGGCTACCTCCTAGCTTCCTCTGGGTTTTAGATGCCTAATGTGCTTGGACTCTCTGGAAAAATCTCACCAGCAACTGTCTGCTGTCTAAAGCCTAGGTATTTGAAAAGCTGACTCCATTGCAGTCCCGCTGTTATCACTTAAATGTTGCCACCGTTCCTGCCACTGACAGTAGCAGAGCACCAGAGACACAGCTGATATTTTTACCAAACTTACATAATGTTGCTCGCACATTCGGTGTAGGCAGGGCAAAGATAAATTAAGTTCATAAGACAAGGCCACTCATGCATAGAATAAGCAGTTAGCACTCTAGCAGAACTATCACCATAGTTTATAACAACTCAATTGTACTTTTTTCCTTATTAGCTTTCATCCTGTCATGTCAAAACAGTTTACAAACATTGACTAGATTACAGAGCCTCAAATGAAAAAAAAAACCAACTGTGACTCATTCAACCAATTTAAAACAAACACAAGATAATACTTTTACCACACAACGCAATTAAATTGCAGAACTCGCTGTCACTGTTGCTATCATTAATTACACCAATCATTATGTAGTTAGACGTATTTATGTAGGTCCACCACTGCATATTAAACACAGGAGAGCCTGGATGTAGCTTCAGACTCAGGCAACCCTTAAACCACTGTCAGGCTCTAGAAAGCAGTACCAGAAGAAGGATACTCCATATCCGCCCCATTTTATTACATTCTTTCCCCAAGCAATGGTATCTGGTAACTACTAGAAACATCAATATTGGTGTAAATGAACAAGAGCGGCAGTCTGAAATTCTTCATTCTGGCACTCCTGGAATGCAGCTCTTTTATGGTGGAACACAGAGGTGCAAATCAGCAAAACGACAATGGGGGTGAGGAGAGTGATATCTCACTCTGTGCAACAGAACTGCTGAACGATTTACAGCAGCAGAATGAAACTGCACAAAGAGATAGCCAACCAGGAGCTGCTGGCTATCTCCCAGATGGAAAAAGAAACATGGACAATGGAAGTCTTTAGGCTCTACCTAGCTGGTGCTGCTCAACTGTATAGTCAGACTACGCAGAAATGCCTTGGAGGCACACTGTTTTTTGCACACTTGTCTAATTTACCTTTTCAGCAAAAATACTGCAATCATGGTTACAGCATCGTGGCATTCCCACTCTCGTTGTCGTCAATTTAAGCAGCAATTACCAGACGAAGCCGTACCGTTATGTTTGGCGTTGATTTTTGTTTCTATTTCATGTTCGCTAAGGAAAGTTCTTCCTTCAGTAAAGTTCCAGAAAAAAACCAAACCAAAACAAACAACTGTTGTCTTTGGGGAAGAGTAACCTACTGGGGAAAAGTCCTTTAAACCAGCTGCAGCCCTCTGCTGCCATCGTATGGGAACTGCCTTCGGAGCAGCAAGAAAACCTCTCCCAAGAGGTTCAGTTACTAACCTCAAGAGAACTATTTATAGTCAGCTACTTCGGAAGGAGGATTTGAAAAAAGAAATAGTTATTTTAAAAACCAGTTTGTTAGCAAACAGAAACTGTTTACTGTTCTAACAAAGAGTGGCAGCTTGCCGTAGGTCTCCCCCGAGATCGCAGCACCACGGAACAATGTTATTTTACAGTATAATGCAATAGCGTGTAACAGCTCCACGGCAATTTGTAACTACTTGTTGTAGCACAGCCTCCGCTAGCAGTGTTTGCAGCTGGTATTGTGCCACATTTTTGCTTTACAGTGCTACAGCTTTGCTCCAAGACATAGGTTATGGCACGCTGACTGTGTTGTAACATCTTTCCGCTGCAGTATAACTAACGTTTATGCAGGCTTCACAGTCCCGCATAAGCTTGTCCCGCAGCATCGCCTCGCAAGAGCCCTGCAGAGCTGCACAGCGAGCTTCTGCTCCGACATTAGCAAACTCCAGGGCCTGGCACAATTGCTTTGGGGTCATGTTTTTCCTCAGCAGACTGAAGATGGGGTTTGGCGGGCCTGGTCTCAGGAATAACTTGGCAGGATGTGGGGGCTGTGCTACAACACAGGCCGACGACGCACCACGACTCGCTGGCGGCAGCAACCCACAGAGAAGACCTACAGCTCCACAGGTGACCCCATGCTCTCAACCCAGAGCCACGCTCCTCGTGGTACCTCACGCCTGGACATAGGCGCGCAGGCCTCACCGCACCTCATGCTCCTACACCGGCCCCACGGCGGGCCATGGCAACCCCGACGACACCGAACTGCCCCTCATAGCCCACCTCGCCCGATCAGGAGGCGGCTGGGGCCGGCTAACCGGCCGCCCCCC
>JANZLQ010000086.1:44075944-44095695 GCA_026212715.1 Elanus axillaris | reverse complement strand
CCCCCAAAGGGTCAGCGGGCAAAAAGGCGGGAAAATAATTATTACAAACAATTTAGCACAAAACTCACGGAGAGGGGCGGAATTTTTAATAATACTAATAAAACACTACTGGAATAAAACACTCCTGTTGCCTGTAGTAATTTCTTCCCTCCCAACACGTATGTGACCGCCATCAGCCCTCATGACAACCACCACCCTGAAACGGCACTGTTTTTTTTTCCGTGCTTGCAAACATTCCTGCTCTTGAGCAAAATACACAAACGCAGGTGTGCCTGCCTGTGTGCACCTGCCTACCTTACCGTGCCCAGGCCCCCCTTTTAACCCCAGTAAGTAGTGACGTATGACTGAAATCATGCTTTAAAAAAATAAATTTTAGATAATAACAATTTAAAAAAATGTATTTTTTCTCCTCTCCCCAGGGCAACGGGGTATGGTTCTCACCAGAAGCAGAGGGGTGTGCTCGCCCCACACCCCCCCATTCCTCTGCTGCTCCCCTTAGAGGCAGCCTGCCAGGCACCCCGGCTGGGGATTGTTTGCAGGGAGGGAATTTCTCTGAGGTAAAACAGAGCTCAAAGTGTTGCCTGTTAAGTAGGCATCGACCGCGAGACCTTCTCTATTACCTGTGTGTAGGTTTGGGGGCACAGGTCCCCGTTTTGAGGCCCCTAGCCCCAATTTTGGCGGACTGCAGGGGAGAGGGGCTGCAGAGGGTGGAGGAGAACGCGGCCTGGTGGGTCGTTTGGCCTAAAAGTCTGGCACAACCTGGCTAAATCTGACCCAAAAGCACAGGTAAAAGGCCAAATATAACCCGCTCCCTCAAATACTGCAGTCTGAGAAGCAAACCCAGCCTGGGCTGAGGAAAAAAAAAAGCAGGTGCTGGTGTTTTCTCTCTGACTGGACCCTGAAGGGACGAGCCTGAACCAGCCCTTCCTCACAACAACAAAAAAAAAAATCCCTGTCGTCATCAGGAGTGGGATCAGGATTCCCTGAGATTTGCTTTCTACTCACTTTATTCACCGATTTAGATACTTACAGAACTGGTTTGCACAACCAATCTGATGTAGAACCTTTAGCATAAATAAAAATATGGGTTTTGTAAACTGTCGGTGTAGGCCCAGGGGGTAACGAGTACTAATAACTCCATGGCTGCCCTCGGTGCTGTAAGGTTTGTCATCCCTCACTTGAACTCGTATGTTTTTATTTGCCCTGACAAGGAAAAAGAGAAAATTGTGTGTGTGTGTGGAAAGGAAAGGAAAGGAAAAAAACCCTGTCAAGTTAATATTTGAAGCAATTCATTTTATGCTCTTTGTGAGGAGGCAGGGAAACGGAAATGTTCCAAACCAATCTCCAAAGTAAACAACCTTTTGCAATAAACGTTTGCCAAATGCTAACACAGGGCTCCAAGAAATATCAGGACAAAAGTGCATCCATTAGCAGGAGTTTAGCGACTGCTTAAGGAAAAGAAACATTCTAGAGTGGGTTGAACGTTGATGTTTTCTGCCTTGTAAACAAATTAGCTTATAGCAACAAATAAGATGACCCTCCTTGGCTAATATTATGAGTTTGGCTTGTTAAATATTTAACATTTACCTTTCAATTTTCCAGTCTGGATTAAGCAGTTCTCTAAACAAGTGGTATCCCAGCAGCAGATGGAGATGCACAGACCATTGCCCTGCTCTGGCTGAAATCCCTAAGAAATAAAAAACACGTTAAGTCAAAGAGGAAGGAAATGGGAGCATTCAGTAAAGTCTCTAAGCTTTGGCTTTGAAACTGGCTGCTTGTACACATTTTTATTTACATTAATTGTATCTAGTTCTGCTCTAAATTAAAATAGTGGTAGTCAATTTGACTTCAGTCAGATTGAACAGAAACAGACTGAAATTGGCTGAGTACTTCTGAAAACCTCCCTTGTGGCCAAGTATTTTTTTCTTCCGTATAACACAATTGCAGACCCAAGGTAAGATTTCCAAAAAACACTTAAAGATGCCATAAATCCTTACAGTACAGTCCTGCTAAAGACAGTAAGGGGAGCGGGGGAGGAAAAGAAAGTATCATAGGATTGCAACTTTATTTCTAAGGTATGAAGCAGAAATATAGATCAGATTTAGCAGGTCTTGAACGAAGTTTAGTGGAGCCCTGTTTATAAACAGGAGTGGAACTGCTTTCTATGTTGTACACAAGGAATTTAAGTTGTCTTGCTTGAATCCCGAGTTGTGTGTATAAAATTTCCACTCACTTCAGACTTTGCTTTCCTTGCCTCTAGAAGATAAACATTTTTTCATATAACCATATGTTTATTTATAGGTGGTTTCTTGATTGTCCTTAAAGGTGTTACATTAATTTTCTGTCTCTTGCCTGAGCAGCGTAAAAGCCTAATGAAACACTAATTTTAGCAGCAGTTACATTTGCTCATGAGCCTTGTGAAAGTTTAAACTATAAGCTGCTTTAGCGAGCTAGAATTATACCATACCTAAATTAAAATGCTCCCAGTGAAGTATAACTTCCTTAAATGTACAATGCAAACTCTATCCAGCACACAAGCACAAGTCAGCCAAACCCATTTGTAACACTGTTAATGAAATGCTCCATATTCTTTCAGTTGTCAGTACAAACAGTGCTTCCATTGTGGATGTGGCAATTCTGCTCAGTGGCATATTAGAGAGGTCTGGCTTGCATGCTTTCGTAATAAATATGAAGGATGTTTGGAACTTGTTTTCTGTAATTTTGTAAATTTTTAATCTCTGAGACAATAAGTTCTATTCTCTGAGTGTATTTCCCACTGATGGTAACCGGGATGTTGCACTGCAGCTTGGATGGGTTCCAGTTATATTACTACCAGTGCTGCCAGCTCTTGTAATTATACTGCAGCACTCATTCTCTTTGGCAATTTCCCTGAAGCCTCAGCTGCTGGAATCAAGAAGTAGTGTGAAAAATCTCAGTTTAAAAAAAAAATAATTTTAAGAGGTAGTGAGTCACTAACTGTCATTGTTGCCCGACAATGTGAAGTGTACCTATTCTAGAGACTCAGAAACCAGAAGGCAAATCAAAAGAACATATTTATTGATCTTTTAAAGCTCATTACTTTTCAGACCCTCGTGATTTTGGGAAAGCCTGGGTGACTGAATTTTTTTCACATAGCAATACTGTATCATTTATTTTTATACCACACATGTAATCATTATATAAAATTAAGCCATGTATCAACTTAAATGCTGCAGGGGAAAATGGTTTGAAGCATCACTTTGTTACTTTTAATCTTTTTTTTTGGTCACACACAAGCACGTGTATAAATAGTTATGACTAAAAGAATCAAGTGACAACCATTTCAATAACATCCCTGTAATTTTTTCATACTCTGTTGAATGATTACTGTAACAAGGTAAAAGAATGTTGTTAATTACTGTAGCTTGTACCATCACATATACTTCCTGAAGAGTTCCCTTTTAGAACTATTTTCCTAACTTTCTGGTGTCCCACTCATGTGGTGTCCCCCAGTGCTTTTATCTTTTCTTCCTCTAAGGTCAGCTGAATAATCCATTCTCTAAGACATGGAATTAGAAAATAATATAGTAAATTGCATATCATTACACTAAATTCAAACAAAAATTTATCCTACGCATATGACAAGATTTTCACACTCCAACACCGTGTATACAATGAAGTGATTTCCTCTTAGTCTAGTTTTGGGTATAGTATTTTCCTCCACTGAAAATAGGATTTTCATATTTTCTCTCCAGGTTAAATTTATGGGGCTAACAGAACAATGACATCCACTCCAGGGACCAGCTACACCTTGATTCCAAACCAGAAATACAGATGCCGTAACCGTCGGTCCAGACAGCGCTGCAACACCTTGGACACAGATTCCCAATCTTTGTCAACACTTGGGTATTTTCAAACCCTTCCATTAGAGATCTTTCAGATGTTACTGAATTATCTTTCAGGTGAGAATCTGATAAGAAAGGTATTACTTCCGATATCTGAAAATTACCACGAAAGTTTTCCATTTAGGAAAAAAAATTATTTAAAATGTTTTAGCTTTCAGCTAGTTGAAATGAATTTATGTGACTTATTCTCTGAATTTGCAGCTTTTATGTATGAAGAACGAAATGACCAAAATTTAAATTATAATTACAAACTATTTGAAGTGGTTTCTGCCCATTATGTGTGAAAAGTATTCCTTAGATCTATTCATTTCTAATTACTACAGTTTGTGGGCAAAAGAGATAAAAGGTAATTAAATTTTGTTTTCTTTGTAAACCTTATTTCTTGGCCTATTTTTGAAGTAAGATAAAGTTATTGACTAGTGATTTTTTCTTAGCATTTTTCTTGCAGTAAAGATTTACAAGTATACTGGGTTTTGCTTTTTCAGTGAAGGATATCAGCATGCTGAGCATGGTGTCAAAAACCATCAGCAACCGCCTTGTTAATTACATCTCAACCCCATCAGGAAACCGAAGGCTCTTATTGCAAGACTTTCATAACCTTGAGCTACCTGGCAAGAGAGAAGGATTCTCTATTTTAGAGCACTACAAATCTCTAGGTGATCCTTTAATGCAAATGGTAACAATTAGAGGAGAACCAAGCTCGGTTAAAAGGTTTCTTCTGTTATATGCATTGATTGGTAAAATGTCGAGAATATGGCCCAAATCATTTGTGCAGCTCCCTCGGAAAGTGAAGTTCCTCCCCATGCCAAATAGCCCACTCAAATACCATTAACTGGTAGGGGAGAGGTGGGAGGAATTACCTGAAATTATTCCAAAACCTCATAGTTATGGAAAAAATAATGTATGTTCTGCCTCCTCCACGTTTATTTTTTCCTATTAAATGGCAAGCAGGGGCTGGGCAGAGGATCAGTTCTCAGTAGTAGGTGTTTCCAAATTTAGTTTGTTTGGACACCACCACTGGAAACTGCAGCAGAAACCAAGACGCCCAGGCCCCACACTAGCTGAAGGAATTTGGCTGTTCAGTCTGCCTTCATGTATCGCTTTGGAGTAGCTCACATTCCTCAGTCTGGGAAATGTAGCCGCAGTACTTAAACCCAGCCTGATTCTAAAGTGACCAACAGCAGTTGCCATCAGAAAGACTGCTCCATAGTCTACTTGAGATGTATTGCAGATCACATTCCACTTCTTAGAAAAGAAGTAGGCTTGTCACAAAAATGTTATCACAGTTGTCAGTGACAAGCATTCTCCTTGGCAGCTTTGTGACCGAGATGGGCACGAAGAACACATTTTCCTCTCGCTCTTTGCTTAAGGGCAATGCGAAAATGCCTGCACTTTTTGCTGTCATGGTATACTGTATGCTAACCAAACCTTTTCTGAGTGAAAAGATTCACTTGTTCTTTCTTTCAGCTGCTCAGACCTCTTTTAGAATAATGTAATAGAAATCTAGATCAAAATAACATGGGTTCAGTGGTAATGAGGAGTGCTGTACAGCCTCAAATTCAAAATTATTAGCGGAGAAGTTAAAAAGCAAACTTTTAAAACACATTGATTCTAATTCATTCTAAAGCATTCTCTCGAAAAGCAAATTAAATTAAAACATAATTTGATCCATATCTATTTACTATTACCCATCTGAAAAAAAATTGTTTATTTGACAGAGAAATAAAATGATGCAGGATTATAAGTATGGTTTGAACTTAAGACATTCAATAAAGGCATACATAAGGTAAAGGAACACTGTTGAAGTCATTTAGACCAAAGACCTCCTATTGTAAGCAATCCGTGTAGGTTTTGAGGTATCTTAAAATAACTGTAGTGTTTTATTTTTAAAATGAAGCCTGAAACCCTACAATTCTTAAAAAAAAAAAATTAAAAAAAAATCAAAATTAGTTTGGGCTTTGTAGTAACCACATACAAAATGGCAACTTGTTATTTAAAGGTAGGTGTGAACCCATCGCTATAGTAGGCCTAGTAGTAAAAACATGACATATTCAAAATATGAAGATCATTGGCAATATCTGTGTCATCAGTGGAAGGCTCAAGAGAACATTTTTGTTAAGAGGTCAGTTGCAAAATCAATATTTACTTTACAGCAGGAAAGACTGGACTCAATGGGAAAAATTCATTCCTGTTCAGAGAGCCTTAACAGGGTCTACATATTGCATAAATCTCACTAAAGCTCAGAGGGGTCTCCTCCGCTCAAGTCCATGGTAAAGTCTTTCAGTACTTGTAACGGGGCAGAATTTCAGTCATTGTTTAAAATGGACTCAAGCTATAACTGATCGTGGCACTGTCCTTCTGCACGGGGGGGATTTTGCCGTACAAAACCAGGAGCAGTACTTTTTGCTCAACCCTTTTTACTCAACATAATTTTTCCCCACACTGATGGCTGTATTCTGATTTGCAGCTACACAGTCTGAAAAGTTTCAACAATTCTTCAGGGAGTTCTCTCCAAAGTCTAACCTAGTCAATAGAAAATCGACTTGACTGAGCTTTGGACCATGGCCAAGGTTGATGAATAAATTATGTCTGTCACGTAGGAATGCTAACACACTTCTAAATATGGAAAGAGTCAATTCAGAACTACAGTAAATGCATGAAGTTATGTATTTTGGGGGAGACCGACAAATCAGGAAAAAAGGTTCTTTTTTTTTTTTCCCTCTGGAAAAGTACATACTTTTCTGTGGATTTCTTGACTAATTAACAAACAAGATATATATTTTATTCTAGTACGTGTTTTTCCAGACCAAGTTGTTAACCCATTTTCTATCAGCAGTGGAGAAAAAAACATGCTGCTTAACAAACAGCTGTTCCTCACTATAATGAACTCCAGACTGACATCCTAAACACGTACCATTTCAGTCCTGTTTAGGAAAATAATTTTACCTCTTAGCTATGTTTTACATTAACGCAGTTTAGAATATTTTCTTTTTAGAGCATGTGGCTATCTTGAAAAAATTTTGGAAGCTTGACTTTCCATGATGTAAGGGGAAAACCAGCATTCCCCAGGGTGCAGTTAAAAGAGGTGCAACAAGTAACATTTATTTCCAGTATTTTTAACAGCTGTAATTCTAAAACCAATATAGTAATTTTAATAGGGCTCCAACTGTGACTAACAGGGACTTTAAAACAACACAATAAACAAGTTATGGCATAGGAAGCCTACGTACTCCCTGACAAGATTTCTTCAGTAGAAGAAGTCCCCGCTACAAAAGCATGCACCCCTTCTCCAAAGCACAGATTACTATTTGCTGCTTTTTTCACCTTGCAGCAGCTGTTTTTCACTGGTGTATGCATGCATGTGATGTGAATGCTTAAGCTAATTCAGTAATATATGTGCCATGTACGTGCACTCATAGTCACGCATGTATTCATTTTGTTGACAGGATTGTTGCTTAAAAGATGCACACTTCTGTTGCCTACAAAAGATAGGCTAAAGTATATACACAAGATTCTCTCAGAAGTAAGTTCCTGTACCTTTCACTAGTGTTTTGGATTGTCCCTTGCAGTTACAATACCATTTCTATAAGGCAATTCCTAGTTGAATTATGCCTTTTATTGTCCCTTTGTTGGAGTTTATTACTACTGTGTAATTTATTGATTTGAAATCGGTTCTTTTTAATAACAGTAGAAAAGCCTAAGCCAGCATATTGAGCACAAGGCTGTTCTACTGAGATTTCATCTTCCAAGATGACTGGTTTTCAACTTTTCTTGTTTGTGGACCACTAGAAATTTTGCAGTGGAAGAGCACAGCTCTTAATAGAAATTTTACTCTCCTGAAAACAGGGTTGCTCTTCTTAGAGACCTTTTGCACACCCACTTGACCACAGTTTGGAACTTAATGCTAAGCTATAACATCGGTACTGTAACTTGTTTCCTTGTACAATTAAGGGAAGGGAATTCTTCTGAATATTTCTAATCAGTATGGTTGTACACAAGTAGTACAGAGAATTTTCAATCACAGGAATTAGCTTATGGTCAGTTAAGATAAATTACTAGTGTTTTGCACTTGCAGGTTTCCTGTTTTAAACTTAATGGCTGTCCAAGTCCTTTGCATTGTTTAGGATTACAGTGCTATGGGGTATTTTTACAGGTACAGTATCTTTATGGAGAGAAGGCAAGTATCACAAATATAAAAGAAAATTAAGGTAGTTTTCTAAATTAATCTGTGTTTTTGCAGGATATTTAGAAGTATAAGACAGTTTTGAGCTGTGGTGTGTATGGGGGGGGAAGGTATTTATTCACACAGTTCTCTGAATTTCCTTTCTGGTTGTTAAAGTTGCTGATTTGACTCTTGAGAATTCCTTGGTCTGGATTTCACTACCAACCAGCCTGGATTTTGATTAGCGATTTATTATCTAAGAAGACATGGGAGAAGGGAAGCATTTTATTACACAGTTTTGCATTCACAAACCAAGAGCAGAGGTGGTTTGGTTTAAAAGTAAATGGCTCTACACATCATATGCCAGAATATTTTTGTTAGCTTGTGGTAGGTTAAAAATTAATTAAAAAAAAAATCAGTGTCAAATGAATTAGTTCAGCAATCCACAGTTTATTTACTGTAATGACTACTGTGATTGCAAATATGCAGTAAAACACTAAGGGTGGGACCTTTTTAACACGCCTTGAGATGTTTGATTGCGAAGTGTTAGAATTGCCATAACGGAGGCTTTACTGGAGAGTAACTTTGATTAGAAAAATACAGAAACAAATTCTCTCTTAGAAGAACAGGCATTTCGAGCACATTTTAAATGCATTTAAGTCTTAGAAACTTGTGCATACAGATGTTGTATATGTATGCAGCATTAAAGCATTTGATACTACAAAAAATGTGATTATCTTTCTGTGATTAAAAGTTACAGGTAATTATTTGAGCTGGGACATTTGTCTTTGTAGCAAATACCTTCGCGTACTTTCCCGCATAAGGTACAAAAATAAGATCTTGGCCCTGAATGTGGAACACCATTAGCAGCTTTTGGTTCTGGGTTGCATTAAGCTTAAGTACAACCTCTGCCGTAATGTACAGATAATGGTTTCCCTGCGCTCATCAGGGAGATGCTGTGCAGGCACCACACTCCAGGTATGACGCCTTCCCTCTCTGTTTTTCAGAAAGATTGCAGGACAGATTGTATTTACCCAATATGAGAAATGGCACTGTGATCTAAATCTATGGCTCAATCTGTTCATTTTTACCCCCTTTCTTTTGTAATCTTCAGATCCTAACAGCAGGCTGGGATGAACTAGAGTGTCACCGGGTTTTTAACTTCCTCTGCGAGCTGAGCAATTTACCCCGTAAAGTACAGACAGTTGTCAGCAGCAAACCGGGTAATCATCAAAGCATACAAAAGTCCTACAAAGTCAAAATGCGCTATCATGAAGAAGTCAGAAAATGGATCTTGATTACTACAAACAAAATGTGTTTAGAATTGAGAATGTTTTAGCTCAGCTAAGCCTTCTAGCACCAAACCTTTCCTGACTCTCATGTACGTTCTGTTAGCTCCAATATTATGCAGAAAGTGGGCATTCTAAAGCAAATACTTGGCCTTCATACAGATGAATACAGCTATTTTTTTCTTCACCATAGATTCTATGGCCTGAATTAGTGCAACATATCCAAAAGAGCCAGACTCAGGAAGTAACAGCTGAGAATTTAATTAAATCCCCCTAGATGTGCTTGGGCAGCTTTAAGAAAATCCTTCTTTCTCTTCCTATTAAAAAAAAAAATTATCATCTGTATTGCATGAGGCTTGATGGATTTATAATATCTACATTCTTTTACCCCAGGAAGTGCCCGAAAGTTAGAGCTGCGGATAAGATTATACTGTCGTAGCGTCTTGTTGAACCACTGGATTCATCAAAGGGATTCTGCATTTTGGTTGACTCGTATTTTAAAGCCGTGGCCCATGGTCAATCAAGCTCGCTTGCTGTATATCATCTTTGGGCCAGTGTCCTCTCTTGATGGCGAGTAGTCTGGGGCGTTAATTTTCAAAGTTTGTTCCCTGAGAATGAGATTTCCTTGCAGGATGCAGCATTTCTAAAAACTGAGCTTTATGCAAATGAAATGTAATCATATTGCCTAGAAAAAAATCATTCTGCTTAACCAGACCTCACTAACATATATATATATATACACACACATCCATATATATATATATAAAGGTTACAATTCAAATGAAGAAATTGCACCTCTGTTCCTCTATTCTCCCCTGCTTAGGGTAGATTTAGCTTGAATGCACCTCGAAGCATCTGTTTCCCTGAAGAAAAGCATGCTCTCTCCCTTAATTATTAGACCTGGGTTTCTTTAAATCGCCCTTTGATTCATGCTGCAACTACCACTGTCCCCATGATGATAGATAGACAGATAGACAAAAAAAAAAAATCTCACTGTCGCAAAGACTCTGTTGTGTTACCTGAATTCCCCTCCTCTGACTTTGCCATAAGGCCCAGTTAAGCACCTTCTCTGTTAAAAAAACAAAACAAACAAAAAAACCAAACAACTTTGTCACTTAATAGTAGTTGTGATTAATATATTGTTCAGGACATGTGGTTTGGCAGAAAATGATAGAAGGACCAACAGATGAGACCAGTCTGAAAGGTCTAGCAGATGCAATTAAACTGCTGTATGATACAGAAGCTAGAGAATGGACAGCAGATGATGTTATCAGTCTTGTGGATGAGCTGTCAGGTGTGTTTTTGCCTTTATCATTAATCTGTAGGATTATATGCTCATGTCCTCTGAATTTGGCAATAAGCGTGTTTCAGACACACAGGTGCCTTGGGAAACTGACTGCAATATTCCTCACAGTAGCTGTGGAATAACTGGAAAAGTCATTACACTTGGAGGCCTGGCAGTAGCTGAGGATGAGAGAAACCCAGTACTGCTTACAAATTCAAGCTGTCTTTCCCCATTGTGAAATATTTTAAGAATCTATGCGGACCTTTAAAATTCAAGTCTTGTCTAGCCATTATTAAGGAAACGTTGTCCAAGCTGTGTAAGCTGAAAACACGGTGTTTGTTCTAGCCAAAATTCTATGGAACAATGTTAATGGCCACACTGAAAGTTAGTTTGGGGTGAGATTATATCACAGAAGCTATCGTGAAGAGCTCTAACTGTGCTGCCAGTAGGAATTGCTCATACGACTTCATTGCTGCACTGTATTCCAGAGGGTATCCCCTCACAGATTCTGGTTAGTTATCAAAGCCAACAGTTCATAAATTCAAGAAGAGTTATTGTTGCACTCCTTTCTTTTTGTTCAAAGATTGCTAAAACACTCTCTATTTTATTACAAAGTTGTTCCCCGGGAGTGGCTCATGGAGAACAATGCTCGCCTTCTTATTCTGAGTGGAAACAACATTTGCTTCACTTTCATGGCCAGTAAAGCTGTGAACGGGAGAGCTGTCGAGTTAGCCAGATTCACAGTCTTCCTGGCTTTGGTGAGTACTACTGAGCAGAGCAGGCTCGGGCCTTTCATCTCTTTACGCCCAGATTTGCTTTCTCAGACTTGAAAGCTGTTTCCCCACTTACTCCTACAAACCAGGACTAAGTCCAGCCAGAGGCATGGCACTCCTCCACCCTCTGGTCCCTGTCCAGCACATCTCTGCAAGCTAGCAAGCCTGTCCTTGAGGAGAAGTACCACTAGCAAAAGGTTGAGAAGTTCCTCCGTTAGCATGCCAACAACAAGAACAACCTCTATGTCCTCATAACAAAATCCTAATTTTCCAGGCCATAGCTGCAACCGATCCAGTCATTCATTAGAATCAATAGTTAATTGTAATATTTAATCTTGCCTTTTATAGCATCGTACTTATGATAAAAGGTGTGTTTCTAATATTTCCTGTGCATGTCAGGTCTGTGAGAAGGACCTGTACTGCATGGACTGGGCAGTAAAAATGATGCAGAAGGTCTGCAAAGTTTTCAGCACTCCAGGGGAGAGAAACAACTTTCTGCAGTGTGTGGAGAACACCTTCGCTCACATGATCATGGACATGCTACAAGCAGTACTGTCCGGTAAGCCCGTGGCTCAGCGAGCCAGGACGAGCTCTTGAATCAGGAGCTAGCACTGACCGAGGCATTCAACAACACAGTTAGTGTGGCACCACAGACTGTCCTCCTTTCCTCCCTCACCAGGCAGAACAATACTGGAGTGCCTGGAGTTTTTTCATAACAGAGTAATCAATCAAGTGTCATAATTGGGAGAAACATTTATTTTAACTGGAATCTCTTGTCCAAGAGATTCCTAGTGCCATGGATGGTGAAACCAACCATCTTTTAAAATAGGTCCCACCAGAGCGTTGGGCCTGGCGCCCTTTTGAGCTGGGTCTAAGCACGGGCTCTGAGCAGCTGCCAGCCAGCCTGTTCAACTCAACAAGCTGCAGTTGCTCCCTGTCCACAGCTTGTCAGCCTTGATAAGGCCTTGAGACTGATTATGAAGGCAAGCTGTAAAGATGAACGGCCTGCTCAGTTAGGACAGATTTTTGTCTTAATGCGCAATTGTTCTTGTCCATCTTTGGACAAGCTGGCGAAGGAATTTGGAGAGAGTCTCCTGTGTTCTTTCACAGCTGTCCTGCCATCAGGTGCAGTAGCTGATGCCTCATAAATCTAAGTGGAGGCTGCTGATTCAGCCTCTGCTGAAAACACTGGATGAGTAAGATTTATCTTCAAAGAAGTCATTTAGTTTCACTAATCATTTTTAAATGGTTTTCTTTGGCCTGGTAGGGGAGCATGATGAAGAGGACAGCAGCTTTTTGAATTTGTTTCACCTTGTAAACGCACAAGCGAACTTCCATAAAGAAATCCTGTACCTGACCATGAGAAGCAACAGCAACACCATTTGATGCTCTGAATTTTACTGACTCTTGCTCTACTCCTGCTGAAGTTTTATTTAAAAAAAAAAAAAAAAAGCAAACGCATTTGCAAAGCAGCGTCCAATTATTTCTTAAATTTCCATTCCAGAATGGCAGCAGGAGAAGCTAGTGACATACATGTTAGACCAGCTGAATGAGCTCATGGAACTACTGGGGATCACTAAGCATTTGCAGCAGAGTTCCGTGCGTTTTGCTCCTCTGAGGCTGTGTTAAGACACACTGAGGAAGCAGGCTGGGGGCCTCCCGTTTGGGAACGTGAACCGCATTCTTTTCCCACTGTGTATGTTTGCATACACAATAAAAATGACATGGTTTTCATATTTGATGTGCATACACAAATTGAAGAATGTTATCTTAGTTCAGAACCAAAAACATTTTGATCTTTTTAATTTTGTTTTCTCTTGGGAATCGGAGGAGAAAGAGACAGACATAATTAGAGAAGCACAGCTACATTCTTCCACTTTGCCAGGGTCTCTCTCACCGACTCTGACATTCTGTGACAGAAGTGCTCCATAGATTGTATGTTCAGTTTTAGCAGAAAGAGGTGACTCCTGAAAGCAATTTAACTGCTTTGATCAAGCAAGGCAATTTTATCCCCTCAAACTACAGGCGCCTTTTAACCATAAAGCAGATGAAACTCCAAATCCCTCTCCCTGCCTAGTGTAATAACTGAACTGTTAAAGTGTATTTGCCTTCATAGGACTTAGCTAAGTTGAAGACACACATTAAATGCACATAGGCTAAGATCACTGTTTCATTAAAGTATATAAATGTTTGCTACTTATAAAAGGTTTTGATTTTCTGCTATATTGCCTTCAAAACAAAAATATGTAACGCATAATAAAAACCACTTACTTCACTGTGCGTTGTTTACAACACGGCTGTTTTCTTCATATTATTAAATATCTGCCTTCTCCACCTGCATCCCTTGCCAAATGTTTTAGTGTTCCTTCAGGACCAGATTTTAGCTGCAGGGCCCCATGTTTAACTTTGAAAGCCAGTCTTCAACTGCTGGAAACAGCTAAAGTGGTACCAATTTATCTCAGCTGCCCCCACTTGATTTCATCAGTCATGAGCTGACAACAGCTCTGCGATGATTCGCTTGGAAGTTTGCATGTTAAAAAATCTTGCAACATTTGTTGAATATACAATTACAGACAGGATTAAGGAGTGGATACGGGATATAAATTTGCTGAGGATCGTTGCAGCGTGCCGGTAGATGGCAGAGGTGAAACCTTCCCTGAGAGGAGTGTCTGCTAGCAATTGCTTCTAACATCCCTTTTTTTCTTACTGTTTGAAGGTTCTATTTAAGAGCACGCTGCAATACTACAGTTGTGCTGCAACTACGTATTATTTCTGAAGTAAGCAAAATGCAACGTGCTCTGTCTGGGATCTAGTCAGTAAACTGAATGCCTCCAAACTCATCACTAATGAACTCAAACTACAAGGAGGAAACAGACTTGCAGTGCGTACAGTGACAGGGCAATGCAGCCAAGAAGCTGCCAAGGCGGAATGCTACGGCCCGGATCGTTAGCTGTCCCTCCCTTTATACACAGGAATCGCTACCAATAAATAATCTCAAGCGATGGAATCCAGAATTACGGAGTGGACTCTTGAACCACCGCATCTTCTAGATCCATTGTATTTCTGGTGTGTTACGCTGCGTCGCCGTGCTGTGACACAAAGCGCCACAGGGCTGGCGGAGCTTCTCTGCCAGTGCCTGTCTCATCTCCCGGGACCGAGGACACAGCGGCAATAAATTACAGCCCATCACAAGGGATGCCATTATGCGAGCGCACTGACACAGGAAAAGTAAGTTCTTTGATTCACTGGCAGCAGCCAACAAAGATGAAATGTCAGCTCTGCCAGCACTAGCTCGCTCTCGCAGCAGATCCTCCAGGAATGCAAGTTTTATGCAGTTGCCAGTTGTGAAATATTGATGGCATTATTAATTATTATTAACTGCTCTCTTTCTTACATACACAATAGCTCAGCAAGTGTTTGGCATTAGTTTTTGCAGCGTTCAGATGTATGCCAGCATTTCCACCAGACGAGGACTTTACTCCCCAAAGGATCAAAGCTCAAACCCACTGAAGCGGTGCTTCCCAAACCAGTTTTGTTTGAACTGGAAAATGACACCAGCCTTGCAGCCTCCTTTTCCAATGTCACCCTCTGATCAGCTCTCGTAATTAAACACCGCTGGGCTAATGGTGTCCAGGTGGGGAGACCCCGGTAGCACCATGCGCCAGAGGAGCCGGGACAGTGATACTTGAGAAAATGATGCTTATTCTTCTGCTGCCAAATTTTAACTGCTGCTGTGGGCAGTCGGTAGAACCCTCCCAGGATGAGAAGCAAAATTCCCCCTGTGCCAGTGTAGCCCTTTTCAGAGCAGTGCTGCGCCTTGACTGCAATGTGAGCTGCAGAGCACCATATCCCCCCTGCTAAAGACCTGTCCCCGTCCGCTGCGGCCACTTGTCTGTCTGCAGACACCTCTCCTGCCTGGCCATTTCAATCCCTTTGCAGTCCTCAGCTGCTGGGCTGGGTCGCTTCACCTTCCAGCGCAGAGCTGGCTGATTTGGGGCATGGAGGAAGGGATTGTTACGCATAGCTGGTGGGTTTGTAAGCCTTCCGAGGGGAGAGGAGCGTTCGGAATAAGAGAAAATTATTGTTCCTGGTTTCACACTCAGCTGAGTTTCCATTCCATGCATTCCTCGTTACTTACTCTCTCTTAATCACGGCAGATGTTGACATCAGATACAGATTCATGAAGCGGAGGTTATTGAGAACATGACTTATGCTTGAAGACATTCCTCCCAGAATATTTCAAGCTTCTGATTTTCGACTATATTTGGTGGTGGAGCGAGGAGAAGCCTTTCTGCATCTCCAGGGCTCAGCGGTGAGGGACCGCCCCGGGTAGCTCGTACTGAGGCTGGTGCACAGAGAACACGCTCGGGAGCAAAGTCACCAACTTCGTGTTTCTCCCTGGAGTTTTACTAACAGGAAATTGCAGTGTTAAGTATTCAGCCAGCAATGCTAACTGCATCCAGCATTCCCAGACTCTGAAATCCCTCTTCTTTCTGTAAATACCTTCTTCTGAAAATCTTACCAACCAGTTCCAGCACACCCCGGCAGTGCCTGCACAGCCCCTACTCTCCCTGGATCCTGTTCTCTCGCACCCGCTCGTGTGATGGTGCTGTGGTTAACTAATGGGGCGTGAGTAGTTTTCCCATTACAGATGTTTCAGATGTTTATTGCTTAAAAAAAGAATATTCCTGGGAGAGACCAGGCATATGAAAATTTTGTCTTCTAGGAGGATGAATCTTTCAGTCTGAAAACAGCGTTGCATGTGACTGACAGTGTGAGGGCAGGGATTGATGCAGGGCTTCATAAAAGGACAGGAAAAATCCTCCTGATGCCCCAAATACCTTCCCAGACCTCTCCAAGCTGGGGGAAATTAGCTCTGAAATGTTCTTTCCATCCCACAGAAATTTCCATCATATTAAAAATGTTCCTTTTTTCTATGCTGAGATTAACTGAGACCTGAGACCTCCCGGAGCTTCCCTGAACATGGGAGAGGGGACATGAGTGAGGGTGAGCCACGGCTCGGGTACCCTCCAAGCAGGAGAGAGACTGGTTCGGCCCCCATAGTGCCCGGATCAGGGACCCCTCCACAGCAGCTACTGCTCAGGCGGGGGGACGCAGAGCTGTCTCCACATGGCTCACCAATATTCCGTCCTTCTCGGGACTCGCAGGGTGCCCTGCACCTCTCCGCAGAAGCGGGGTTTGCTCCCAGAGCCGTGTGCGCCCCAGCCCTGCAGTTGATGCACGGCGATGCGTTTCGGCAGAGTCAACACCAGCAGACGTGTTCACTCTCCTGTGACATTCCTCTCTTTATTTCATTTCCTTGAACACGTTTCATTAAAAAGTGCTTTTCTAAAATTAAACCCAGACGACCGCCCTCGGAAGCGCTCATCCCAAGGGGCTAAGCCCAAGGGGAGGAGGCAGGACCCTTAGCATCCCCCCCGGCATGCCGCGTGCGTCACCGGGAACAACCCACATCTCGGCAGCGGGGCGTCACCTCGCAGCCCTCTCCCCGGCCACCCCATTTCCCTCCTTCGCCTCACTCGGCCGCTCCTGCTCATCTCCCTCCGCAACGCCGGCCCCGAGCCCACGCGGCTCCTTGCTCCGTGTTGGGCAGCCGGTTGCTCACAGAGGGTTAATGCTTTTCCAGAAGACTCCGAGAGAGACGGACCGGGCAGCAGCTGTGGAAGAGAAAGGAGAGGGTTGTCTGAGCTGGGCCCGAGAGCTGCGGGCGACCCCGAGATGGTGATGGGTGACAATGGCAGGGTGTGCCAGCACAGGCAGTGGCAGCAGCCCCCCCTTCGCCCAGCACAGGGGGGACAGAGGCACCTGGAGCCCCCCTGGCCTTGGCCTCCTTTAAAATGGTGTAACTGGGATCCATTCTTGCTTCCCCTAAGCTGTTTTCTTTCTCTCCCTCTTGGGAACAAAAGCCACAAGTTCATGCTGCAGCACTAGAAAAGACAGAGAGCAGCTTTTCCAAACGGGAAGGGGCTGATAAACCCAGCAGGGAGAAACCAGCAGCTGCACAATAGCTGGTGCACATTTCAGCCGGCGAGGTGGCCTGATTTATAAAATAAACCCTGGTGCCCTCGTTCCAGCCCTGAGCAGGAAACAGCTCGGCTGCCTTCGCCAGGCAGAGGGAGCGGCAGCCAAAGACAACAGCATTAAAAGCAAAACTATCCCCTCTCCCCCCGCTCCCCGGACACCTTTCTTCCCAGAAATTAAAGCCTGGTGGGACGAGGAGCAGCCGGCTCACCTGGACGATGCTTCGATTGCGAGGCTGATGCTGAGCCGCATCTTCCCCAGCATCGCTCTAGAGCATGTAAATGATGTAGGAGAGGATCACCAGGCCGATGATGGCAAAAAACATCAGGATGAAAATATCCAGCATGGTGAGCAAGGAGCTGGTGGGGCAGGGGCTGCCGGGCTCCCCGCGGCGTGGAAAAGGGATGCTCGGCAGAGAGCCGCCGCTTCGCTCGCCAGCCCCTGCGGCTCAGCCGCTGCGTCCTCTCCTCCCAGCCAGAGCTCTGCTCAGGATGGAGAGATGATGCCGGAGCTGACAGAGCTGCTTTCCAGCAGGCAGGCGGAAAATAAAGGGATAAACACAGGCGGTCAGATGGGGCTTCAGCCTCGCACGGGCGGAGGAGCATGGAGCAGGGCTCCCGGGAGGCACCGTCTGCCTGCGGGAGGATTGCTTTGCCCCTGCTTCTTCCTACCCAAACTGCTGCCCGGTTTCTGGGGGTGCTTATGGTGATGCGACTCCCCGTTTGCAGCTGGGAAAGGGCCCAGCCCATGGGGAAAGAAGCAAAAATGAGCTTTGGCCATCGCAAAGCCCTGTTAGGACTGCGCTGAACTCCCACCTTTCAGAGTCTGGTATTCCTGGGGTACCGCAGCATCCTTTCCTTTCCGTGCCACAACACCTGCTTCAGCACTGTTTAAAGCGATATGGTTTTAAGCGAGCAGCGACAGCCATGGAGCCTTTTATTTTAATTTTTTTTGGCTAGTGCTGTTGATGCAAATAACATCCTTCTCCGCACACCTTCAAGATTTTCTTTTCCCACCGCTAACACTGTAATTGCTGAAAATCCCACCTTGAGAGGCTGCAGTGGCCAAGCTAAGCCGTCGCCAGCTGCTCCCTGGGCACAAGGGCTGGCTGGGGTCCGCAGGACCCGGCTGTTGCGGTGCTGCGTTCCCAGGGAAGCTGGGTGAAACCGGGACCCGGTGCCCATGCTGCGCTGCTCACAGCAACACTCCCCATTTCCCTGGATGGGTCTGGTCTCCGGAGCAGCCACCGGCACACCCGAACCCCAGCAGGTCCCAGATCCACGTTGTAACCGGCATTTGGCCTCTGAGAGCAAGACCCCGGAGCGGGTCAGCAAGCGGGGAGGCATCGCCTGCACCTCCGTCCCGCTATGACCGTTTCTCCAATGTGGCTAACAGCTGAATTTCATGGCTGATTTCCCAGGGCTCCGTGGTACCCGGTGGCCACAGCACATCAGCCAGACACACTGCAGTGGGGCTCTGAACACCCCAAGCGCATCCCTTGGCTTCACGCCATGCTAAGGGCAAGGGACAAGCCAAGAAGCTGCATCCCAGGTTGGTTCCCAGGGATGCCAGCGCCTCCCATTCCCAGGGGAGCGAGGCAGAGATGAGGACCCCGGCTCTGGCAGCCTCCCCTGGACCTGAGGTTCCCCCCCATGTCTCAAGGGAGCAGGAAAATGGCCAGAAAAGCGACAGCAATGAAACCCAGCACAATCGGCAGGTAAAAATTATACTTTTATTTTTAATTCGAGTAAACTGGGAAGAGTCTATTCCATTTGATGGTTCAGTTTAAAAGGCCAATTAACATTTTTTATTGGTGGATGCTCAACCCAACGGGAAGGAGTACACAAGGACAAACCCCAATCAAGCAACGGATCCGGAAGAAAACACGTTCTAAGCTCAGCACTGAGACGCAACCGGGGAAGCTGGGATGGACAAGGTCTATTTTACACGTGATGAGAAGCAATTTAGCTTTTAATTTTTCTTTTTTTTTACTATTTTATTTATTTATTTATTTTAAATACAGGTTTAGGTGCTTTTCAGCTATGAAAAAAGGCAAAAAAGTGCATAAGTTGAGAGAAAAGGCAGAAATCAAGCAGTAAGAGGTTTGTTTCCCATGGTAGGGGAGAAGGGGCAGGGTATGGGAGGGGAGAATTAGGACAATGGTTTCAAGGTAGCATTAAAAAAAGGTCTGTATACCAAAACATAATTGCCTGTGTTATTTGGTCCATTAAAAAACAGTTTATTCACATTGATACTCCCCCCCCATTCCCAGACAAGAACGTGATTAAGTAGAGGATTAGCAGGGAGACGCAGTCT
>JANZLQ010000086.1:44041639-44067594 GCA_026212715.1 Elanus axillaris | reverse complement strand
GGGGGGGGGGGGGCGGCGGGATAAAGCTGATTTCTCCCCAACGCACGCTCCTACGGAGACACTCCTTCAGACCTCACAAATTCACCTCCCATCCGGACAGCGGGTCCAGCTGGGCCTGGAAACACCTTTCAGGAAAGGCTGCCAAACATTTCATAATAGTTTCTAGAGAAGCCAAGACACACCTCTGCTGCCATCCGGGCTCTCCCGTGGCGTTGCCTGCCTCCAGCACGGGACCTGGTACAGCTGGCAGCATCTGGGCCACGCTGATGTGCCCAGGTCAGACCCCTCTGGTGCTGGAGCCAGCCAGGGCTGCGGGCACGCAGCACATCACGGAGCAGGTCCTGCCCCTTCTGTGGTCCAGAACAACACAGGAAACGAGATTTCCAGGAGAAAATGAGACGCTGTGCTTTCCATTTTTTTTGCAGAGGGGCTGCAGGCTCAAACCAGCTCTCTGCATCCCACACCCCAGCTGGCCCTGCCAGCAGGCTGGGGTGGCTCAGGACCACAGCGCCTGCGGCTCAGAGGGTTTTGGATGGAGCAGGAGGGGATGCCAGACACCAGCTTTGCAATGGGCACCGGCAGGCGCAAGGGAGAGCTCGCCACGGGCTGCGTGGGTTACAGCGGTGAAGACACACCAGAGGTTGGTGCTCTGCTTGCAAAGACAGCGTTTCCTCTTCTTATCTTGCAAACCAGGAGAAATGCAAGCTTTGGAAGTGCATCAAAGCCCCTGCCCCTTCTTCCCAGCCATGGGGTATCACAGAAACCCTTAGGTAGATGGTATGATCCAGGAGTCACTTTGGATTGCTAACTCTGTGACATTAGAAAGCAAAGGCTTAATGAACCAGGCTGCAGCGTCCACCCTGGGAGGATATTAATACAACCAAGATGCCAAAGCGCAGCAGAGGAACACAAGACACCGGTTTCAAGGCAGAAGTCTTTTGCTGGAAGGGCGAAGAAAAAAAACCCCAACCTTTTGCTGGCTGGGGTAAAAAACAGAGCTTGAACATCAGCGATGAGGAAGGAGGAGCCTCGAGGTGTTAACCATTGGGCACAAGGAACCAAAGGTTAACAGAGCTGCGACATAAAACCTATGACACACGCAGCCAGACAGGGGATCAGGAGGGACTGAGTCAGCTGCTCTGCAAAGCATCAGCCCCAGTTTGCTCAGCTGCAGCAGAGGGGCTGTGTTTGTCCTTTATCTGCTCTGCTTCCGATAAAGGCTGTTTCCTTGAGAGCTCTGCAGCCTGGGACTGGGATGCCGGCCCTGCCCTTGTGCTTGGAGATGCTGCTTGGAAGAAGAGGGTTTATCCTGCAGCGTCCTGCTCAGCCAGCCCCAAGAAGGACACACCGTGCTGGCTGCAAACGCACAAGTTGACAAGCTGTAAGAAATCCAGGCTAGAAAGATAAAGAGTCACCAAGCGATAAACTAATCACAAGGCTAAGCAGTTCCTTTGATCAAGTTCTGCATTTTTGCCCTCCTAAATCCCACCCCCCTCCATTTTCCTTGGGTTTTTACCCCTCTATCTTTCAGGGTACAGGAACGTGGCCCTAAAAAACTGCCACAGGGGGATGCCTGACTACAGGGCGGGGGGCTGATCCTGGAGTCATGGGGGAAGATGCTGGTACTTGGGAGCAGAACTAACCCAAAACGCACATCCAAGGCTGGTGCTCCCGGCTAGCTGGGGCTCCTGCACCCCAGCACGCCTGGCCACCGACGTCAGAGCACGGCCTGAACATGGGGGCAATGCTGGAAGGAAGCAAGGGAAAGCCACTGGGCAGACACGGTCCCCATGCTCAGCACGGGGGAATTGCAATTTAACAGGATCCCCGGCCCTTCCTGGCTTCGGCACAAGAGCGGCTGGGTCCTGCTGGGCTGCAGCCATCACCAGGGCTGAGGGAGAAGGCCGGAAAGGAGGGAGGAAGCATTCAGACAAGGCGTCTTTCAGCTTCTCCCTACCCTTATATGGGCACCGGGTTGTGCCGGCAGGAGTCTGGCAGGCAGCACTGGGTGGGAAAAGGTGACCCGTGACCCCCAGCCATAGAGGAATCCCACTCCCAGCACAGGATGCCTTTAGAGAGGCACAAATCCTTGCTCCAGCCACGCTCCCAGGGTCCTGCTCCCTTTGCTCCCTCAGAAACTCGAGTGCAGGTGACCCTGGGGGGTAAAGGAAGACAGAAATACATGGTTCGGTACATCCCACTGTGCTTTCACGGGGCACACGAGTACCGCTGGGAACCAGCTCGGCGCCGTGCAAGGGGCTGTAGAGGCATCACTCCTGCCACAGCTGCCAAGCCACAGACCCACTCCCATCGCTCTGGCTCGTAGCTGCCATAGAGCAGAGCGATGCAGGCAGTGCCGTATCCACACCTCATCCCATAATAATTATAAAATGGGATCCACAGTTAATTTCCCGAGGGGAATTGTTCCCTCTATGATAGGAAAGACGGCAATGACTTGTGCATCCGTGCATTATTCAAAGGGAGTTGGGGAACAGCCCTTTACACATCATAACCCCCTGCAGGTCTTGGCTCAAGCACATTAAAGCCTTTTTTGCGTCTACATTCTCGACGTCACTGACAGCAGCTCCCGGGGGTGACGGACACGGGGCTGCAGGAGGGCCAGGAGATGGGCACCTGCCTCCCACACCACGGGAACCTCCACCCTCTGGCAGGAAGGGCTGTGCCCAAAACCACCCATTTTAAGAGTTTGAAAGAGGAGCCACAGGACAAGAACCTGCAATTTTCTTGCCGCACGTGGGCTGTAAGACAAGGCCGCAGGCGTAAGAGCTGTCACTTTGGAGACTCATTTAGCTGCACAAGACACCATTATCCAGCATCTACCAGTGACCGGAATAGGAGACGCCTTCTCAGCGGACACAAATAGCCGAGGCATCGGGAGTGACATGAAACCGCTCCAGCGCGGCACGCAGCTGCCCCATCCCCACCCTCCGGTGAACAACCGGCTTTTCCAGTCACACCAGGGTGGACAGGCTGTGTATTTTTGGTGGGAGGAAATACAGCATCAGCCTCCTCAGGGTCATCCACGAGGACAGCGGCTCTCCAGACCCACAGGAGCTCTGCTCCAGAGGAACAGAGAAAAGTGCTGGAGAACATCCCTCCCATCGCCAGGGAATGACCCTCCACTAGATAGAAACCCCTTGCAGAGGATACGGACCCAGCGATCTCCCCTCTCCTACTGCAGCTCCCAGCTGTTCCCAGCCACAGCTTCTTCGGAGGGACGTGCGCTCAGGGAATCCTCGAAGCGAGGACCAAAGGCTTGGCCACAGCTGAGTTTGGCTGGCAAATACAAGCTTGAAGGCAAGATGTGACTGTTCACCTAACCCCGATCTTATTCCACAAGCAACTTTACTACTAGACCCACACGCAGAGCTCTGTCTGTCTCAGCAATGTTAGCCAGGATGCACTTTTTAGGTGGCACTTGAATTGGCAAACTGTAGCGCAGAAGCCGTCCTGCTAAGCTGTCATCACTGCAAAGCAGAGCCAGCGAGCTCTTCTCCACAAGCCTTTCCCTGTCCTCACTAACAGCTCCAGTTCATCCAGTTAATTTGCAAGGCTGTTAACCCCGCTGCCTGCCCTGGAAGGGCTGAAATGACCTATTCTCATCCCCTGGGGTTTGCCTAGCTCCTGCAATTAGTAAGAAGGGATTGTCAATAAACCAGAGCGGCTGCTAGTGTTTTACCTAGAGCGCTTCAAGAAATACAAATGTTTGGTGCTTAGAAAATAGGAGACTCCCTTTGTAGGCAGAACAAAGGCAAAGAGAAATTAAGATCTTATCTGAAGCGTGTTTAGGATCTATCCTCCCCAGGGCTCCAGGCCCTTCAGCCTGGCAGCTTCTACCCAATTCAGCTTTGCCACCTCCCTCCCACTGCTCCTGCAACCCTCCCCAGCCCCCTCTGCAGGGCTCTGCCAGCACCCAAATGGCCAGCACCCCCCCAGCAGCCTCTTCTTCTTGCTCAGAGAAGTCCTGCTTTGCAGCTCATCCCACCATGAGACCAGCACTGAAAAGGTAGGGTGCTGGTGCCTGGCAGATGGGAAGACCCTGCCTGCATCCCAGCTCCTCTTCCGACACGTTCGCAGGCAACCAAGAGCGCAGAAGGCTCTTACAGCCCTATGCGATCCCCGCTCAAGCCCCCAAAGTCCAGGAGACCACCGGGAGCTGGGTATTGCTGCTTCTCTCCCAGGGACAGAGGTCCTGCTGGCGTCTGGATTGTAGTGACCACCTTCTGGAGGTGCAGGCTCAAAAGAACAAAGACAGACACCTCTTCCCCTGCAAGGCAGCTGGCTTCGCCTCCAGCCACCTCCTGCACACCACAAGGAGCTGTAAGTCCCAACAAGCTACAGAAAAGCCCAGGCAGCAAAGCATGCTCCCTCCCCAGGGTCTCCTTTAATAAGCAACAACTAATGAAGAGCCTGAATTCATTGTAAAAACAGCGCTGGAGACTCCAGACCACTCGGCGCAGCATTATCTTGATTGTTACCATGGAAAAGCAACTGTGTCCCCTTAACCGCTCCATGGAACACAAAGCCAGCCCCAGGCTGAGCTCTAGCTCTAAGCTTGAGCCAAGCCGCACTTGTGCAAGCCAGGGAGCTGTTGGGCAACGTGCTCTGAGGAAGACACCTTACAAAAGCAGAGGTTTCAAAACTCGATGCTGGCTGCACAGGCACCGCCAGCTCTAACTAACAGGTGAGGTCCCGAGGTTCCCCCTCCTCCTCCTCCAGTGGGATGCATTCCTAGGCAATCTGCTTTTCAGCTCCTGACACTCTCAGGCTAATAGGAAGAGAAGGAAGGAAGGTCACTGCATCCTTCGCAGCACAGCGGGGAGAGGAGTGCACTGATCCTGAAAAATGACTGCTCACCCTGAAAACGCTCCGGCAAATCCCGAGCTGTCCTCCCTCTGCCCAGGACCAACACTCACAACACTGAGCTGAGCCAACACGCCTTGCTGACAACACCCTGGGCAGTCTTTTTGCCTTTTCTCAAAGGAAGAAAAATAAATTAAATAGATTCCCAGAACAGTTGCCACATCCTGTGTTCTCCTGCGAGACGCTGACTCAAGCCAAAATTGCCGCTGGATGCATTTTCTTCCCGTGCAGCGTACTCTGAGCACATGTCTGCAGTTCTGCAACATCAAAGCTCACAACAACTGTTCGGGGCTTAGTCTCAGATGCTTCAACACAGCCTTTCAAGCAGAGCAAAGCTCCACAAAGAAGGGTCACCCACCAATGCCGCCCTTTTCTGTGCCAACTTTGCCCTTCCACTGCAAATTTGATGCTTGCGTTTCTGTTCTCAGTGTCTTGGGGTAAGAGAAGGAAAGCAGGGATTGCTCCTTGGCCCACCCAAGGGACCAGTTCCCGGCTGCATCAGCAGGAGTTATCGGGACAAGAACCCAGCCCACAGCTGTGTGTCAAGGCTGGGGACTTTTGCTGATCCAGGGACACCTTCAGGGTAATAAAACGGGACACGTCTGGACAACACCCTTCTCAAACAGGCTCTGTTCTTCCCACTGGAGAAAGACATCCTTATCTATGCCAGTCGTTATCCCTTTTATCTGTTTATTTCTGCTTGCCAGAGCTTTCAAGTCCTACAAGATTTGGGTTTACCTGAAATACTTGCCTAGAGAGTCAACGTCTGTCCAGCCGAAGCCGCTGTGGCTGGATGTCAGCTGGGAAAAGGCATGGATTGGGAGAGACGGGCTGCGTGCCGGACCCTTCCCACCTCTGGCTGATCCCAGCAGCCACAGATGAAGGGAACAGCAAACACAGCTGAGATGGGCAAGATCTGAGAGGAGGGACCCACACCCCAAACCTGCCTCTCCCTCCTCTGCGCGAGGGCGTAGGAAAGCACCAGAGCACGGGAGAACGTAGGGCGATGGGGCAAAGTACGGCAGCCCCGGGCGAGGAGAGACCTGCACGCTCACCTGGCTCTGAAGCTCGCTCTGCTGCTTTAAACGCAGGTTTTCGGGAGTGTCTGCCACCATGGTGAAGGACTGCTTCGGGTAGTGTCTGCAGAGAAAAGGGAGGTTGTTAGTCACTGTGTTCCCATGGACCATGCCCATGCTCTCTGCCCTCTCCCATCCAACCCACACAACCAGCAGCCCCCGGGAGATCCAAGTGCTTTGGCCCCTGCTCCGGAGCATCATGGTGATCAGCAACACAACCAGGGCTGCGGACACGTCGACACGCAGGTTTAGCAGCAGCCATCTGGGATGACGGCATTTCTCACTGTGCACGCTCACCTGCGCCCTCCCCAGCAGATATACGTTTCTCACTGCTTTCTCTCCCAATCTCAATATATTAACTGCAGGTCTATAAAAAAAAGGGGAAGGGGAGGGTTTTTTTCCCCAGGGGACAAAGCCGTTCTAGGTTTGTGCCTGTCTGATTTCTGGAGAGACATTAACACATCTTCAATGTTTCATCAAACAGTCCTCAGGGTAACATTAGTCCAAGTAAGTGCTGCTAACGCTCTGGTTTACGATGCCTTTGCCTGTTTCAGCTGTAAAGGGCCAGAGAGGAGCAGGGTGGTTTGACTTGCTTACTGAAGTTTCAGCCACATAAACCTCACGTTCTGGTTTCCTGGTACTGCAGAATATCACAACCCTGGCGTAAACCATGTCAGCATAACCGTGCCCGTCTTGGGGCACAGTCTGCGCTACTTATCTGCACCAGTTCAACGTGTTTAGTGAATCCTTAGGACATGCCCAGAATGAGAGTGTGAAGCAGGAGACCTCCATCGTGGTCTGGCTACAAGCCAGCAGCTATTGTTCTCAAGTGCCATATAGCAGTTTCTGAAAGCACACGCAGACTTTGCTATAGACAACATAAATTAACAGTTAGAAGAACTCAAGTACTGGGAGAAAGTAAATACCTACTCTTAAAGCTGGAGGCTGCTACAAGCCCTGCCCAAGCAGACAGGTGAACTTCGCGTGGCCATTCCCACCGCCAGGAGACACGGAAAACAGCAAGAGGCAAATGGCTGCTGTAACAGGGTATGTTCAGCATGCAAACACCTCCAGCTGCGCTTGACCCGACCCCGACAGCAGTTATTGCTAGGGTCTCTCACACTGCCAAGAAGCAGCTGGGTCAGCCCTAACGCTATGGTGCTTTACCACTCGGATCCTGGTCCTTTGCTCGGGGTCAGCTACGTCCTGCATCAGAGAGGATGCTCTCGCCCACAGCCACCCTCGCTGTATCTGGAGCACGGCACATGGTGCAGAGGAAACTGTTTGCGAGAGGAGCATTTCCAGACTGCTCAGCACTGGCCGCCATGGAGGCAAAGCCCTCCGTGCCCAACGCTTCCCAGGAAAAACCCAGAGAGGAAATCTGACGCTGAACAGATGGTAACTGCTCTCACGGGATGGCAAAGAAACCGATGGCAAAGAAACCGAAGACATCCCATGGCAGCACTTCAGGTTTATAATGCAGAGAGAGAGCAAGAAGGGGAAAACTGCCTTTTAAAGGGTCAGAGGGTTCCCTTTCACAAGAGTTAAAGCGGGATTCCCAAACCGGGTGGCAGAAACAGATTGCAGGATTTTAGCAAAGTTACTGACTGGTGCAGGAGAGTGGGTGGGAGGCACAGAGACACCACCAGCACCATCCCTGGTTCACACTGAACACGCGTGGCATCAGGGCAGCACGTCATGCTGCGGCTCAGTTTCACTTTCAAATACGTGCAAGAACTTGGATAAATTCTCTTGCAAAGCCAGGCAATCCAACTGTCCTCTCACCGTCATAGCTCTTGAAAGAAGGTGCCAGGGCTAAGCAGTCCAGTGAAAACAGACTGCAGCTCCTCGCAAAGGACAAGCAGGAGTTCTCACTCACTCTTGGGGGTCTGAAGGCTTTGAGCACAACGCTGATCTCTGTTTCAGGGCTATATAACTCAGACTGTGCAGTCTCCAGTTCCCACATCTCCATCCATGTAGCCCAACTGGTGGCTGAACCAAGGTCTCACCTGGGGGCTACACAGCAAACTAGGGGATAGCTCCTGTCATTTCCCAGACCACATGAAATGGGTCTTTGTGGGTCTTAAGAAGCCTCTGGGCTCTGCTTTCAGAGCTCGTGTGCTCCAGCATTAACAATTATCTATTTACAGAATCAGCATTAGCACCTCTGCCCAAGGCTAATTGAAGTGTGGTCAGATGAAGGTAAATGAGCAGAAAGCCAGCTGCATGTGGAGGAGTGTAGTTGAAAGCTGCTGCCTTAGAGCAGTGCTGTTGGAGCAGGTCAGCAACAGATAGGCAACCGCAGACCTGCAAGAGCAGCACATACCTCAGTAAAGCAGCAATGCAGGAAACTCAAGAATAAAAATAGCTGCCTCAGCTCACTAAAAAAAAAAATTAAAAATAAAGAGACACCCCCCCCCCGAAACCAAACAATGCAGATGTGGTTTGCAGAAAGGGGAAAAGATACCTCAGCAAGCAGCAGCTCGCTGCCTGCTCCCCTCCCCAGCCCTTGTGGTCCATGGCATGGCAGGGGAACGCACCCTCCAGCCAGCTTCCCCCCCCCCCCCAAAAAAAAAGAATACACCACCACCTCCCTACTGCAGGTCTTGTCCTGCTGGACATCACCCCTGCCATGTCCCATCACCACCATCCAAGCTGCCTCCTGTTTTAGGGGAGCTGGGAATCAACACAAGTGTTCCAGAGGGATGGGAAATATTCTGTCCATCTGAGGACAGCCATCCCGTGATGGGTTTTGGCCATCAGACCCCGGTCAGCCCTCGTCCTTCACGAGCACATGGGGACACGCAGAGGATGCAGCTGTACCCACACCACATCAGCCTAAATTCATGCTCCACAGCCCCCCCTAAACATCCAGCAATAAGATCAAAAAGGACAAGAATCAGTTTTACACAAACAGCAGATCACCAACTGCTTGAAGGATATAGTTTAATCTCTGTTTAGATTAATCTGATTAGAGGGGATCTAATACTGTGTGTTCAGGCTCCCTTCCCCACTACCTTCAGGCACCGGTATGTCAAGGCTTCACACTGGGATACAATATCAAGGCAGATATTTCACCAGGCTACTTGCCTGCAGCTCGCTGCAGAGAAATTCCTGCATTGAGACTCACATAATGATAAAATCTGATTCTCCAGGAGGGTTCTGCACTCACCAGGAGCAACAGACACCACACTGCAGAACGGGGCGTGGGTTTGCTGTTTATTTAAGCACTCTTGACATTTTGGCCACAGTTCCTGCTCTCCCAGCAGCCGGTGCCGCTGGAGCGTAGATGACTGGGTGGGTGCTATCCTGACTTACCTCTCTGCCGAACGCTTTGGCAAAGGCTCGGCTACTGCCACTGCTGTGGAGCCGCACCGGTGAGTGACGTTTTAGAAGCAGCAAAGCAGCATAAGACACCTTGGGACCAAATCCACCCCAGCTGCTGTCTGCTACCAGCAGAGATGAACAGACTGGGGGGGCTGGTGAGGGAGGGGCTCGGTCTAAATCACATTGGCCCAGCTTGGCCTCTGGTTAGCAAAGGTTGCTCCTGTAAAGGCCGCTGCGATCCCACTAGCTGCTGGGTTAATGCATTCATACCTTGAAGAGACAGCATTGAGGGAATTGGGGCCTTTCATCATTGCAAAGATGACAAAACCCTTCTTAGTAGCCAGCAAGCTTTGGTGGCCAAAGCAGCACATGCCAAAGGAGTTTGCATTTAACAGCCCTTGCTCAAAGGGTGCTGCACCTCAGCGGCTCCCGGAGACGACTCTTTTCCTCTTCTGAAGGGGCAGAACACATTACAGCCACAGGGCGGCTGGTACCTGCTGGGCAGAGTCAAGAGCAAACACCATCAGCCAGAAATAGGCTTTTTTTTTTTTTGTCCAAACCCAGGTGCCATTAGGCAGCTGCTGGGGGAGCTGGGCCTTAATTAACAGTAGTGCTAATCCAATAAGTGCACTACCTCAGCTTACAGTGGCACAAGAGGACACTCCTGAGAGTTGTCTCTTGTTTTACCCGACTTACCACTCACATCCTGGAGCCCTTTCCCGAGTTTCTTGGAAGTCACTGCCTGACTCATGCCAAGGCCAAAGAAAACAAAGCCACCTTTTAAGTAAAACCAGCTCAAACCCCCAATGCCCTCCCAGATCACCACCTCTCCATTTGCAGATCAGCTTCTGGAAGGCAACAGGCTACGCAGACCAGCCCCCGACCTGCCACGAGGATGGGAACAGAGCTCTGTCCTGGTCCTAGGAGGAGAGCCAAGTGCCATCACCCGGGGTCTTTGCAAAGCCAGAAGATTTTTTTGTGCCGCTCAGCAGCAGCTTTTACAGAAATCCCCAATTTTAACAGTCCCATCCCCTGAAGGGCACCGAGCTGGACGGCTGCACACAGGCTGGCAGGAAAGCCACGCAGGGAGACATATGGCTCCCATGAAGGGCAAATGCAATTTAAAGTTGTGTGCACCACGAGCCAGAGCTGCATTGACGGCTCAGCCCACGGTCCAGGAGCTCCCCTACTATCTGCTGGTGCTGCCAGCCGAAATCATCCCATTGCCATGGCAACTGCATCCCATGCCCTGGGCATGCTAATAACGCTTGGGAGAAGATGAGTCCCCAGCAGCAGCCTCCGGATGCAGGGAGGAGGGAAGCCCCAGTCACTGCGAGGGCTGGAAACAGAGAAATTCATCCTCGTGAGGTTCAGAGGAACTGAAAAGCCATGATTGTAGGGAAAAAAAAAATAATAATGTGAAAGACAGCTAACAGCCCTGCTTCTTGCATTTACAGGAACCCAATACCCACAGCAGTCTGTGCCCTGCTACAGCCACAGTCTGGCAAGGGAGAGGAAGAGATAGCCATAGACCGCACCGACTAAGCTAGAATTAGGTTTCTGCTTCTGTTGGGTTTTGAGGAAACCTCCCAAGGATTTGAGGCAGCTTTTTACTCAGCCTTGAGCCCCTACAGACTGTTGGTAGTAGGCAGGAGTAATCTGCCCGTCTGCACTAGGCGTAGGATGAAACGCACAAGTTGAGCGTCTTCCCTTAAGATTCGGCATCGCTTTTCTCCCGAGCTCGTGAGATCAGAAAAGGCATGTCAGTTCTTGGGGAATTTAAGGCCAGGAGTTCCTGATGCAGGAGCGGTGACAGCCCCCCCCCACCATTGAAGCCAGCGCTTCCCCCTACCCAGCCAGTACAAACACAGACACCCAGACCCCTGCCACACATCAGAGCGGGGAAAACCATCTCCTATGCATGAAGATCAGCCACAGTAATAGTCAGCAATAAATTAAATCTTAATGAGAAGGCAGTGAGTGAATTGCCTTGGGTTGGGAGCGCGGGAGGCAGCGGGTGCGTGGGAACGGGGCATCTGCAGCAAAGATGGGCACGTCCCTCCTCGCGTGGGGGGTCTTGTGGCAGAGTAGCCCTGGTTCTCCCCCTTCTCACAGTCAAAACCGAGGAAGGAGCAGAGCTGTGGGTCCTCGCTGCCCTCCCCCAGCCATCACCATAAATAGGTTTTGGCTGGGGAAGCAGGGAAAGGGAGGGTGTTTATTGCTCAACCTGCCTCACTCTTTCAGAAGCAGCGTGAGCCACACACACCAAATCGACACGTACAATTACCAAACAGCCATTTTCACCAAAAAGGATCAGAGCCAAAGGCTTCCAAAACTGGAAGCAGCAGGAATTTTGGTGCCCACCACAGCAGCTTCCATGCAGCACCAAGCCCAAAGTCCGTGGAGGAAGAGGCTTTCTGCCAGCAGCCGCAGAAGGGATCACAAGAGCTTGCCTGGCCACTGCCAGCAGGTTCCTGCCAGCGTCACGCTCATGCACACTCCTGTAACACGTGCACACCTGCCCCGATGCCCTTTGCTCCCTCCCTCCGCTGCAGAAACACTTGTTTCCTAACTTGGTGCAACAGGTAGATAACCACGCAGGGAACAAAAGTCACATAAAGGGAAAATGGAGCCCTGAAGGGTCATTAGAAAAATCCTCCAGGCTCCACAGGCTTCAGGCTCAAGCAGCCTGAGAAGGCAAATGGGGAGAAGCTGCTACAAACCATCCCTCTTCTGACAAACTGCAAGGAAATAATTAGTCCCACGCACCCTTAGATGTGACATTTGTGTAAAGTCTGCTGCTAAGTAATAGCTATTCAGGCAAAACCAGTAACCTTTCACAAGCAAATGGGAGCCAGTGAAAATAAAAACCCCATGCGAGCTACCTGTAGGGAGGTGCTCCGGTTCCTACTTCTGGCCGATGCTACACCAGGATCCAAACACTTTGCTCCTGTTTTGGCAGGAGCATCACTGTGTTTTCCCCGCCTGACGGGATGGGGATGCAGGAGGGTGAAGCAGGAGAGGAGCCAAGTTTCAGTGGCTCTCGGGGATCGCCCGGTGCTCCGTGGCTCTCGGGAATTGCCCGGTGCTCCGTGGCTTTGATGCTGCTGTGGCAGCTGAGCCAGTGGCTGTGAAGCAGAAGGGTGCAGAGCCCAGGCAGGGTGAGCGCATGTCAAGCCCTCAGCATCCCCACAGCTGCTCCATCAGCAAGGCAGACACGGATTATTTTAACATCTGATGGAGAGAAGCCTGCTGGTCTCGGGGGCAGAGCCGCCAGACGGCTGGTGGATTGGCCTCGCATTTCGGGGTCTCTCCTCACGGACACTGCTGGCATCCATCCTCTGCCTGATTAGAGCTTAACGAATGGGACACACGGGATCCCTCCCCCCCGACCCGATCCCCCGCCGCGGGGGGCTGCTGTCAGATTAAGTGAAGCAGCACGCGAGTATGTGGGGCAGGAGGACACGTGATGGAGCGAAGGCTTGGCACTTGGGGCGGCACGCGCCAGCATCGCATCCTTTGCTTGGGGCTGGCAGAAAAATACCCATTTTAATCTGCAGCTCCACAGGACCTCGGGTGATTACACCCGTCAGGAAAGATGCTAAGAAAAGCCCCCCCCCCCAGATTTCACACGCTGCAAAAGTAATTGAACAGCCTGCTAAGGAGAGGAGGAGCATAGTGACGGCAGAGGCAGCCCCGCTTCCCAGAGGGAAGCTTCTACCCTGTGCAGGCAGCCAGCCCCCAGCTCAGCGTGGGGCTTCTGCCCCCCGCCCCGAGACAAACAGCCCAGAGCCCTTTGCTTTCTGCATCACAGCAGCACCTCCAGCCTGGCAGGTGCCACCCACACAAGGGCCAGCCATTTGCCACCCTCAAAACTCCACAAAAACCCAGTGCACACAGTTCTTCCTCCAAAGAGAGGAGATGAATGGCCTGCAGCAAGACCCTGCATACGAGCCCTTGGCAAGATACCCCAGCGAGGCTGCGCCAGGCCAGCCGCAGCCACCAGAGATGAGGCATTTTTGTTGTTGCGTTGCTAAATCAGGTCAATCGAGTCTCCTCCAGCCAGATAGAGCCTGTCTGGCTCCCGCATTAGGAGTTGTTTTGAGTACAGCAACTCCAAGGCAGAGGAAAGTTTAACCTGCTGTTAACAGCAAGCGGCAGGGTTCCCACGGGATAACGGTCCGTCTGCTCTGTGCATCTCACAGCCCTTCCCTGAACGGCTCTGCCTTTTCCCCCAGAATCACCACAGACACCCTCGCACAGCCACAGCAGAAAGAGCTCACCCGCTTCACTTGAGGGGCCGCTAGCAATAGCTGCGTGACCGAAGGCAAGGCTAAGGTAGGAAGCTCCTTTAGCAGGGACGTTAGAAAGCAAAACAGACCCCTTCTCCCCGTACACTGACCAGAAACAGCCCCACACCAGCACCTTGGTCCCAGTTTCCTTATGATCCATATGTCAACAAACACCTGGGCAGTATTTTCACTTTCCCAGACCCAGAGCAGTAGCATAAAGGGTTTGCCAGCGACCTCACTTCCAGATCAATGTGAATCTCCAAGCTCTTGCACCCCATTTTGTCCCAGTGCTGCCCCGAAAGCAGCATTTATCCCCAAGAACTGCCTTCCCAGGAAGTCAAGCTAAGTGGCAGCACTTGAACTTCTGCCTTCGGGGCTTCTCACAAGCTGGAAACAGAGTTAAACTCCTTCAATAAAGAGACTGGTGGGACACATCTGTAAAAGCTCATTTAAGTGCAGCGTGGCACCATCCAGCTGCTCTACAAAGAGCCAACCGGTGCAGGTCTATTAGCTACAGGACCCAGACTCTGCATCTTCAGCACGACTCAAAAGCCCGTATCTGTTCCTCCAGCAAGGCTAGTTTACACCATAGATCATGTGCGAGATGACCGAGTGTTTAGAAGAGACCCTCTCTAGCTCAAAGTGTTGCTTGTATTCAAGTACAGGCTGCTTTAATCAAGTGCTTTTGGCTGACTTGTCCAGCAAGCAGCAGCAAAGCCTTTAGCACTGGATGCAAATACACCATCCCCTTCCCCACCATCCAAGAGGTGAGAGCCACCTTTGTGCAGCTGTAGTAGGGTTTTGGGAAAGAAGAGTTAAACAAAGGAAGTAATAGGCTCTGCTCTGCCAGAAGGCTCCCAAGTTCACATCCTGCCTTTCAAAGAGTTGCTGATGCTTGGGGACAAGCTTAAAAAAATAAACTGTTCTTCTTTTAATAATAAAGGCAGCACCACACTGCTTTGCAGAGGGCTTGCAAACATCCTACTATAAAAGAGCAGGCTGCAGAGAAAGACTTCAGTTCCTCCCAGTATTTTCAGGGAGAGCTTGCCAAAATGGCTGGTCCAGCCCTCCACGTGTGCAGCTGCTGCCTTCCCAGCATCTGCTCACAGCCCGCCCAAAAATTGGCTTTGCATAAAGTAACTCGGAGCGCAACTTTGAAGGATACTGTTTTGCAAAGACGCTCCCACTGCCCACCCAGCGTACTGGTACTAGGCTAGCACAGGGCTGGAGGAGGCAGGAGAAGCAAAACCCATCGCCACAAGCTCTAGCATGGCTGTCCCGGCATGGGACAGCCGCAGGGAGCAGGATTTTGCTCAGCTAATTCTGCTCTTCATGAGCACAGGCAGCATCCATCTCACCCCTGTCCCCAAAGGCTCTGCCAGCACTTAGCAAGGGTGTTGCAGAACAGCATACTGCCCAAGTAAAAACCAGCCTGTTTTCACAAACTTGCTTTAATCCATCATGGAAAGATTTCAAGTGAATGCAGGAGAACAGGGATTGCCAAGCTGTGAAGTCAGAAGTCACTTCTGGAAAGGGCTCTGCTCATCACACTGCTCCCCCAAAACAGAGCAGTGCCTGTCCCATCCTCCCCCCACCGCCGTTTATGGGAACAGAGCAGGCATCGCAACAGAGCTGGGTTTTTCCACAATGTTTTTTGGCCCCCAGGCACGGATAAGCAAGTTTAGGAAAGTCAACATTCATCTGCAGCCTGCCCCCCCCTCCACCCCCCTCCAGCAAGGTCAATGCTGGGCAGCCCTTGCTGCAACTCAGCCCAAACCCTGCGCTCCTGGCTCCGAGGATGCTGCGTGGCTGCTGCCCCATCCCCTGGGCAGGGCTGCAGGCAGCTGCCAAGCCCTGGAGTTCTGCCTGAACCCACAAACCCACCCTGGGCAGGGTGAGCTGTGCTGCTGCCTGCCAGCCCAGGGCAGGAGGAGCAGGGAAGCCAGCTCGGTTTTGCTGTACTCCATACGCCGCAGGGCAGCGAGAAGACCCTCACCCACCGACAGAGCACACCCTGACTGTAGGGGATAGTGTTTCTTGGAGAACAAGCTCACTTACCATCTGTTTTGCTAGGATCAGATGGTTTAGGCTTTAAGAATAAGCAGGAGCACGTACTCTCCTCCTCCTAACTCCAGGAACAGTTGGGAAACATCTGCCAGGTGGGTGGTGAACACCCAGGGCTACTGGGAAGGAGCAACATGGCAATGCAGGGTGGGCCCAGGAGGGAGAAGAATTACCTGCAGAGAGTTAACGGTGACATTTCCCCTCGCCCCCTCTTCCACCTCTGCAGATGCTTTGGCTCATGCACACAGGGGCATCACTGGTTAAGCTGACCTCCAGCCAGGGAGAGGAGGCAACAGCCACAGATGGGGTGGAGGGAGGGTAGCAGAGCCCTGCAGAAGGGTTTTGGATTTCCAGGAGGAATAGCGTCAGCTGCGAGAAGTCTGTGTGGTACAGACAGCACTCAGAGTAAGCCCTTCCCAAGCACTTCAGAAACCAGTGGCTCCACCCCAAAGAGGATTTGCTAACATTTGCAGCCTTCCAGCCCTTAAATCACAGCATTACTCAGGAGACCTTTCCCATACACCGTATCCCCTCTTCCCCACAGAAGATGCATCAGCAAGCCCTTCCCCAAACACAGCAGAGGCGAAGCAGAAGTACCCTATGTCCCCCAGCCCCTAAAAGCCCTGCATGTTGGGGGTTCCTCCCCCCCCCCCCAGCATATGGGAAGGCCAGCTTTCATTTACACCAAGACAAAAAAGCAGAATCTGTTCAGAGCTCCACGGCATGCAAAGTGTGCGCACCAAGACAGAAAGGCAGTTCTCATCCAGAAACTCGGCACAAATAAAGCATGGGATAAACACCTGGACTCCGTCCCAGTAACACAGTTGTTCCTCTTTCCCTTCCTGCCCACCCCCCCCCAAACTTGGAAGATCACTTTATTAGTGTAGTAGGCTGCTACCAGATGGAGCAGAGAGGAATGCCAAGAACAGATCACTGGCTCCTTGTGAAGCTCAGAGCCGCTCACTAACTTTTTCCAAGCAAGGAGTTAGCCCAGAGGTATTGTGCCACTTGGTCTGCATGGAAAGGCAAGGATTTTAATGGTGAGAAATCTGCCAGGGAGGTTCTTCAGGTCATCACCAGGAATTAAAGGTTTTACAGCTCCTGTTCAGGCTCACTGGGCCCCAGTAACACTAGGTGCTAGGTCTAGGTAAGGCAGGCAGGGCAGTTGCTGAGCCAGGAGCCGCTTGCCCTGACTCAGCGAAGAGGAATGTCAGCATGGAGATCCCGATCCCTCCGGACACATCGGCACACATGCTACCACTGCGCCGGGTGTGGTTTCTCCGCGAGGAAAGTCACCTCCTTGAAGGAAAGCTGAAGTCACGCAAGTACGGCAGATGGAGGGAGTGGGGACCCTGCCGACACACCTACGTAAGATATTTTTGGCAGTCTTGCTTAGCCTTTAGCCCCTTTTTGAAGGGGAAAAAATGCAGTTTAGCAAGGGGGATGCGGAGACACAGCAGCACTTCTATTCCTTGCGCTCTGCACTCACAGGGCAGCCTCAGCCAGGACTACAGTAAAGCTGAGCAGAGCAGCACCATCTCCCCATGCACCTTCAAACAAAGGATGCTGCACATCAGGCCAGGCTGCCTCTCTCCCTGGTGGGGGGAGGAGGGACTGCTGAGCAAGTAGGCCATTAACTTCCTGCCAGCTAGTCTGCAGCAGTAAGGAAATAAAAAAAATCCAGCACTGTGGGGTGTGCAGGCAGCAGAGACAGCCCCTCTGATCAGCCATGCTCCAGCAGCAGGATGCCAGCGCAGGGGATGCACGTGTGCAGCCAGGGCAGGGCTTTCCGAGCAGAGATGCGTCCAACAGGGCAATCGCTTGTTCATCAGCACATATTCGGGCAAACCCACAGCTCTGCAGAAGTCTAGCCTCAGGTCTCTTCTCAGTGTCCTCAAGGGAGAGGAGCAGAACAACCTTGTAGCCAAAGAGAGAGGCAGAAAAGGAGCCTCTTGCCCGGCATATTGCTCCTGCTCCCCACCACGGCATATGTATCGAGCTCCTCTCTGTGTTTCAAGCAGCAGCGCTGCCCAGTGATGTCTCTGAAGATGCCAGCTCCCCAGACCAAATACACAGCTTTGAACTCTCAGACAGGATTTTCAAGGCACAGATTCGTGCTGCACGCTGAGCCACCTCCGAGGCAAAGCATGGAGCTGGCAGTCACCATGGATATCTGGAAGGAGGGGACCAGAGTTCTGCTGCTGCAGGTACCCACCTCTATTTGGGATTCACAGCCAAGGGACAGAGCCCCGATTCCCCCAGCCTCAGCCCTGCCAGCTGCAGCACAGAGCTCTGTTATCCCTTCAGCACAACAAGTAAGAAATTGAAGCCTACATATAATGCATATTTGGGAGCAGCTGGTCCCCTTGAACACACATGCAGTCTTGCCTGTCCTTTGCAGCTGGGCTCTCTCACATCCTTCATCTGCAGGAGCCTCAAACTTCACCTGGATATGGCCCTTCCTCCACTTCCACCTCTTTTAGTTCAAAGCGCTTACATAAAGAGAAGAGCCCAGCTTTGAATGCTGCTTCCAGCGAACAACCAGTCACCCCAGTACCCAGCTGAAGTCATAAGAGGAACAGTGAGAGGGTGGAGACCATCACATCTGCCATCAAGCAAGTTCCCAGCACTGATGGGCACAGGGAGGGCAGAGGGCAGAGTTAACCAGCCACCTTCTTGAAAGGCTTCACACAGATTTATTGCTGGGTAATGTCACATAGGGAGGAAGCCCAGCCCTCTTCCTCCTGCTCTCTTGAAGAAAGAAACTCAGGAATTTGGCAGAAGGCCATGGCTCAAACAGAGGCGACCCTGTGCTAAGGCATGTTCAGAAAAGCAGCCTCTTCCCTGCCAGGATAAACGTTGCTTTTCCACCCCCTTCTCAGTGGATAGAAGATGTTGCCCCTCAACTCCAACAAGAGCAAAAGGTGTTTGGAAAGGGTAGGCTGCTCCCAGGCTGTCCTTTGCCAGACACTCTTACCTTGCCTGGATATTCCTTCCTCCCCAGGATACTCCAGGAGCAGCAGCTGAGAAGGAACCAAAGCCACATCCAAACCCATGTCCTCTGGCTGGAGCTTCCCTTCACCCCACGTCTGGGCATTGCAGCCGTACAGCCTCCACCCCGACAAACAAGGGGCTGGCAGCTGCCAGAGGCAAAGCCTCATGTGCCAGCAGTTTTCGGCTGCTCTCACTTCCCTTTGCTTTAAGGCATGGCTAGGCAAAGTAGGAAGAACAAAGCGTTTAATGCAGGTTTCTGTGCACAACTCTGAACACCCAGGGCTACCCTGGGGTAGAGGCACGACACGATGCCTCTTCTTCAGGGAGGCTGTTAAAGGGTTAAGACAGCAAGCCAGCATCAAAGGGAGCTCTCAAGCAGAGGGGGTTGAGAAACTGAGATGGGTTGCGCAGACTCCTTGGAATCTCAGGAATTTCCCATTATTATCCCACTTCCCTTCCAGCAGCCTGGAGGGAGAGAGCGCAAGAACAGGACCCCAGGCCCATCCCTACGGCCAGAGGCAGAAGCAGTAGGGATGGCCATATCCCGGCACATGGTGCCAGGCAAAGCTCTCTGCCAGAGCTGGTATCAGGGTGCCCATGATCCAAAGAAAGCTTTGGTTCAGGACACTCAGAAGAGCTTGGGGTCTTATCTCCTGCAGCATTCTGCAGATCAAGGTCTCAAGCTCACAGATCCCAGGCTGGCTGGACCACCACCATGGTAGGTTGAAAAGCCTGCACAGTCCAGGAACAAGTATCCCTCTAATCAACAGTTCACCCTGCCTCAGCCCACCGGTTTCCCCATCATACTACTCCAGTACGTTCCTAGTTTCACCTCAGAAGCTGGACCTCTAATAGTGCTGTGGGCCCTCATACAACAAGATAACCAAGAGCTATTTGCTACTTTTCACACGACTGCCACCCCGCATTTCAGGTGAGATCCCAGGACACAACCATTACCAGCCAAGACTTTAACACTGGAAGTCTCAACTCAGACCAACAGAAGCTTTGGACCTTCAACAAGTCACAGTCATCATCCACACTTGATATCAGCAATAGCCAACCTACAAAAGAGCTACAGAAGTGGGAGCTTTTGCTAAGGCATCACATGGCTGATAGTCTTAGCACTTCTCCTTTCTAGTTGTCTTAGACATTAATAGGGTAATACCCATCTCACAGGGATGTTGTCAGGATTAATGTTTTTAAAGTACTCTGTGAAAGGACCGTGCTATACAAGTGCTAAGTAGTATTACGTTATCTAATTTTCTAAGAACTGTTAATGTCTAAGAAGCAGCTACAAAAGTCTTATTGCAAAGCTGCTTTCTAGACATTAAGAAACATGTCAGGTACCTAGAGCTCAGTGCTTCCCTATGGGCTGAGTAGGGACTAGCGTTCATTATGCAACAGCAGAGCCCAGAAAGCTGTGCACAGTTAAGGGTCCTCCTTGATAAGAAGGAAGAAGTGGGGGCCAGCAAACATCCACCACTTGGAAGCAGCCTGAAAGACCCAGGAAAGCAAACTGAGGTGCGTACAGGCAGCTGTTCGTGTTCTACCCTGCTCTGCCTCCATCTCCCCCACGCTGCTCAGGAGAGAAGGATTTTGCATTCAAGCTGCATTTGCCTTCAGATGAATTTACCTTCCCAACATCCAGGGCAAGTGCCAGTAGCTTAGGGTGAATGCACTTGGCCGTGAACTCAGCAGAGCACAGGCTGCAGTGACAACCACATCCCTTGCTGTTTCACACACCCCATTCCTCCTGCACAAAAGGGCATTTCTCCTCTCCCCAAACACCTGTATTCAGTTGGGGTGGTATAAGCACTTTTTTTTAATTCCCCCTTCTTTAAGGGGATAGAGATTAAGATCAACTCCATGTAAATGCCTGCCTGTATTTAAATTTTATTCTCCTTTTGGCTGCCCAAGCTGGAACTGGAGAGCAGCCATCAGCTGGCATTTAAGCCTGGAAAACACTGTTTTAGTACTGGCATTAATTGGCTGGTGTGACCCCTTCAACCAGAGCTTCACACACTCCCAGAAAATGCTGCAGAGCAGCAGGGAAAGACAGCTTCTGCTGAGGTCAGGGTTCCCCACACCCCTCATTTCAGGGTGTGAGGACTGGTGCTTAAGAGGGAGGAGGGTCCAGCAAGTCCTACAGCATCTCCCGGGTCCAACGCTTTCTCAGTGGCAACGAGAGCAGGCAGCAGACTTACGCATTGCAATACGGCTTCTTCTCGTAGCCCTTGTAGTTTTTCATGTTTAGGGTCATCTTGCAGGTCTCGCAGTGGAAACATGCTTTATGCCAGAACTGGAAACAGAAACAAGAGAATCATTGACACAAGTGACTTGCAAAACAGGGCCACGTCCCACTAGAATCACACAACTCCAGCTCAGCCGCTCCTCCAGCCTAGCTATGTCAGTGATGGCATCCACGACCCCCGCAAAACCCAGAGGACAGACAACAATATTCTTACCAGTTTACAACACAAGCAAATCCCCCCAACCATCCCCATACATCTTATCTCAACAGGGCAGCAACACTTGTTGCTTGCATTACAGCAGCATCTTGCTTCCTTATCTCCAGACCAGGAATTCATGAGCTTGGCCAAATACAGGACAGGAGAAGCCTCCTACTCAGAAAGATGCACAACATAAATCCCTGTGAGCAGAGAGCCTGTCAGCAGAGTTAGCAGCTGTGGTTTGCAGGCTTCAAAGTTGCTGCTTTAGGGTTTTTTGCTGATGTTAGCCAAGAGATAGCCAGAAGAGCAGGTCAGGTAAGGCTGCAACACAGACAGCAAGCCAAGGAAACGAAGACGGAGAAGAAAAGGTTCTCATGAGAAGCAGACAGTCTGACACAAGACGGCTCCAAGGTCCTTGCCACAGATACCACCCTTCTGCTTGCGACTTAGGTGCCTAATCCCAAACCTCACAAACTCTACGGCCCCAGAGGATGCAGGATCACCCCAAGCGCTCCTCACCCCCCCTCTCCTCATGGTGGAGCTGTCAAGAGCTAGGACTGCTCTTTTCAGGGCTGCATCCTAACACAGCGCAGGGCTGGGAAGACAGCAACGGGGAAGAGGAGCTGCTAGGCTGACATTTTGGTGGAGGTAGTCTTTTGCATCCTCTCCTCCCCAGCTCTTGCACCAGCAGCCCCGAGTTGATCCCACATCCCACCTGAGCTCTGTCATCTGAACACAGCTGTACAGCAGCACAGCTCTCCTTTTAACCAGCGAGGCACACTCAAGACTCAAGGCTAAAGACACAGCCCCTAAAGTTCGGACCATGACCCTACATTATGTGTCGCAACACCTAAGGAACTCTAAAGAAGTATTTCAAGTTTTTAGGGCTGCTCTGAAAGACATTATTTCCGCTTGGCATATAACTGGTCCAAGTGGCTTTCTAGACTGGAAGGAGCCTGATCAGAACAGCTCAGAGCTGCTACCAAGCAATTCTGCAAGGCTGCTCAATCCCATGCGGACCAAGGCTCATGCTCTGCTGGTCACCAAGTGAGCAGACTTCATGCTTCCTCTGGCAGCCGCAGCCACACCGAGAGAAGGGGAATTTGTTTCCGCATGTCAACTGGGACTTGAGGGGTCTGGTGTGACTTCCCAGGGATCAGACCAGGAACCGCAGAAAGGAAAGCAGATAGGCAGGAGCTGAGCTGGAGCAGTGCAACAGGGAAAGCACAGCATGAAGCAAGGTCTTTACTCACTTGAGGTAAGGCAGTCCTGCCCTAGGGTTGCCCTCCCTCCTCGGCTGACCCCTCTCCTTCAGGAAACCACCCTGTACAGCACACAAACCACCCAGCATCACCCCACAAAATCAGGGAAAGAAGCAGCTGAAAGCCACATTAGCAGCTCATAATACCAAGTAGATTAGTCAACAAGCCTTCAGTGTGACACCCAGGACTAGGAGCCAGGCACACATTTAATATGCAGCAAGCAAACCCAGGGAGAACAGCTGGTGGTTGTTGCTACGATTTCCACCCTTAAGCTTTTAAAAAGTCATTTCCAGCACTGCAACTACTGGCTTGGTCTGTGCTCCTGCAAGGAGACGGCAAGAGCTGAGTCTAAGCCCTTGTGCCACCTACCCGCAGGTACCACACCCCAGTGCACAAACAGTGCTGCAGCTCTACGAGACTATGACTCAGCCCAGAAGGACAATTTGCCTCATTTCAGTTGCTCAGAGCAACATATTTGTTCTTTTCCTCTAGTTATACAAGTTCCTCCAGAGCTTGCCGCTAACAGCGAGAGGGGGCTTCTTGCTGTGCCACACGTTGCTCTGTACCAACACCCTTGTTCACATCCAGCCTGCACAGGATTATTTTCACCCCCTCCCAGCTTTCAGACTCTTTTAAGGGGAGACAGATCAACAGCAGAGTCCCAAGTTCTTCAGGCGTCTTGAAAGTTACAGCCTTTCGGTTGAGCTACTGCCGCATTAGAGGTAATTAACAGACCTCTCCAAGCTTGTCAGCCATTCATAGCACTGCAATAGCAGTGCATAAATACCAAAGATGCCACTATAAATATGTAGAGATGAAATGACAGCCAACATGACTTCAGAGCCTCTTCCTCCAAGGAATATCCAGGCTCCCAAGAGCCAAGGACTATCTGGCAAGGCCAGCTGTCCCCCCGCCTGTGGCAGCCTCCACAATTAGCACAGCAGAAGCGATGCACTCAGGCAGCCTTTACCCCCAGCCAGAGAGCAATTAATGTGTATTCGTGCCTCAGTTTGCATTAGGCATTGTTCAGCAGAGGTGTTTCTGTCCTGTGGCTCCTGCAAACGACTCTCTGCAGCCTGAGCAGCCAGCCAAGCTACCCAGAGAGCACTACCCCTATTCTCTAGGTCTTGCTACCGCCGAACTTTGTCTCGCCACTGACAGTATTAATGCAGGATCCACGAATCTAAATCGGCACTAAAAGGAGGGCTGCAACACAGAACTGACACAGGGGAACAGCAGTTACGTAGGCTTCCAGTAACACTACTGCTCGCCCTCCAGCACGGCTGCAGAGAAAGAGGACAAGTTTCAAATAGGTTTTTGAGAGGAGCATTAATGCCCGTGCTCTCCAATTCCAAGTTCAAAGCGCTCTGAAGACCTGGAGGCGATCCCAGGTACAACTGCATGGCGCAGCTCACCCCACGTCCCAGCAGGCCATAATCTACGAGAAGCACGCTGGCTGCAGTCCAGGCAGGCTGCTCTTGGAGAGATGAAGCCTTTAAAGCAACTTTGCCACTCACAGCCGACTAGATCTGGGGACAGAGATCACAGCCACAGTACCTGGTGGTGTAGCTCATGCTACAGCCGCACAACATCCCTCCACCAAGCAAAGCCATCGCGCCACACCTGGGAGTGAGCATCACTTGAGGGTTAGAGGGCAATACAAGGAGAGACTCCTTGGGCTGAATGCAAACCCTTGATCAGGTTTAATGCACTGTAACAACTAATGCTAACTTCTACTCATTTTAGAAAAAGTCATCTGACATCAGCTTTACATAGGTGCTGCAGCTGCAACCACCAAACCCTGCGACACCCGCTCCAGTGACACGCGGCGTGGGAGATGTCACTTCCCCGGCGGAAGCCAGGCACATCACACAGCACCTTATCTGGAGAGCTGGTGGGGCTCGTGGGGAGGCATGGGGGAAGGGAACAACCCCCATTTCCCTAAGCCCGAGCAGGGCATTTGCCTTTCGCAAGGTGACGATGTGAAAAGTCAAAAGGCAGAACTTGCAGGCGGAGTTTCACCCAAGTCGGAGCCGTCAGCAGGCAGTCTCATTTCTCTAGCTGCTGCACTGCATTTGGAAAGCCTGATAAAGCAGCAAGTTTTCCTCATGTACTGTAAATCTCAGAAGGGAAATAGACTTTCCTGATTTCACTACCAGCAGAAAAAACAAGCACATCTGCTTCTCAACACACCAGCACAAGCACTGAAAGCTTAAATACAACTACATGCACACTTCTCCTCCCAGAAGCCCTTCATTATTGCTGCCTGTGGTTCAACTTCTAGCAGCACTTACACAACACCAGAGCTGCCCTTTCAACTTTACGCCAAGTGGAGCAAAAACAGGGGGACAGCCACTCTACTAACACCATGCTTATCCTGTGCTTTTATGGAAAGTGGGTAGGCTTTTCCAGCCAGAAACCCCAGGAAAAATTAACACAAGGGGAATTAGCGAGAGGGCAGCTGTTTGGTTAGGGGCATGCCGTACTTATGAGGCTGACCATGCAATGATTTTTAGCAACAGAAAGCTAATAAAAGTACACGATGATGACTACAGCCGCCTGCCTGCTCCCAAACTACTGGAATACATGGAGTCAGGACGCCCATCGGTCCTGCCCTCAAGCCAATGCACAACTGCCAGCTCAGAAGTAGCACAAAACCCAGATACTGGCTGTGCAGGAGGAAGCAACGGGTCGTCCCCCGCTTCCCTTCCAATAAATACCCGCATTCGGATACCCTGCAGTTCTTCGAAGCCAGCACAGGCTCCAGAAGACAGAGCCACCTCGCTGCTCCAAACACCCAGGACAGTCCCTGGGACACTGGGCTGATAGTTCAGCTTCAAGCCATTCCCAGCTTAAGGAAGAAACATCATCTGTTAAAAATGCAAGCAACAGGGTCTGCTGAAGCTCAGGAATGCCGCTGCATTCTTCGAGTTACTTTTTTTAGTCCCTAAACTGGTCGTCCCAGAAGCCTGGAAGAAGAGGGGGAGGAGAGCAGCTCAGCTCTCCAGGAGGGGTTAGTTGAGAGGCAAATCCCCCGGGAGCCCTGCAGGACGGGGGATGGAGACACCACCACCTCCTTCTGCACTGGACCTCACCTCCAGCCCCGGCGGAGACGGAGCTTTGGTTTTGATGGGAAAATCCTCAAAAAAAAAACCCAGGCACATTCAAAGCACTCACACACCACGTTAAGGCAGGCAGTGCAAACTCTAAAGACTGAATTCTGGAACGCAGAAGTATCAATTGGGATGGAAGATTAAAAAAAAAAAACCAAAAAACCAACAAGAAAAGCTCGGCTAATGCAAACCAGATGAGGTTCCCGGCTTCAGGGGGAGCGTTAACTGTTGCTTTCCACCGGCCTCCGCGGGCGCCCGGCTGCAGCTTCCCGCGGCGCTGGGGCTGCTGCTGCCGCCTTTTAATTATACATATATATATATATATATATATATATAAAGGAAAAGCCCCGGACGCTGCCGGTGACGGCTCGGGCAAAGGGCTCCCGTCCACGTCGCCCGGCGCGATACGAGGAGGTGCCACCTCCGGCCCCCCGCGGCTGGAAGGAGCGTGGGACCCGACCGCGACAGCGGGGGGACCCCCAGACCCCTGAAA
>JANZLQ010000086.1:43984320-44009893 GCA_026212715.1 Elanus axillaris | reverse complement strand
GGGGGGGAAGGGGAGAGCTGCTGGCTGGGGAGCTGGAGAAACAGTGGAGCTGAGCTTGCTGTTCCTCTGGCTGCTGAGCAAATGGAAGATGAGGGTGGCAGTTGTAGCTTTGGAGAGATGAGGGTCTTCCCTCCATCACCTACTGCTGTTGCCCCAAGCCCTGGTCCCTTCTTCAGTGGCATCTGGCTGCCATTCCCTCTACAGCTCTGGCTGGGATCACACTGTTTTGACACACTGGGCAATCTGGTGCCTTGCCTCTTCTCGCTGGGGCGACCTCCAGAAACACCATGCTGTTTGCCTTGCTTGGGAAATTGCTCCTTTGTTCTTAGAATATGGTGAAACCAGCAGGGAAATGTGAAGAATCTCTTCGTGCCCCTGCTGTTGCCTTGCGAAGATGTCAATTGGTTTGTCTGAAATGTGTCTTGGTTTTAAATCCTCTGAGCTCCACTGAGAGCTTCCAAGTCTAGTGCTTGCCTGAGCCTTTTGTGAGGCTGATGGGCATGTGCCATTCATGCTGTCTCTGACCTGGGGAAGGGCAGGACCAGTGCCTTATGTCTTTCTGCAAAATGCAGGTGGCACCGGCAAAATGTACTTTATGGTGTTTTCAGCCTGGACTGGTCCCTGTCAGGTTGTCTGTGCTTTCTACCCAGTGGGGGAATAGAAAACTCCTGGCATAAGAGGACTATGTGAACATGGGGGCTTATTTTCAAGAGGATTCAAAGGCAGATTAGGTCTAAAAAGCTGGGTGCCTTACAGAAAAACAGCATCATGCTGGGTCTGGAGACAGATCCCTAGTCTGAAGAGCTTGTGCTCTATATTAGCCATTCTTAACTTTTTCCACTTCAGGGACCTCTAACGCCTTTGTAGTGGAGGTGTGGAAATACCCCAGGCACAGAATGCTGTACAGCACGGACCTGCTCTTTGCAGTTGCGGTGCTTCTCAAAATAGCCTGTGACCCCTGCAGTGAGGGACTGCGGTGCTGTCTGCTGCTGCACCTCTGTTCTCTGCAGCTGCCGCTCCCAGAACAAAAAACCTAGTTGGAGATCTTGCTGTCCATCTTGTGGCCCACACCAGCCCCAGAGATGTCCAACAGTGCTGGTACAGGCAAACTTTCTACAGCTGGGTAACATCTCTTTGTGGGAGACAGGAGGGTCAGACCAGTGGGAACGAACTCCCCAGGAGCCAGGGGTTGCTGGGCACCTCATTGCTATGCACCTTGCTGTGACCTTGCCTTCTGTAGCATAAATACACAGAGACACACACTCTGCTATATATAATCTCCTGCTACACGCCTCTCCCTGGGGAGAAGGCGAGAGAGCAAACATGTGCCAGGCGTTAGTCACGTCGCTCGGAGGCTGCTCAGATTCCACCATGATAAGCACAGGAGAGGATCCCTATAGAGCAGTGCTGTCTGCTGCTTTCGTTTGGGCAAGGTCTTATACTGTTTCACGTGGCACCAGGCTGCAGGACCTGGCCCGATAACCCTTAGGAAGCGGCACTGGATGCTGAGGATCGTACTACAAGTAGGGAGAATTTGGGATATCCCTTTTCCATGGTAGTGTGGGGTCTTTTTGTTCCTCTCCTCAGGAAAGCATCAAGCAGGGGAGTTAATGTTGGAGCAGACAGCGCACATGCCTCTTGCTTAAACAAACGAAACAACCAACCAATCAAAAAAAAGCCCCTAACCAAACCCATGTTTGCTTTTTATACTGGTGGCAGGAACAAAGGCTCAGGAGCCATCTGACCAAGAGCTGCCTTGTGCAGTGGAGGGCAGGCTGTCATTTTGGGACTAGAAAAGGCCAGTTCAGCTCTTCGGCAGCAATTCTAGTCCCCAGCACAAATCCCTTTCTTCTCCCTGTCTCCAGAGCCGGAATCCCAAAGCATCCAGAAAGCTCTTCTGTACACAGCTGGAAGAGGGGAAAGGCTTCTGCAGGGGGGATTTTTTTGGCTGTTGTCAGGCTGTTATATCTTGGGAAGAGTGGGGGCAGCTTTTAAATTAGATGAGGTATCCTGGCGCACCATTTCTGCCAGTCAGGAGACTTGCAACAGGTACAACATTTGCTTTGAGGTTTCTGCTTTGGCAGAATCGAGGACATCCAGAGACATCTTGACATCTCACTTTGCTAACATTTGTGTCTGAATTTCTGGCAGGGAGGAGACAATCTCCAAATCACTGTTCCCTCTCAGCCGTCAGCACCCTTCCTCCACTCTGGAACAAGCTGATAATAGCTTGTTTGTGCCTTACCCACCACCAAGAAGAGGGCTGAGAACAGGCGTGTCTAAGGAGCTGTGCTGTCGGGCTTCCCCTCCTGTTAGACAGCAATAATTAGTGGCTGGAGGCAGCGCCTCTTTCTTGATACGGAATTAGCTGTTTTCTCTTCCCCCTTTCACCCTGAGGGGAAATCACTGCATGGGGCTCTCTGATACAGCTCCTAACAGAATCTGGGAGCTGGACCCCAGGACTTAGGAGATCACTTCCTCACCTGCAGTCCTCTTGCCTTTCCTCTCTTGTAGCTGTGGCTCAAGGAAGGAGCTCAGTGCAGGATTGAGCCTTTAGCTTAAGCTGGGGGATATTGGCCTCCTTGCTCCATTGTGATTACAAACGATGGGAGGTGTATGACATTATTTATTCATTCATCTGTGCAGCATTCTCCGTATATCCCAAAGCACTTTATGGGAGTGCTTAATGCTACTTGGTGCTGCTATAAAGTAAATACGGGACAAGGCTTTAGAGAGAACCATCTCTGCTCTTAACGGAGTGGTGGCCGGTTTACTTTCCGCTTATCTGTTGTGTGGGATGACTGTTTCTGAAAATAGTCATCTTTTCTCTTTGCAGTGTGTATGTGTCTTTCTTCCAGTCTGACGTTTGTTAAATCTGGTCTGTTTTTTCACTGGTAATGATGGAGAAAGGATGTGAAAAATACATACCTCATCAAAGGCTTGCTCATATAATTAGACAGCTCACTGCACATCTCCAGAGCTGGAATCTCCATGGTCCTTGCAGAGTTGAACTGTGCCACAGATCCCACTGCAGAATGGCTCCCTCACGCCTCCTTTCATCTCTGCCTCCTTGGAGGAGATACGGCAGCAGCTACTCTGTATCCTGTGGCATGCAAGGAGTGAGGAATCTCAGAGTTGGAGTCCCTTTCCTTAGACTGACAGCTTGGACCCTGTTCCTAGTCAGCAGGGAAATGCTGCGTGCCTTCCAAGCATGCTGGAAGTCACTTGACCTACCTAAGATTTTGGTGTTGGGAACAGACCCTAGGCCTGACTCCCAGCCAAACCCTGCTGTTGCCAGTGTTTTCTGCTTCTCTCCAGCATTACCTGCTTGGCACAGTAATTACGGGAATGGAGTTGTAATGAAATTGCTTCCTAAATCCAGCATGTTAATAGCAGTTCAATTAGATGGGACTTGTGTGATTCCTGTGAAGTCCATGTGAATGAATGACACTGGGTTGTCCTCAGAAAAGGCAGCTCAGAAATGTGCTGCCTCTTGACCTGCTCTTGAATGCTGGCACAGCCTTGTCAGTGCCTGGGCTTGTCTGGAGCAGGGTAGCCAGATATAGTCCAGGGGTGGATTTTGGTTTGGGGTTTTTTTTTCCCACTATTGATGCTTTCGCTGCTGGGTGCTGTAGCATGAGCCTGTCTGTACAATAGTAGCTGAACGTTCATTCTTCTGCTTCCCTGTATTCCTGTGGCTGCCACACATGACTAAGGAGCAAAAACAATCTAGTGGAGTGACTCATCCCTTTAGAGAAGGTGGGATAAGAGCAGCAAGAGACAGCAAGCATAAAACCAGCATCCACCGGAGACCTGTGCTGTGCTGCACCAAAACTACCCAGAGTCTGTTCTGGCTGGCCACATTGAAGACTGTGGTCATCTGTGATTTGTAACAGTGAGAGCTAGCCAAGGAATTGGCTGATGCAACATTTCCTAAATAAAGGCACAGGTGATTTATTTAAAACATATAGTTTGCTATTTCTTGGTCTGTAGGTTTGTCTCAATTCTAAGCTGTGTCTTGGATGATCAATGGAAGATGAACAGATGAAAGAGCCAAGGCTGGCTCGGGAGTACTCACCACATGATTGAATGAGATGCTTCTGTGGCTTGTAACCACAGTGTTCTCCAGGTTGCTTCAGCACAGCAAGTTGCTCTGAAAGTCTAATGGGTTATATTGCTTCAAAAAGAGCTTCTGGGGTATTTGGCATCCCTGTAAGTCCATTGACAGTAACTGCAAGGCAGTGGAACTTGCGTTTTGAGTCTCTGTTGCCTTTCTCTTTTAGATCAACGAACTCAGCAATGTTCCCGTCCCTGTCATGTTAATGCCCGATGACTTTAAAGCCTACAGTAAGATTAAGGTGGACAATCATCTATTCAACAAGTAAGTAGGTGCTTCCCAACTTGTTTGTGTCTGTAATTAGAGCTCTTTGCTGTGGGGGAAACTGGCATGGTGAAGGCCTTTTGGTTTGTTCCCTGTTGTAATGCCAGGAGGATCTGGTATGGCTGGACACATGCCCCAGTCTGTGCTCTGCCCAGACCACTCAACAGGACATGGTGGGGGGTCAGTCTGTCACTGAGATGCTGTCTTATGGTTTGGTTTATATCCGTTGAGTGATGAGAAGTCTGGTAAGGCCAGGCTCAGAAGTGGCACTGCTACAAAGCTAGCTACCCGTAGATATTCACTGGGACTGTGTAGAAGACAATGTTTTAGAGTTCACAAAGTGTAACTTGTCCAAAGCCCTAGGGCTGGAGTTTGCTGCACATCTTGGTTATGCGCAAAACTGATGCAGGACTGTCTCTTGACTCCTGCTGTGCCTTGTCTGGGTGTCCTGTCCTGACCAGCAGAACCCAAATCCCAAGACCATGGAGGAGAGGGCAGGAGTTTACGCTCTGCGACCTGACAGGTTCCTTGTCTCTTTGAGACTGTTCACAGGAGACAGCTGTGAAGCTGTGTTATACCCCTGGCCCATGGAGTTTGTATGGAGTTACCCCCTTCTCCTTTCCCCAAAAGATCGATTTTTGGAAGCCCTTTTAAAGCCATGGTTGTGACTGGTGCTCAGAGATGTGTTCTGTGCCCTGGCTCTGAGTGTGTGCAGGTCTGCAGTGCTCCCTGATTAATGCTTCATTTTCACTAAGTTTTACAGGGATCAGCTTTTGAGAGTAGGAGTGTGATTCAAAAGTTTGTCTTCTCTGGCACCTACAGTTTGCAGTATCTGCTCTTCCCTCTTCTCCTACATAAATTTTAGTTTCCCACGTATTGGTGCAAAGGATTCTCATTGAGAATGAGCTGACAAAATCTCCCACTGTGTCCAAGCAGGACCATCCTCTCTGCTTCTTCCTGCTGGGCAGAATAAGAGCTCTGGTAGGGAGTAGATGCAGCATCCCTCAGCGACAGGGAACATTGTCTGTTGTCTGCTGTACTGTGCTCTGGGCAGGCCCTGTTCCTGGCTGGTGTGGCCTAGCAGCAAAACTCACTCTGTAACAGTTGGGACTGGTCTGGAACATGCCAGACTGGAGCTGATTCACCCCCTCTCTTTTGCGTTCTGGGGAGATGGTTTGTCGTGTGTTGACCTTTCTTTTGATGCACAAGTGATCTGATCTGATCTGAAATCAGAGCCACCCCCCTTTCCTCCAGCTTTTCATCTTAAACAGTAACAGTGTGTTGCAGGGGACAGATGTGTTACTGAATGGAACAAAGCAACAAAGGAGGAAAGAGAAATTATTCTGTCAGATCTGTGCTTGTGACAGGGGAGATTGTTCTGCAAGACAGACATCCTCATCCAAAGAGCCTGTTAGTCAAAAGCTGGATCCTGCAAGCATTTCTGTGAACAGATGACTTTTGTAGGCATCCAAAGAAACAAGCTACCTTAATGAGGGTAAATACTTGCAGAATAGGGCCCTTCTAGGTAGGAAGGGGCTTGGATATCCTGGGAGGTTAGCAGTGAAGTGGGAGAAGAACTGAATTTGATTTCACAAGCTGGACATTGCACAAGAGTATCTTTTCTCCTTTGCCTAGGGAAAACTTGCCAAGTCGCTTTAAATTTAAGGAGTATTGTCCACTGGTGTTCCGAAACCTCCGAGAAAGATTTGGGATTGACGATCAAGACTACCAGGTACTGTCTCTTCTCTCCCTGCTCTCCTAACACCTTTCCCTAGAACAGAATAACCAAGCTGGCAGAGAAACTATGATATCAACATTCTTGTGTGGTCAGTTTTTATGGGTTTATAATCATGGTTTGAATGGGTTTACTGTAACTTTAGGGGCCTACAGCAGTGGAGTAAATCTCACTGTGCCAACACTGGGCAATTGCAGAATGAAAAGATGGTTCCTGCTCCAGAGAGCTTACAGTCTAGGCATAAAATAAGAGGCAGCAGATGGTTGCAGACAGGCAGGAGCTGGAGGATAACAATGATCTAGTGCAGAACATCTGCAAGGAAAATGAGTCTGTCATGCTTTTACAGATTCGGGTGCTGCTTTAACTAAGTGTGTGTGCCAAGCATTGGTGCTGTTGAATTTGGTTTATGAAGGTTGCTGCTGCTTTGGGATGTGTCCCCTAAGGCCAGAGGTTCAGACTTCCCTTGGAGGGGAGAGGCATTTTCTTGTATTAATACTGCTGGGCTTAAATCCAGTGAAAGAGATGTCGCAACTCTTGGTGCTACAGCAGGGCCACCCTTCCACACACAGCTCTTAGTCTTACGCATGCAGAAGACGTGTAGTAGCAGGCTGCTTAGAGACCTCTTAAATGAGGGAAAAGCCAGTGCAGAAAAAGAGGGTGGCTTTGATAGCTTCGTGGCCTTTAGCAGGCTGAGTGTTAGGTAATTAAACTTGGTATCTTTGGCACTCCACTGCAGTTGATAAAGGCTGGCAATGCGCCAGCACTGACTGGTCGAGGGCTTCAACTAAAATACTAACTGGAATCTGCCAGCCCAGAGAGGCACGTTAGGGCTGGAGGAGTGGGTGAGTGGTGCAAGCTTCTTGCTCTCATCCTTCTTTGCTTTATGTGCAAGCCCAGCCATGCTCCCTCCAGCCCGTGTTGTGGGAAGAGGAGATGGGAGCAGAGCTGTTCCTGCTAATCCCACCAAACTGCTTCCTTCTGGTAGTATGTGTGTGTGTACACCCTCCCCAAGTGTGTCAGAATTCTCCCTGACTATATTTAGATTATTGTCTGATCTCACTCTGTTTCAAAGTTAATATAATGAAGAGATCTGTTGTCTTACTCCAGCTGCATGGCTCCTTGCACTGGTGAGACACTGGATCTACTTGATCCAGTTTCTGGTCTCATGTGGTATTGGGCAAGGAGCAGATGTGTAGCACCTGCATCCCATGCTCTGACCCTTGTTCCGTGACCAAGCGGGGAGCACACTGGTCCCTCTGTGAGAAGGGATGACCTCTGAGGATACTGGGATTGGTGTTTGGGGCTTTTTGCTTCTTTGTGTAACCATGTCTCAGTTGCCTCTCTCCTGGCTGCCAGGGCCCATCCTACTCTGCTGCCTGTTCTCAGGCATGCTGGGCTCTCTGAGGGTGTTTGCTCAAAGTGAGACACGTTTTTTGAGCAGAACTGACAGTCATCTTTGCTTTTCTTCTGCAAGGGGCTGGCCATCCCCAGGAGGAATGGTAAATGCTGGTTGCTGCTTTGTGGCTGCTTGTCGCAGCTCTGGTCTGGGCGACTGCCCATCTGCTGACGGAGATAGAGCTGAGCCCAGCGTTAGGAGGCAGGTGGTGTTCGTTGTGCCTGTGTGTGCTCAGTGCCTTGTAATTACCTGTGAGCTGTGAGTTGTGCACACAGATCTCTCCTGCTTGTGAGGGGAGATCTCTTCTTTTCAGGACATGGCTGCTCAGTTCATGCTTTTCTTGAGCACATGCCTGTTAGATTATTAATTTTATTTTTTCCCTCCTACCGTCAGGCCTGTTCTTTAGGCAACAATGGGATTTTGCCAGGAGAAGCAGTACCATTGCCTCCTGGTCTGTTGACAGGAGTTCATGCCAGGTTGTGTATGGCTCTTGAGGAGACTGTTTGGCCAGCAACACCCTGCCCCTGGGGCTGGCTGTACCAGGGTATGAAATTGTGCGCTGGCTTCCTCAATACCCTTCAACATACTTGCATGCAGTGAAGTCATTAACTCCCAATTATTTTTTTCTCCCAGTCCATCCACTATGGTGTATTTAAATATCTTTTTTTCCTCAGTTTCTTCTAAGAAATTACGAGAACCATGTGAAGTAACTTACATGGAAGCACCCACAATCTTGTTGGTTCTCAATACCTGGTTTATCATTTACATTTTACCTGTTGCTCTGAGGGATTACTTCTCCCACCTCTGGGGTAGAGCAGTCTGGCTCTTTAAAAGTGTCCAGCTAGAACAGAAAGCAGAAAACATTCATTAGCTAAATTCAGGTAGGTAAAATGTGATGGCTTGAGTGGGAACTGAGCCAGAATGCTAAATATAACACCCGAACTGTGGAAGAGGTGGGAGTGACAGGAAGGGAATGAAGTAAACCGAAGGACTGTGAATTTGGTAACGTCCATATGTGGCCACATTTCTGCTTCCCATCTCCTCTAGAAGAAAAGCTCTGTGGTTTTGAGGTGAGGGGTGATTAAACTGTGTAGGACAGACCGATTTGCAAATGTCAGCAAGAAGCAAGGGGTTATTTTGTTTGCCTTTATTTTCCTGATGGTTTCTAAAGCTGTTGGCAGGAGTAGAGTTTTTCCTCTGCTTCATTAAAGTTTTAAAAGCTTTAAATGCTTCATTCTGAAAGGAAACCTCTCGGCTCACTTGCAGCTCGACATGGTAAATCCCTCTTTCGCAGCAGGCTCTGCTTGCTTGCCTGTCTGTGTCTGCAGAAGAGCAGGCTCCCTCTGCTGTCTGCTCTTCAGAGAGCTGAGGGAAGGAGTGAGCAGTGTTAACCAGCAGTTAAAAAAAATACATCATGAAATGCATTGTCCAGCCCTGAGATCCTGAAAGACACATCAATCTTGAGCACTGTGCAGGTGTCAGTACCACTGTATTTCAGAGCACAACTCTCAACTGTCCCCATCTGCTTGCAACAGCAGCAAGGAAATGCTACTGAGAGTTTATGCTGTTCGTTGACAAAATGGCTTCTGAACAAACACTGGTGATGGGTCTGGTGGAGTTGGAAGGTAGTTGCTGAGAAGTGATGGAGGAAACAAATGGGAGACAGGTTCCCTGCTTGGCTTAGGAGGTGTGAAGAACAGTGGCTCTAGCAGTGGGATGAAGCTCACAGCAAGTCCCCCTGCCTGGGGAGAGGCGTCAGAACAAAGAGCTCATGTTGTGGCTCAGGAAACACGGTAGATACTTCATCTGCAGTTTGCATGGGATTTTCCAATTCTGCTGCAAGTATGAAAAGAAGCTGCAATGTTTTGTTGCTAAGGGTGGGGACAGGGATATAAAGACAGATGCTGCTGGTTGTCAGAAGAACAACCAAGCTATTAATACTCAGTCTTCTTCGTCCAATTGTAAGAATAGCAAAGGCTGAGGGTGGCTTTTGGTTTCAGGATGACCTGTAAAGAATTCCCAAACAATGACACTTTTGCCAGTTTAGGCTGCTTTTTGATGGAAAAGAAGGCAGGCCATTTCATTCATTTTGTTCTGGTTTTCCTTAAACCTTGGACTGTTCTTAAATTTCCAGGAGGAAATACTAAGAAGTCTTAGCCTGTGTTTACTGCCACTTAAAAAACGCCTTAGTAAAAAACATCTTCAGAAATTCATGCCAGGTGGTGGAGTAAAATGTGTCGACAAATAGAAGGCCCAGATGAAAACTCTAAACTCCATGTCCAGACTTCTAAACAATTGGGTTAACCTCAGTAGTGCTGAGCTCTCAAGGATGCTTGCTTATTAACAGTCATGACTGGGGTGTGTTTGCAAGTGTGCTCTGAAGCTCGGCCAGTCACAGTTATGAAGGTAGAGCACAAAGTCCCTGGGATGTCTGTTGTTCCAGAGCCAGGTTGTGGAGCTGGCCTTGGTCACCCATGTCTCATCTGCTTTCCAAGACTGCTCTTCTTTCTTCTCCAGGGAGTTGGCAGCTTCTGCCTCTCCTCCCCACTTTTTTGTTCTGGTTCCCTCAGAACTCAGTGACACGAAGCGCCCCAGTGAACAGCGACAGCCAGGGCCGATGTGGGGCCCGGTTCCTCACCACCTATGACAGGAGGTTTGTCATTAAGGCGGTGTCGAGCGAGGATGTAGCAGAGATGCACAACATCTTAAAGAAGTACCATCAGGTACGGTGAGTTTGGAACCCTGGGAGGGGAGGTGGCAAACACCTTGGGGAGCATCTTGTGATTTTCTGGGGAAATGGAGCTTGGATTCACAGTGTGCAACCTAGCAAAGCTTGCAAATAGCTTTTGCAGAATAAAACAGTGTTACTTAGCATCTGAGAACCAGTTACAGCACAGCTGCGTGTTTCTTCGCAGTGCTGAGCTCCTTCACAGCTCACCCTGTTCCTTACATCAATGAATTATGGATTGCTGGTACCTGAGATCTGTAAACATGCTCCTAATTTAGTCCTTTGAATTAGACTTTCCAGAGGGACCAGGGAGGAGACAGTTACGTGCAGCAGGGAAGGCGGGGGCAAAGTGGGACAGCTGGAAATGTTCTACCCTCATCCACATTATCTGCCAGTCCATCTGCTCTTTACTTTCAGATATACTCACATAACCACAGGACTTGAAGTTAGCCGGTGCCAACAACAGACTTGCCCCGCTGAGACTGAGTGATGGACATGCACACCTAGTCTGTTACAGCAGGCTGGACATGCATACACAGTGAGATGCTCTCTCTCAGCTCAGGGCTAGAAGATTCTTACAATTCCCTAACTTGCTTTTCTTGAGACACTAGGAGCCATTTGCAAGCCTCCTTTCCTTTCACTTTGGTGTCAGATGGCTGGAACGGGAGGCTTCACTATCACCTTCTTGCTGAGCTTGTGTTCTGTCAGAGATCAGTTTTGTGTGACAGTACTGTCTTTCTCTGCCTTTCCCTTCCCTGCTTTCCTCCAGTTCATAGTGGAGTGTCATGGGAACACCCTCCTGCCCCAGTTCCTTGGCATGTACCGGCTCACCGTGGATGGAGTGGAAACCTACATGGTGGTTACCAGAAACGTATTTAGTCACAGGCTGACTGTGCACCGGAAATATGACCTGAAGGTAAGGGTTTGGAGGGCAGTCATGAGGGCTCCTTTTCCAGGAGGGTGGGAGTTGCTTTTTGTAACGCCTACTTGACAAGGTCCTGGGCTTTGGTTTTTGTTCAGGGGATCAGGTTTTGGAGGCTCTGAATGGAGCTTCACTTGAGGCTCAAATGTTCTGTTCCCCTATCCCAAGTGGCCTACACTACACCAGGGAGATCTGTAAGTCTAGCTCAGGCATGAAAAAGGGGCTGAGCACTGATTTTAAAAATACTTTCAGTATTTTTCTGCATGGAGGAATTAAATGGTGTCAATGAATTCTCTGGGAATATGACATATAGTGCAGCAGTGCTCTTTTCTTTATTCTTTTATCAGGGCTCAACGGTATCCAGGGAAGCAAGCGATAAAGAGAAGGTATGGACTGTTCCTGGCCAGCCTTTCCTTCCTCCTGGTAGTTGGAAGCAGGTGGGATCCAGCTGACTTCCCTTTTCCAAGGGGGTATTGAACAGGGGATATTAAATGGGCCCTAAGTGATAACCTGTTTCTGTCCCCCCTTTCAGGCTGTGCCCAGTAACTGCTCAGGAAGAGATGGTGCAGATTTGGTGCTGCCCTGCCCTGCTCTGTTATGTTGACACTACCAGGAATGGGGGGAACTTCTTGGGGAACAATCCCACAAGTACCAAAACCCATATTAGAGCAATGGTGTCTTTATGGAAGGATTTCTTCATAGCACTCCCTGTGTACCAAACTGAGTCAGGTCAGCAGTTAGATTTTGCAACAGGTGCTTTTATAAACCAGACCAGCTCCTCTCAGATTCTTGGCATATCTCAGCATGTTTGTAAGTTTTTGCTGCCATTAGGGAAACTTATGACTAAGAATCCTGGCCCTGCAAAACTTTGGCTGTGATGCTGCCATGAAAGGTCCTGTTGAAATCACAGCAGTAACTCATGGTACTATATGTTTTGTACATGCACATGGGATTTTCAGGTTTGGGACCACAGAGTAAGTCTACTCCAGCCTGCCCTAACATTAGATCTCTGGCATGAGCCAAGGAATTTCCATTTACATGGAATGCTCTGCCATCGAGGCACAGCTTCATCGTGCCCAAGTGTCCCTGGCTTGCTGGCTGTTTACTCTCTAGCTTTTTCTGCTTATGCAGTTTGTCTCAGACCATTCATATTAGATCTAGATAAAGCCACCACATGCTCATATGTCATTATAAGAACAAAATAATTTCATTCCCAGCTGCACAAAGGGGTTGTATGTTCTTCTGTATCCATGAGAAATTGTCAGGGCCTGCTGCAAGCAGATTGCTCAAAAAGCAGTGTTTTTAATTTTTTCCTCAAGCCTTTAGGGAGAGGGGCATTTTTTTCAAGCCGTCACCCCTTCCTCCCCAGTCAGAAGCCAACAAAATGCACTACTTTTCTATTCTGGGAGTTGGTTGGACCATCTCTGGCTGGAGCCTAGCTGTCAAGCTTTCAGCCTGCAGCACATCTTCCTGGCAGTCTTTAAAGTTGAGTTGTTCTCTGTCTCTCCCTTCAATTTCCCCCCAGGTACAGCTCAGCTCATGGATTCATTGACAAATATTGTGCCTTGCCTGATGCCACTTTCATACTTGGTGGACAGGATGAACCACTTTACCTTATAAACAGGCAAAAGGTCCTGGTGCAACCCCACATGCGATCAGAGTCTCTGTGCAGTCAAAATACCACTAATGGATCGGTGTACTAGCCTTCCCCCAAGAAGTCAGAGTTTTGAGAATTTGACACAGGCTTTTTGTTGCAGGCCAAGGATCTACCAACGTTCAAGGATAACGACTTCTTGAATGAGGGTCAGAAGCTGCATGTTGGAGAAGAGAGTAAAAAGAACTTCCTTGAAAAACTGAAGCGGGACGTGGAGGTAGAGTTTCCTGGGGGACAGTTTTTACTCTTTCTCCCATAACTGGATTCTCACTGTGGTCTCTGGCTCAAGGGGTGCAGCAGTGACTGAAAAGCAATTCATTCCTGGATCAGTCAAGTAAATACAGTCAGTGTTACGCTGATGGCAGTGGGCATATGCTATCATGTGTGGATTCTCTGGAGTCTAACGAGGGTTTAACTCTCACTACAGCCCTTTCTTAGGGAGATACTGGCAGAGTAGGACTGAGGATTTCTGATCCCACGTGGATGCTGTTGTTCTCACTCATGTCTTTCTCCCAGTTTTTAGCTCAGCTGAAGATTATGGATTACAGCTTGCTTGTTGGGATCCACGATGTTGACCGAGCAGAGCAGGAAGAGATGGAAGTGGAGGATCGGGCAGAGGATGAGGAGTGTGAGAACGATGGTCTAGGAGGCAACCCCATTTCCTCCTATGGCACACCCCCTGACAGCCCTGGCAATCTCCTCAACTACCCTCGCTTCTTTGGGCCTGGAGAGTTTGATCCTTCGGTCGACGTCTATGCCATGAAAAGTCACGAAAGTGAGTATTATGGAATATTGGCCAGATGAAGGTCTGGAGGGCAGAGGAGGTGTCCTGTGGTCTGGCTGGGCTAAATGGAGTGGGAGGACTGTCCACTGAGAGAGACAGACCCTGCCAAGTGCCTCTCCTTTGCTGTACAGTCTCTTGTGGATGGTATGAATTGGAATGGGTAGAAGTGATGCTTGGAGAGTAGTGGCATGTTCAGAGAGTGTGTGGGCCTCTGGTGTGCTGTTTGCAGTCATTCTTCTCTGCCCTTATGCAGCCTCCAGCTGCCTTGCTTTCTCTGCTAGTTGCATCAAAACAGATCTACCATGTATTTCTTAAGGAGGGGGTGCAGCTGGGCTTTGCTTACAGCTCAGGGTGTGCTAGCGACTCTCTTGCCTTGCTAGGTGCCCCCAAGAAGGAAGTGTACTTCATGGCCATTATAGACATTCTTACGCCATATGATGCGAAGAAGAAAGCTGCACATGCTGCCAAAACAGTGAAACATGGGGTAAGCAGCCTGCTGCCTGCAGGGAGGATGGGCTTTGGGGCTTCTGCTTTGCCTGCGTGCCTGCATGCATATGTGTGATGTCTTCTGACACTGATTTTTCTACCAGTATGGAAATTCTCCAGTGATCCCATGCCAAGAACAGCTTTTCCCTCGCTTACTGGCTCCTCAGACTGTCTTGGATAGGCTTCGCCTCTGGGTGGTTGGAGATGACTTGCATTTATGTCCCAGTTTGGGAGGTGCTTGATTTCCCTGGTGTGGCACCAACAGCCTCACAGAGCAGGAATGGACTGGCTGCAGGAAGACATACTACCCTGCCCCCTTCCTGGGGCCAGTCCTGTTCCCTAGCAGCAATTCTGAACTCCCCAAAAGGGCTTGAAAAAAGCCCAGGTTAGCGGGACATGGAGTTTTTCATGCTCCTTCCAAATCTCCTCTAAACCATGAGGGAACAAATCCAATGCTTTGACTCAGTGGTCTGCAGAAGGTCCAGCTGGAGCTAGAATCAGTTTCCCTGGGGATCTCTCTAGACCTCTCTGGATATTTTTTTTTTTCCTAGAACTTGCAAGCGGTTATGAGTCTTTCCAGGCAGAGACAGGCTGTGCTGACATGATTGCTCCCTGCTGTCCTCCCTTCTCCACCCTTTGCAGTGCTGTAGGGTCTGCCCTTCGAGGAGGGTGTTGTGACTTGTCTCTCCTCTCTGCCTTGCAGGCTGGGGCAGAGATCTCCACCGTGAACCCAGAGCAGTACTCTAAACGCTTCAATGAATTTATCTCCAATATCCTGACATAGTCATCTTCAGCCTTCAGCGAGAGATGAAGAGAAGAGGGGCTACTTCCAAACAGAGAATGCAGCCTGTGACACTAAAACAGACACTGTAGCAGCATGTGGGGTGTGCGTGTGTGTGTGCGTGCGTGTGCGTGTGTGCAAGAGTGAGTGTGTGGCACTGTGTGACTTCCGAGAAAACTAATTCTAGGTGCACCCTTCAACAGTCCACTTGACCCAGGTGGAAAAGTGGGTTTTTATGTTACAGAAGTGCCCAGACATAGATTTGAGGGCTTTTTAAAACAAGAAAAGTGCATTGTTTCAGCACTGCTCTTTCTAATGACATTTTCTCCTCTCTGATCAAGAGAATCCCATAGGGATATGATACGTGGCACTGTATAAAAGGGGTCGCTCTAGATCACGTTCAGTGAGAGTGAAGCAGTGCCTGATTCCACAAACTACTACTTTTTTTTTTTATTGGACTGTCTTTACCAGAAAGACATACAAGCCCTTTTATTTCCCTCTTGATAGGAATTGGAAGGAAAATAGCTCACCATTTCAAGGACGGAAAATATTACTCTGATAAGGAGGAGTCGCTGAACTTTAGGTAAATTCAGACTGGGACACTTTATATTTTTTGGTTAATTTAAGTAACAAAACCTTTTTTTGTAACTGCACTTGATTTACAAGAAAGACGAGGGAAATGAACATCTACCAAAGATGATTGCTTAAAAAGGTGTAACTCCTAGAACCTACAAAAAACCAGTGTGAGAAGTAGTAGAGGCATTGAACAACCTCAGATAATAATGTGCTCGGACCCATTGTGCTTTAAATTGGCCAGCTATGAAGATTTCATGGAGGAGAAAAAAAAAAAAAGGCATTTTATACCTGTAGATATGGGATAGTATTTGACTATCTGGAACGTTTCCCTGTTACACCTCAGTCAGGAATTGCCATGTCTTTTAGATGACAGCTTCACATCGCAGTTCTGCCAGTGTTAATCTAGCTAATGTTCAGTCTTCCTTACTTGCCCAATCTGCAACAGGTACTTGAATATGTTTCCTGACAGAGGTTCTTTGGTTAGTTGGTTTATTTTTTAAATGGCAATGTGACTTGCACACAAAGGAATTGGACTCGCTACCAGTGGGGAGTGCTGGGAGCTGTGACTGTGGAGCAAGTTCCACTGCTCAAGAGGACTCAGGACTTGAGCTGTGATTGTTTTTACTCTTCTCTGCTCCATACCCCTTTCTAGAGCGACAGTCAAGGAGTGGAAATGTTTGAACACTTGCGCCAGATTATTTTCCCCCCCTAAGGAATTGGAACTGATTTGCGTGACTGAATAACGTCCTGTTTTGTCTCCAGAATGCTTGTAATATTTTTCACGGCCAAGCTTGTCAGACTTGCTTTGGGTTTTGTTAGCTCTGCTGCACAACAGTTACAGATCTTTTGGTTCTTTTTTTAATTCTTTTTTTCTTTTTAAGCAGGATTTAGAGTTTTGAAAAACCTCTTGCAGTTGAAACATGTTGCTTATCTGCCTTGAAACTGTTTTCACATATGCCTTTGTTTCGGGAATAAGCTGTTTCGAATGTCTGTCCTGTGCTGTAACGCGTGCTACAGTTTGCTGTGTGGAATTTGGTCCTTTTGAGAGATAACTGGTGCTCATCACATCCTGGTAATTTCCCTAGACTAACGCTAGCTCTGGTCTGGATTCTGAATGTGGGCTTGGGTTTTTTTGTGTTCATACCCACATTTGTGATGTGAATCCAACAGGTCTCAACTTTGAAGGGGACAAAAGGGGGCTAAAGTTTCAGCCCATAAGAGTGCACTGTAAATAGAGTCTTTAAGAAATCAAAAACTAATATTAGGGGTCATAATGGGATATGAATCTTTTTATTCATTCATGGGTCATTCCCTTTGACATGGGACAAATTTCTTCTGCCACTGTAGTCCAGTCCCTATTCTGTGTGATGTGGGGGCTAACACACCGTTGTCTGGGAGGCTGAAGAGTCTCGTGTCTTAAGGTGTGTAGCTGGAAAAGCCACAAAACAAATGCAGCTATGAGAATACTTTAAAAAAGGGAGGACTTAGAGGGTATCATCAGCTTAGTTTTGTGGGCATTATATTGGTTGCTTTTCTCTTAAACGATAAGCACTTAAGTTTACTATCAATTAGAAATTAAATACCAATCACTTTTTATTCTTGACAGTTTTAAAAATCTGCATTGAATCTGCAACTTTGGCCTGGTAAGTTTGCCATTCTCCTTTTGGGAAACTAGCTTGTACCTTTTAAACTGTTTATCTTTAAATCATGTATTAAAAAAAAATAAGAGAAAAAGGGGGGAGGAGGAGAGAAGGAAATTAGTGAACTGCAGACATCCTGCACTGAGACACTACAAACAAACAAACAACCCAAAGAAAGTAGATGAATGAAGCTTGCTTTGCTAGGAGCAACAGTCTCATTCACTGAATTTCTTAAACAGGAATGAAATTAAAATGCAGTTAGTTCCTGCAGCAATCTTTACAGAAGTCGTGATGTTAAGGGCTTAAGAGCAGTTAACTGTATTTTCTTATTCCACTCTAAACAAACTCCTGCTAGAATTAAATTGGCTGTCTCTGGCTCAAGTAATATGAAAAGCCCCATAAACTCTATTCACTTTAGCACTTCCCCAATTCTGCCACTTCTGTCAAGTTGCCATACTGTGTGTATTAAAGTAATTAAATGCAATTTTCTCACTTAATGATGTATTACCCAGGTATGTAACTTTGTTTAACATAAGCATTTTGTATATTGTTTACATTTTGAGAGGTAGCATTATGTTAAAAATGCTAATTTTTGTTTCTAGACAGTATTTTTATTACCAGACTAAGAAGTGAAGCTGCAAATATTTGATTTGTTTTTAAAAGGGACTTTTTCTTTTGTTTTTGTTGCTTTGTTTTGGTTGGTTTTTTTTTTTTTAATCTTGTTTTAGGTCACTTTTTTAACTCAAGTATTTAAAAGGAAAACCCAGCCCTTTCAATTCTGGTTTTACAACTGCTTGTGCTAGTTTGTTGTCTGTTTCTGGTGTGAATTTAGTTCTAGTTTGCTGAATGTAGATATTTCTGTCTGTAGCATGTACCCTGCGGAACACTTTACACTGAAGTGCATTTGACTGAAAACCACCCTCGGCTGAAAGAGTTGCAATAGGTAGGCAGATCACTCAGATCCTGGTCAAAGTGCACGATTTTTCAAGAAATTGCAGTGCAATTCTTGGGTCAACTGGAGTTTCAAAAAGAAAGAAAAACTGATAGTGTGCAGTGTCTCTCTCCAGTGGCCGAAGGCAGGGTGAGTTGGTGTGAGAAGCAAGCTGCAGGATCTGTAGTCCTGCCTGTACTGAGGGTCTCTCTCTCTCTGAACATGGGCCTGATCTGTCAAATTTTAAGAACTAAAAACTGCTTTGAACGTCGAACTTCTGTCTTCCTCGTTGAGATAGCTCTTACAGCGTAAGTAAGAGTGGGGGACGGAAGGCAAGAGTGTGGGTCACAGTTTGGGTGCTGCTCTGCTCCAATAGTGCAATAAAAAAAACACTCAAGAACATGTTGGGTCACCCTTTAATAGGAACCATGTGTTCTGGAGGTACCACACAGCACCCACCCTTCGTGTCAGCTTTGGTGTCAGTGCTAGGAAGAGGGCCTGGGTATCTGCTATATGTAAGAAGAATGTCAGCAGGAGTTCACTTCTCACAGCAAGGAGCAGTGGGATCCTTCCCTCCAGTCTTGTACATGCCTCTGATTGACCTGTTTTTAATTATAAAAGCCATGATCATGACATGCATCGCAGGGAGAACTTCTAGGGTAGTAGGTGGCTCCAGATTTCCTGCATAAATGAGGCTGTACTCCCACATCCGAGAATCCTAGTTTTGAACTGGATTATCATGATCATCAAGAACACTGAAACACTTGAGTCTTACTTCCTTTTCTGGGAGGAAATTCCTGCTTTCCCCTCCAGAGCACTGCCAGAGGTTCCTTCAGCGGGGACGTCAGCTGGGGACTCGCCTCTTAGCCCAAGACAGGCACAAAGCAAGGTTGTATTGTAGTTATGGGTCATGTTTGGTAGGAGTTGTGTCTTAGCCTTGACGGACGGATGCCTCCCAGTCCTGTGACTACTATGCAGTCTTTATAGATGCCTCCCTTCAAGCTGCACAGAGGTCAAAGTGTTTAACCTCAAGGTGGTACAAACCTTTCAGAAGTCAGTGTGTGTGTCCTAAACTTGGTTTGCAACACTGCATAACCCATCTGAGACAGATCATCCTTACAATAGCTCCAAAAACAAAAACAGGTTTCCTCTCCCCATCTGTGTCTTAATGCCCCATTGCAGGTTTGCCTGTCAACTTCCCCTACTTCTGCAGAGCCATTCTCCAGTATCCGTATTAGCCACTACTGATTTTCCTTGCTCTTTGAAATGAGTATCTTGTGTAATAGCGATGGCAAAGCTCGGGGAACCAACTGCTGGTCATCCATAATTTTTAGTGGTTTCAGTTTTCACCACTCAGAAATTGTGCTGGTCTTTGTTTAGCTGCACAATGCTAAATGCAGCTGGATTGAGTTGGGTCAAGTGAGCGTATTACACACAGGTCACAAGGGTGGGCAGGGCTAATCAGTGCAACTGAAAAAATGTGAATAAATTAAGTTTAAAACTAAAAAAGAAAAGCATTATAGGTTTTTTCACTGCTGTTTTTTAAATAGGAATTTTAAGTCCTCTGTGCTTGTCTGTTTGCTAGGAGCAGTTTGAGACACTGTTACTGTTTTGAAATGCATGCATGTTACAAGATGAGTCTCCAACCAGAGAAAAATAAAATTAAAACTTTGTGTACATCTGTTCCTTACTGCTGTCCTCTTTAAAGTGCTGTAATGATCAACTGTCACTCCATGAGGTATGTGGTCATTTTCAGTCCTAGATTAACCACAACGGGAAAAGTCTTTTTATATGTGCCTGTAAATGGGGTTTTTAAGTAAGAACTGATTTTACCAACTGCTGCTCACTCCTTGGGGTGCAGCTGAAGCTCAGTCACTCACACATATGGGTGTACTGAGGGGGATTAGTATAGGTGGCTCAGAGAGAAAGGTAAGCTCGGCTACTGGGTAAAATCCAAGCTCCTTCTGATAGCTTTAGAGATGAGAACTTAATCCTAGTGTTCAGACTCAAGAAAAGGAAAGTTCACTACAATAGAGAGTTTTATTTAAAAAAAATTCCAAGCAGACCGGGATGTGAAACACATTAAGTAGATGTGCTGGGCTAGTCCATGCGAGCTTTCAGGGTCCTGGTGGTGATCTTGTCTTTTTCACTAGAGAGGGAAAGAGAGAAGACAATTAGTAAATCCATGTTTAATACCTACGTGCAGATTGTCCCTTCAGTAGGAAGCTGCAGTGTGCATAGGTAGTTTGTTTGCTAGCACAGGCAGGATCACCTGAACTTGAAGGTAGCTGTTAGAACTAGGTAAACCCCATCTTCCTGCTGCTTCACCCGAGGGGAGCTCCAGTAGGTTCAGTAAGCAGCAGTGCCTGGGATGCTGCAGAGAAACAGCACCACAAGCAAAATAAGCTGCCTCAGAAGTCAGTCTGCAGAGTCAGGAAGTTAACATTGCATCCAGCTGTGGCAAAGAGCATCCTCTTGGCCAGTGCTACCCATATGTGAAGAGCCACACTGACTACTGATGGGAATGCAGCCAGGGAATCCCTACACAGCAAGAGTCTAACTCTAGGATTAATTCCCCATGGCTCCTGCAGTTCTAGCAACAGCCATGAACTGCAACAGAGAGCAGCCTTGGGAAGTAAAACACTTAGAATAGACAAAACATTGCTAAAGATACTGCTGAAAGGGAGCAGGATTAGGGATACCCTGGAAACCAATCCCTTAACTGACTTCAATGCACAGCTTGTTAAATTCTACCTTTGTTCTGTAGGGGAAGAGAGCAGCACTTACATTATGTGGACTACCACGCCCATTCCAGATAGGGCATCTCTGTCCACTGCATTCAACATCGCCTGCGAAATTGTTTCGAAGAGGTGATCGGGTTCCTGAGGAACAGAAGCTATTTTAGTTGGTGTAAAAACTGAATGTTGACTCATCAGACTTTGTTCAAAACCCAAAGTATCATCCCAGACGCTGCAAGATTTTCTCTGCAGACTGCTATAAGCTACAGCCTCTTTGCTCTCCTGAGCTCCTTTGGGAAGTACGAAAGGACAGAGCTTTTCATCCAACCCATGTATCTCAGGTTCTCCAATTAACAGCAGGAAGCTGAATCCAAGAACCAGAGCTGAGCCTGGTCACCTCACTCACCATGTCGGGCTCCCAGAGGGACTCGCACATGCCGTACATCTGTTCGGAGCAGGTGCCGCTGACCACAAAGTCATCTGTTATCATTGGGCACCCAATCAGGTCTAGGGAGCAGATGAAAGGTTCGTGTGTTATGGGGTCCAGCCCGGCAATGACTGGTTCTGTGTAGTAAGGTCCAAACCTGAAGAACAACATAGCATAGAGCAGTCCAACCACCTTGAAGCAGTTTGACATCCCACATAAATACCCATACAAGAAAAACATCCCACAAATGCTTGCGGTGGGGGGACCTTTCAGGTCAACGTGGCAAACAGAACAAACTTGTACTGCTATAGGATTATTTTAACAATACTCAATATTCTTTTGCAAGGAAGTTGAAGGAACATTGTCCTTAGATTGAAGTCTCCTCTTGCCATACCACAAGCAGTCTTTACAGGAGCCCTTGTCAGCCCCACCTCTCTAGAATCAGATCAACAACCACAGTCTTCACTGATACATGAAGAGCGACTGTTGTTTGACAGTTACCGTCTCTCATAAAGCAGATTGGAAACCATGCTCATAAAAGTCTGAGGTTTGATCTGCCTGCCTTCCTTCAGCTCGTAGAGATTCAGCCTGAACTTCAGTCTCTGGGCACTGCAAGAGATGAGAATCAGTATTACAGCAGAAGCAGGTTCCTTTTTCTTTCACCTTCACCCAAGCGCGAACTTTTCTACTGCATGCTGACAGATACCAGCTCCTGATGAGGCATGCCTGAGGCAGGTAGGTATTCCAGATGCAGCTGAAGTTACAAAGTCTTAGTAGTGATGTGATCTTAAACCACGCACAGTTTTATTTAAAAAACCTCCCTGTAAAGGGAGACTAAGAAAAGGAGATCTGGCACCCAGTTATTATACCCTTCCCCACAAATAAGCAAAGGCATTTATGCTCAGCATAAGCTGCCACTTAGTATTTATTGTAAATATACCTCTTATGGGCTGGGTATAGGAACGCACGGGTGCGCGGGAGTCTCACTTACACCGTCTGCACATCTGTGGCCAGTCCTGCCAATCCAATATACAGCCTTTCTCCCATAGGGAAAATCTTCTGGAAGTCTGTGGTCACCATCTGCGCTTGAATCCCAAACCGCCGGTCCGCAGCAATGGCCACGCAGTTCTTCCCCTTCATGGCCATTACGGCCCCGCCGTTATAGGACATAATAGACTGGAAGAGAGAAGGGCAGCAGGTACCGCCGGGGCTGGGGGCAGCGGTTCGGGATGCCGGTTCCCTGGTGAGGCTGAAGGGGCCTCGGGCACCTGGAGTACCCCCCTCCGCCTGGCCTGTCCCTGCGGCCCCAGCCACCCCGGGGGCTGCGGGGGGAAGCCAGCACCGCTCTCCCCCTGCGGTTTTGGCTTTAATTTTTTCCCAGTTGGGGGGGGGGGGGCCCCCCCCCAGCGGGTTGCTTACGGCCGCTGCTTCCCCCGCTCACCTGCGGCCCCTGCCCGCCACGGCCCGGTCTGAGGGAAGGCCCATGGGGATACACCACCGCCTCCAGCCCGCCCCGGCCACCGGCAGGCCTCGTCCCGCCCGTCCCAACTCCTTCCCCGGGCCGCCCCCAGCCACGTCCCGGCGCCTCACCATGGCGCCGGCTTCACAGACACCGCCAGGCCCCGCACCGCTTCTCCGGCCCTACCGCACACAGCCCCGCCGCGCCGCTGCTCCCGCCTCCCGTCTCTTCCCATTGGCTACCACCGCCGCCTGCCGGCGAGCCGCCGCTCGGTTATTGGTGGTTCCGTCCGCCGCGGGGCGGAGCTGGTTGGTTGCGGCGGCGGTGAGGGAGGGGGGGGGGAAAAATGAAGAGTCCTAGTCAGCGGGGCATGCCGGGACGGCGGCGGACTGCGCGGGCGGGGCGGGTGCGCAGCTGGAGCAGGGGGGCTCGCACAGCTGGATCCATCGGGGTGCGAAGCTGTATGAGCGCGCAGGGGCATGGCACAGCTGGATGAGCGTGGGGGCATGGCACAGCTGGAAATGCCCGTGGGGGCATGGCACAGCTGGAGGGACATGCAGGGGCACTGCAGTGGTGGCAGGTGGGTACGGCCATCCCATCACTCAGTGGCACTGGGGCATCCCTGAGACCATGGCCTCTGTGCCTGCTCAGTGTGGCACCCGCATGCCCATTCCCTGTGTGCCCATGGCAAGGCCGGGATCGGCGCAGGGTGGCTGGGCTGGGACCTGCCCAGCGGTATCTCCCACTAGCTCGGCCCTACGCAGCCCTGGCACCTTCTGCTGGGCACTGGGAAAAGTTGGCCGAACTTGGCCAAGTTTAACTAGAAACTCCAGGAAACCTATCCCACAGTACTCCACCATGCAGAGCCCTGGTGTGTGTCAGGGTTTGTGCACCCACTGTCTGCTTTTGCAGCTCTGGGACCCAGGAGTAAAACACTAAACTCAAACTGTGGAGCCAGGGACAGTGGGTCTCCTCAGAGGGAAAAAAAAAAAAAATCTGTTTGGAAAGTGCTGGCACAATAAAGTTACTCTGTAAAGCATCGAGTCACGGCACATCCTAGGGAGGGAAAGAGGCCTGGCAAGTGGCTGCAAGGGTATTTTTTATTCAGAAAGCAACTGAAAGGGGGATTTGCGCTCAGTGGAGTATTGTATTTCCTTCCCCATCCCCGCTTGCCAGCTCTCCCCTCTCCTAGAGGAGACAGGATTAAAAGTTTAATTTAGGGGAGTGATGTTGTGCCAAAGGGAAAGAGATCCATGTGTTTGGAAACGCTCTTAAATGCACAACAGAGCAGCCCGCCTGGTTTCAATGAAAACCTCTGGCCTGTGCAGGGGCTGTTCATCCACCCCAGGACCAAGCCCCAGAGGCGCAGCCTGTCCCGTGGCAGTTGTAATTTTAAAGTGCTTTCCATTGTAAAAGGTTTCTCGTGGGGATGAAGTCAGAGGCCACATTCTGTCTGGTGGGAACACCCCACGTGCTGGGGAGAAAAGGAAGCAGCAGAACCAGATGGGAATATCTCCACAGGCAGATTTTGGCAGCACCTGGTTCCTCTGCAGCCCTGGCTGTCTTGGGTGGCAGTGGGGAGGTGATCCCCGCTGGGCACTGCTTCTTTCTTCGCTTTCCTGTCGGGCTCGGGCTCTCTGATCGTGAAGGCGGCAGCAATCCTGCTCCCTGGCCTGGAGAGCCCCAGCACTTCCCCAGCCCTGGCAGCACTGGGCTCGGCCATGGGAGCTTTTTGTGGCTCTGGGCTTTTGAAACAACAGGGATCTTCCTGGCATGGCTTTATGCCCTGCATTAAAACATTAACTTTGTTATTTCTGGTATGAAAATAAACTCGGGGCAAGGGGGGAACATAAATAGATTTTACAAGACTTTGTAAGAGAGGGGAACTTCAGCAATGCAGATTTGGACACCCTTCAGCTTATTTTTAAGGCAAAATATGGACTCTGGATGGAAACAGGCTTTCAAGTCTCTGCTCCGTTTTTAATGTCCCAACATGTCCTTTTGCTTACGGGAGAAACTGCAGTGCAGAGGGGACCACAGGCTGAGTAGAAATGTTTTTGTTCACACCAGAGGCTGGTTTCCCACTCACCCAGTGCCTTGGAGAGAGCTGTGAGCCCATGGGGAGCACCAGGGCCACATCCTGCCCGTTTGCATCTTCTCCCTGTCCAGCTCAGCCCGGCCCTGAGGGCGAGGACCACCCCAAGGGAGCAGGAAAAGCCCCACCAAGCCCCTGCGCAGCTCTTTACACAGTTAAAAAACACCCTGCCCACCCCACGGGGACCCAGGACCGGCGACCTCGGCCTGCTGCGTCCATCCTCGGCCGCTCCCCCGGACCGGCCCTGGAAAAAAAAAGGTGAAAACCGAGATTAAAACAGCTTGTTTCGTCCCTGGGTGGGCTCGAACCACCAACCTTTCGGTTAACAGCCGAACGCGCTAACCGATTGCGCCACAGAGACCGCGCCGGCAGAGATTGCTGCGACCGCCGCACTCAGCCAGAGCATCCCCGGCAGCGCCCGCGGGCCGCGCGTACCGGCTACCGGGGCACTGGCCACCGGGACACCGGCTACCGGGGCACCGGCTACCGGCACCGGGAATTAATCACACGGCCGCAACCGTGTAGACCGAGGGGAAACACGCGTGGGCGCTGCGCCCCAGCTCTGAGGAGGAGGAGGAAGAGGAGGAGGAGGAGGAGGAGGAGGAAGGTGGTCGCTGCCGCCGCCGCTCCGGCATGAGCGCGGCTTTCCAGCCCTCGCTGATGATGATGCAGCGCCCGCTGGGAAGCAGCACGGCCTTCAGCATCGACTCGCTCATCGGCAGCCCCCCGCCGCCCGCCCCCGGCCACTTCGTCTACACCGGCTACCCCATGTTCATGCCCTACCGCCCCGTGGTGCTGCCGCCGCCCCCCCCGCCGCCCCCGGCGCTACCGCAGGGCGCC
>JANZLQ010000086.1:43918385-43965949 GCA_026212715.1 Elanus axillaris | reverse complement strand
AAATATTCATCTTTCCCCCCCCCCCCCCCCCCCATGTTTCAGGGCTCCAAGAAACACAGCAGAACTGGATCTTTGACCCTGCTGCTCCACAGGCAGCCCCTGCGTCTCCCTCCCAGCCTGCACCCCGGCACGAACCACGAACAGGCACAAAAGAGGAGGCTTTGCAGCTACCAGCTACTGCAGAGAGCAACCACGTCCTCAGAACCAGACACCAAACCTCCTTTTCCCTTCAAAAAAAAACCAGCTGAAAGTTTCCTCCAACAACCCAGAGCATTTGATGACCCAGCTCTGCAAGAACCAGCCTTTGCACGCCAAACTCTGCTTCCTCTGGGTGAGCAAAAACTACCAACTCCTGTGTTTCCAGTTCACTCTGCACCCCATTCCTGACAGCTCTTGGGCTGCCTGGAGAAACCTGGGCACATTCTTCGGCCTCCTGTATCCTCCCTCCAGGTGCAATGCTGACGGCTGGTCAATGAGAGAGAAAAGCCCTGCAGAAGAACCAGGTGCCGGGGGAGAACTTCTCCTGGGGCTTTTAAAGGAGCCCTGTGAACCCAGAAGGCAAGCAGGGCTCGCCTCGCTGATGGGACGTGGGCACACGCGGCTGGGGAAAACCAGAAGGTCAATAAAATCAGCTTCAGAGTTAAAAGCAGGAGAAGGCAGAACCATGGAGCCTGTGGGCTACGAGACAGAAAAACATGCAGTTTTGAAGCATGACCCATTCAAGTGCCAAGCCAGATCTAAGAGCTGAGCACTGGAGTGGGAGCGAGTTTTCTCAAGAGCAGGACATGTCTCCAAACCATATTTTGAAGAGACCTCATCACCCAGCTATGCAGGGCTGTTTGGGGGAAAAACAGAACAAAGCAGCAACACCGCAAGCCCTTCCCTTTGGTGCTTAGGAGGAACAAACTCTTGGGAGAGGGGAGGACGGAGAAGCCAGCTGGAAAGCTTACAAGGTCGATGAGTTTGGTTTTGGGCATCTCTGCTAATCAGCAGGGGCTATTGCTCTTCTTGGGAGGGGGGGAACGACCTGTTTGCTAATGAACAACCACCAACTGCTCCTCCCTCGCCCCGGTCTCCCTTCACTCCCGAGGGGCAAAGCCTGGAAGGAGCCTGGCTGAGAAACCCTCCCTGGGTCTCGCTCCTGCCTCCTCGAGAGCATCGAGTGTGCATCTGTGTGCAACAGGACCTCAGCCCAGACGCAGCAAGTTAATCCCACAGACCCTATTCTCAATTGCATTTTGAAACCCTAGCTGTATTAAAAAAGTCTTTGATATTAATATTAATATTATTTATTATAATAAAGAACAGTCAAGCAGCGTGAAAAAAATATATCTTAGCTACATTACCTTAAATTGCCAAAAATATACACATTTTTCTCTTTTATTTAATAAAAAAAACAAATCAAAACAAAAAAAAGACACATGCAACATACTAAATGAGACATTAGCATCAAAACGGGTAAAGAAACGTACCCCAGTGCAACTGAAACACAGATAATCTTTAGCTTTTATTTTTGCTTTCCCCTGCTCTCCCTCTTTTTCACAGAGAAACAAATGTTTAATGTCGACCTTCCAGCAGTGCCCCCTTCTTCTCCCCTCAATCTGCCAAAGGGACCTTTGGCTCTGGGACAGGTTGAGGCGATTAGACAAGGAGCACACTTCAAAGGGACCGGGCGCCTTTGGAAGATGTCAGAGAAATGTGTAAGTGCTATATGTCTCTTCCCCTGCTCGTCCTCTCCAGCCTCGTCCCTCCCTGCTCCAGAAAGCCCTGGAGAGCAGAGCGGCTTTGTACTCAAACTCCTGCCACCAACAAAAATCAATGGCACGGCCAGCACAGAGCAGGGGGGGACCAGGGACGCGGCGTAGCTCAGCCCTCCCTGCTTTTAACAGCCATCCTGCCTACAAAACTGATTCCTTGACTTCAGTCCTTGATTTCCAACCTCTTCCAATGCACGGGCTCCCAACTATTTTCCCAGTAGCGGTGCGGAGCCCCGTACGGCACGTTTCAGCCTCCGGACTGCAAACTCACCCTTAATTACCTCTCACCGACCCCCTGCAAGTTTTCTGTTGTTGCCCAGGGATTTGGGCACCAAACCACTGATCTGAACGTGGGTTTTTGTTTGTCCTGGGAGACAACACATGTTGTACCACGACTCACTACACAAGGGATAGATGCCAACCAGCCTTCCCTCCTTCCCATCCCCTCTTCCTGGTACTGGCATGTTTCTAATTTCAGGGCGTGAAATGTGGTTAAATTTTGGAACAGTTTGACCAGGTCTGGGCACGATGTCAGGCCCTTGTGGTTACAGATTGGTTTGAAGGCTGTGCTGATGGTCAGCGTGACAGCAAAACAGGTGGCAACGCAAATCTGGGACCTTAAGAGTAAAAAATGTAAAAAAGAGAATAAAAATCAAACCCCAGACAAAAGCAGCTGGGCAAGCAGCTGGCAGAGACCACGTTTGCACATTTAACAGCCACTGTTTCACCCCTAACACTTCTTGCTGACCCAAAGCAGTGCTAAGGAATGTCTGTTCCCAAATCCTAAGGACCTGTTGCTTGCCCAAGGTTGGCAGGTACAGCCTTCACGTCCACGCAGCCATCACATGCACAAACAGGGTACTTCAGGGCTGAATTTAGCACGGCAGCCCTGAAACAGCCATTCTGCGTGTTGCTTTCAAGCCCAAGACTCCTTACATGTGGAAGGGGCAGCAAGGCAAGACCCCCAGCACAGAAACGGATCCCGCACTGGGCAGAGGGTCTCTGCGCCGGGGCGGTTTGGGTGGCGCAGAGGGGAGGGGGGACCAACACAGCTGGGGGAGGAAAAAGAAAAACAAGAAAAATTAAAAAAAAAAAAAAGTGCAAGCACACAGTTGTGCCAGAGCAATTTTGGGGCCAGGGAGCCAAAATTAGAGTCAAACCATTTGCAACTGAAAGATCTCATTCACAGTTTGTAAGTACCAGGCGGAGGGAAGGTGGCACAGCTCAGCCCGTGACTTACTCGGGAGGTGGCTGGGGACAGGGAATGTGTCAGCAAAAGCCACAGTTCAGTGCTCCTCTCTAGGTCTGTGCTGCAGAGACCACAAGGAAGGCAGACTTCTTTTTTTCTCCTGCATTTCCACTTTTAGCTGCCATCTCCATCTTTCCAATAGCTTCTTAACCTTGTTAAAACATTAGCTTTTCTTTATAAAAAAATTATATATATATATAATATATATATATTTCTGAGCAGACAGCAGTGTTCTGCCCAGTTCACAGAACTGGAGGCTGAGATCAGAAAGGTATTTTCTCTCCTTTTAGCCTTATTCAACCATTGTGGTGACAATCTTCCAAACAAACACACACACACACACAAAAAAAAAGGAAGAAAATAAAATAAAAAGGAAGAAAGATACTTAGCAGATGAGTCTTGCCTATAACAAGCTTTTCTAGTACTATCAGCACAGACCCACTGCTGACAAATTTGAATAGTGCAAACTAGTTAGAGGCAGTGGGAATGTGCTGAAAAATATCCATTAAGGTCGGGCAAATTTTTTTTTTTTTTTTTTTTTTTTTTTTTAAGACCCTCAGAATTTGTATTAGCTGGAGTCTTCCCGCCTTCCCCCAGGAGCTCTGGATTTAACCAGGGGATAAGGAAAAGAAGGGGCATTTGTACGTTTGACGTAGATGTTCCCCTTCCCCCAGAGCTGCCCCACCTGTCCTTCAATCAATCCATCACATCCAAGCTCAGAGGAAGCCGATTTCATCGCTGAGGTTCCAGGCTACAAGACGGAGTTAAGGTCAAAAGGTGGAAAACGATGAAGGGTCTGATGTCCTAGCTCAGGAGACTGGCAATTGTCCCATTGCTTGGAGATCCCTTTTCTGAAGTGCCCAAGACCAGCGGAAGAACGTGTTTTTGCCAGACTGGAGCGATTTGTGGTGGGTAAGAAAGAACGAGTACCGGATCTGGGATTCTCTCTTCCCCACGCGCATTTCTATCTCCCAGCTTAGGCCTGGGAAACAACTGCCAGGTCCAGATGCACCTTCTGAAGTTGGCTACGACAGGGGTAATACTGGCTACAGCCCCTTTTTGCAAGCTGAAATTTTAGCCTTTGGAAATCTTGGAAGGAAAGAGTGAGAGATGGCACAAGGAGCAGGAGTGTGCTTTTCACGTGAAAAGTACAGCACCGAACCGACGGCAGCTGGCAGAGCAGATGTGGCACCGTCCTTTAAAGAAGTAGGTGACTTTCACCTCCTCCCCAAGCACCAGTCCTTACCCATCGCTCCGCTGCTTGCGTCTTTTCAGGCTGGGTTTGGATCCAGCTGAAGTCTCAGGGCTTCATATGATGGCTATAGAGAGAAGAGCATCCTAAGAGCCCAGCAGATGAAAAGCAGGTGAGAAATCTCAGCTGCAGGACTTCTTCTTAACCTCCCCATCCGGGCGAAGCAGACCACGTAGGCACTGCCACCGCGTCCCACTTCCCCAGCTGTGTCACATCCAGTGCTGCCTCCGAGGGCACTGCCACATTCCTCCGCACTGTGCAGAAAGGAGTCCTCCCTCCACCAAGGTCTTGGCCAAGGATGCTCGATGGTCTCTAGGTGCCTCGGCCTGGGGGACTACCCCCACGGGAACACACGCCTGCACTCACGGCAGGGAGGAGACTGGCAGGCATCTGGTGTTAACTCTCTCCTCCACTCTGCATGGAAACACAGCTTCACTTTGAGCATGTGTGGCATGGGCCAGGGCAGCAGGTAGCCCCCCACCTTCGCTCCTCCCGATACCAGGACTTGGTCAGAGACGTACTGTCTTCCAAAGCACCTCTTGGCATTGCCCAGCGGCAGGAAATGCTTCTTGGAAGCCTTGTGCTCATTGCTCTAACAGTATCAAAGTTGACTGTGGAAAGCCACATTCCCCTGGCTGAGAGGAGTTGGCTGCTGGTTTGTTCGGGGTGAGGGGGGAGCTTAGCCCTTGTCCTGGGTAAGAGGAGCTCCCTTTTCATTCATGCTCTTTAAAAAACAAACAGAAAAAAAGAGACGCAGAGGAGACAGGTATCAGTACCGGACGGGCAGCAACACGAGGGGGCAGAAGCAGAGAGCCCTGCTGTGCTGCGGACCTGGCCCTGCTCACCGCGAACTCTCAAGGCTCCTCCGAGATCAACGGAGACACGGGAGCCCCAGGTTTCCCCTCTGCCCGGTTCAGGCCGAACTGGCCCCTCAACCCTGGCCTTTGGCTCCTAAATGTCTCCAACCAGGGCTGGACCTTCTGGGTACAGGTATAGGCCAGGGGAGGGATGGAGGAGAGATGAAAGTATCACACCATCAGTCCCTAGACACTGGTGCTCCAGTACAAGGCTGCTTTACAGAGAGGCTGTAAACCTCTTCACAACCTCTCCTCTTGGGTGCAAGATTCCTTCTAAACCCTGGGTTTCAACATGCAGTCACCTTCGTATTTCATCACGAGGCTCCAACAGGGCCAGCACTGCCAGGGGCACATGGTCCCATCCAAGTCCTAGGGTTAACGGAGACAAATCTATGGCCTGTCTCTGCCTTGCTTCTGCAGCAGGTCTGGTGTGTGTCTGCACACACCCATGGAAGGGCACCTTGGGAGCCTCTGTGCCTACCCACGACCCTGTCTGGGCCCTACGGAAGTCCTTGGAGGTAGGATCAGGACGTGACACTGGCTAGTCAGGGATGCAGCAAAGCCAGTGGAGCATTCTGGCTCTGTTGCCTACGCAGTGCCCTTGCTCCCCCAAGTTAACTGTAGCGCAGACTGTCTCTCCCCGGGTCTGTACAGCGCCTAGCACCACGAGCTCAGTGGGGTTAGGGTAGTGCTAGCAGCATACGCACCGTTCCTTTCGGGGTGTTGCCATCAGCCTGCAGGTTGAGAAACGGGTTAGTCTGTGCTGTAAGGACGGGTGGGATGCCTGTCCCCGAAGCCAGGAGGCTGTTCCCAGGAGTGCTGAGCGGTGGGGTGGCCTGGGGGGCCATGAGGGCATTGCTAGGGTTGAGCTGCTGGGGGGAGAGGGAGGCCAGGAGAGAGCTGCTGCTGGGGGGCGGCTGGGGGGCCGAGGTCATCAGGGCGCTGGTGCTGGAGTGCAGGGGGGCAGAGGTGGCTGCCAGGAGGCTGGTCATGGACAGCTGGGACGAGCTTGTCATCTGCAGCCGCTGCAGCTCCCTCTTCTGCTGGATTTGCTGCATCATCTGGAACACCAGGGCCTGCTGCTCCTGCAGGGAAGGGTGAGGAAGACAAGTCAAAGGAGGGATAAAGGGCTCGGGAAGAGGCAACACCTAATACAACGGAGCCAGGAGACACATGGGCATACTCCATCCCAGGCAATGCTACCGGGGACAGGGAGAAAGTCCCCTTGATCACATCTCTGTAGGTAGAGAGAGGAACAGTCTGTCTTGTGTTCATTAACAGCCTGTGCTTATGACCTTTCCAACCCCGTTGTTTCATGAAGCGTAGGATTAGCTAACACTTGCTAAGACACCTGCAGGCACACAAATCTACTCAGCTCTTTCCAATCAATCGGCTCACAGATTTTAAGTTTGTGGCATTCACTATCCTGAATTTCTAGATTGGCTGCTAATTTCCTTCCCCAACCCATCCCGCTTCACAGCTCAGCCCTGACCCACGGGGTCAGTGTAGGTGAGCCAGACTCAGGGGGGACAAGGGCCACAGCTCACCTGCACCCAGAGGGACGCCTCAAATCCAACCAAACTGCAGAAATCACTATAGCAACCATCGACCAATGTGGCAGGCTGAGAGCTGACATTGTTCCTGTACCCACAGGGATGCAGCTGATGACATGGTGACATCAGCTGCTGTAAAGAGAAGCCCTTTGAAATTTGCTTTTCCTGGGTTATAAATAGCCTGACCCAGAAATCTATCCAAAGCAATGGGCCAAGTTCATGGGAGATATAAATGAGCACAGCTTCATTGACGGGAACCGTTAGCACTCCCGTGCAACTCCACCGCAGGGGAGGGACATCACAGAGGTTTCTGCAGGGCAAGTGAATGTGGTTCTTACACACCCAGGGGCTTGTTTACCATCTATCCGTGCAGCCACTCCCACAACAGCCTGGGATGGGGCTGCTGTTTTACCCGAGAGGATGCAGGCAAAGAGCCAAGATCCTCAGAACAGCTGCCTGAGCCTTTTTTTGACCCTGAAGTCCTCAGCCACCTGCACGTTACAAGTCCCTCTGGCATCTCCAGTTTGCCATGTTAATGTGCCCGGACACAGCTCACCTGCCTCAGGACTAAGCAGTTTGGTGCATATCTCTTTCTAAACTCAGGTAGTGTCCTCAAGCAAGTTCCTCTTCTCCTGTGGGCCTCAGCACATCTGCAAGCCCAGAGACCAGTGTGCTCTGGCAGCAGGAGCAGACATGATTTGCATTCAAAGATGGCTGGAGGAGGTAACAGCACTCCTGATTTTGTGGTGGTTTAGCCTTACCACGTTCTCACACCCTCAGGATGTGGGAAACCCAGATTAAATTTTTTCCTTTGTACAAAAAAGTTCAAATCCCCATCTCCCTCCCTCCAGGAGGTGCCGCACCTTCCTGCCTAAAGCTTTTCTCCTCACTCCACCCACAGCAGCCCAGAGCCAAGGAAAAGGCACATGACTCTTGCAGCCCTGTGGGCAGGGGATTCATGTGAAGGAGGGAGCCCTAAATTTTGCTCTCTGCTCCCGAGGCTTTCCCATTAAACAGCTCATCAGATAAAAGGTGCCAGCAGGCACGCTTACCGGATTAAGCGGCTGGGAAGTCAGGAGCTGCTGAAGCTGCTGGAGCTGTTGTTCGTGTTGGTGCAAGACGTGCCGCTGCTGCTCTGTCAGGGGACTCAGGCTGGGCATGCTGCAAGGGGAGCAGGGCAGGGAACGTGAGCGCAGCCCGTCTTGGTCCTGCATCTGTAGGGCCTCCCTCCCTCCCTCCCGGTGCTAAGCTTCTGCTGGAGAGGGCAGGGCTGTCCCCGCGAGCTCCCCATCCTCACCTGCTCAGGCTGGTGGAGAGCTGCAAGGTCGGAGGCCCGCTCGCCTGCGTCAGCGCGCTCGGAGGCTGGGCGGCCTGAGCTCCGTTCAGATTCCCCAGGATCCCGTTGATGGGCATCTGCTGGCCTCCTGCCAGGGTCCCCATCAGGCCGTCCACCATGGGCACCGTGGAGAGGCTGTGGCTGGCAGTGGTGCCTCCCCCCAGCCCGCTGCCTGCCACCCTGGCCAGGCCATTCACCTGCTGCACCCCGGGCAGGGGTAGCGAGGCAGGACTCTGCTGCAGCATGGGCAGGGGTGGAGGAGTGCTGTGGAAGGACAGGGAAGAGCTGCTCCTGCTGGGGCAACCTGAATGAGGGTCCTGGGGGAAAAACGGACATAAGAGCATCGGACTGGGGCAGCTTGTGAAAGGTCAGCTCAGCTCCAAGGGTGCTTTGGGCAGAAGCAGGAGGTGGGAAGGGGGGCTGTGAGTGCAAGTGCAGGTGTACGCTCAGAGGGGTCCCAGAACTCAGACGTGCTTTGCTGGATCTCTAGAAGTGCGGCCAGAATAACCTAGAAGCATTCTCACCTCACGCTCCCAGCCTCAGCTACTCTACTCAGACCCTCAGCACTGAGACGAACTGAAGAACAGGCACTCCAGAGAAAGAAACCTGATTTCTGGGCCTGGACGACAAGGCTTTGTGAGCTGGCTATCACGACAGAGTATGGGGACTGCGCTGCTCTGTTCCCTCCCCAAGTCCCTTCCCCAGCTGGCTGGCAGATGCAGTGGCCAGTGTACCTCAGACGAAGTGGAGAGCGAGTTCTCGATCCCGAAGCTGTTCTTGCATGGGGGGCTCTTGCTGATGCTCAGGGAATCATTGCAGACTGTACAGAGGAAAGAAGTGAGGATGCAGAGTCAGGGGTGGAGCCTGATGTTGCCACAGCAATAGCAAAGGACAGTGCATGCTGCCAGTGGCTACAGAGAGAGAAATGGGTCATATCCTCCCTGCTGTGACCCCCTCCTGCCCACCCCAGGGCACCGCTAGGAAAGGGTGCAGGGTGATGCATCCCGCCGGTCCTCTCACCGTTGGGAGGCAGGATGTACTGGGCCTGGCTGCCTGGACCGTTGCTGCTGGTCACCACGGGGAAAGGGACAGAGAGCTGGACGTTGAGGAGCTGCAGACGCTCCTTCTTGGCCGTCAGCGTCATGATCTGCTCCTGGAGCCGCTGGTTCTCCTTCTGCAGCGAGTGCAGGGCTTTGAGCATTTCTACAACTGCAGGGAACGGAAGGGGGGACGGGAGCCAGGGTCAGGGGAGAGAATGGCAGAGGGAGGAAAGAGGAGAAGGGGATCCACAGGAGGTACCACAATTAGACCACACTGGGGGAGGAGACTGGCCCCAGATCACAGACCCACTGCTAGCTACTCCCCCATGGCACAGACTAGTGCTTTGTCCCCCACTCGGCTCCTTTGCCTGTGGGCAAAATCCCAGCTGGCTCCCACACAAACATGCACAAGGACCTCTCCTTCCACAGCCCGTGACCCGAGTGACTCACTGTTTACGCCGGCTTCCCCATTGCCCTGCTTCTCCAGGAGCTGCTCGATGTTTGGGGTAGCCTGGGGAACATTCTCCAGCTGCCCGCTGCTGCTACAGGACACTGTCTGGTCGAAGAGGGTGGGCAGGCTGCTGATGGGGGACCTGGGGAAGGGTTGGGGAGATGTCAGAGATGCTTCCCCGGTCCGCACCTGCACTCCGCTGCTCCCTTGTCCCCACATCTCCTCTGCCTCACACTGGGAGTGGCTGCATCCCTCCCAGCCCCGGTCTCCTCTGCTCCACTTCAGCAGAGCCCTCCGTGCCCGTCAGCCCCAGCTCATACTGGAAAACCAAACCTGCCTCCCCACACCCCATCCCATCCCACTCCCAGCCCCAAGGAGGAGGAAAGGAGCTGCCTCTACTTCTCCCAGTCTCCTTCCCTTTCCCTGCTGTGTCATCCCACGGCTTTCCGGGGCACCGCCGTGCCCACACGGATACGGAGACACCCCCACGCCTGGCGACACGGGAGGACTCCTGAAGGACACTCACATGGAAGACAGACTCTCCTGGGGCGATGTCCCTCGGCAGCCAAAACTGCAGTCTTCCAGGTCAGGCTCTGGGTGGGGAGAAGGACAGAGAAGCACAGCGTTGAGCAGCGTCCAGCCCTCGCAGGTGCCCGGGTTTTGTCACCCGCGGGCGGCGAGCGCCGGTCCCCACTAGATGGGAGCACCGAGCAGCACCGGGCACCGGCATTGCATAACGGCTCCGCCCGCCGTGGGAGGGGCTGCGTGTCACCCTGTGTCACGCCGGGAGTGGGGGGGGAGTTTGTGTCACCCTGGGGAAGGTCACCGATGAGCCACACACACCACACACACACACACACCCCGCCTGCCCAAAGGGCAGCGGCCAAATTCGCCGGCGCCGGGAGCGCAAGCCCGAAGCCGCGGGGAGTTGGCGGGGAGCGGGGCAGAGCTGGAGCCGGTCTCTGCCCCGGCCCGGCTCCCTCCCCAGCCCTGGAAACCGGAGGGATGGGCAGAAAGAGGCTTTTCCTTTAGCTGTAGAGCTGCGGGGGGGGGAGGTGGGAGGCTTTGCTGAGCCTGCAAGGGTGAATCAATCCTGTGCAAAGCTCCACTCAGCTCTCCCAAGTGCCGCTGCAGCCTTTCTGCCTCCAGGATCCTTTCCCGAACCCCAGCTGGCATCCTCCAAAGTCTCCAGATGCTCAGCTCCCTTCCAAAGAGCTTAAACAAGTGCTTCAGTGTCCAGAAGCTACCCCCAGAGCCATCTCTTTATCCCAGCTCGCTGGGACACCGCAGTGCTGGGGATGAAGCCACTGTACGTGTGCACACGGGCAGGATATCGCCCATCCAAAGAGTAATCAAAAAGTGAAGTACGTTTATCTGCCATTTGCTTTCCATCCCCAGAGCCTGCCAGCCCATAAACACACGTTCCCCTCACTCTGGGACGTGTCAGATGTTGCGACTACAGCCTGCACCAGCTGGCTGACTTGCCCCTCCTCTTCTTCGCACAATAAGAGACATTTCTGATGTGCAAGAATCCAGGAAGTCTCCTGCAGGGAACGCTGTGATTTACAGTGTAATGCCCTGAGCAGGGCATTAGTTACTGGCAGTATTTTCTACCGCTGAGAACAAGCAAACACAGCTGTTGTTCAGCAGCTCTCACAGACAGGTATGAGTGGGATCCTCACTCCTGCATCGCCGCGGGAATGTCTTCCTGCCCATCAGTTACAACCCGTCCACCCTCCTGGGGAGAAGCCACCGCTTTCTGGCGGTGACCAGCAGTTGTCAGTCAACGTTAGTCTCCCAGTATTAAGGCACCATGTGGAGACAAGTCTTGATTTCAGGGACACCGCAAGGCATGTGAACTTCCTGATTTCTCCAACCCAGGATCAGCTACCAGAAGGCTGGGAACAGTCAGACCACAGCAGTGCTTCTCAGTATTGTTTCTATCCAAGGACCACCTAAACCCTTTGAAAAATATCCACAGCCCACCATGTACAGCTCTGCCAAGATGGTTTTAACTTGCAAGCAAATAAACATTCAGCTAAGCTTTGACTGCCTGCTTGTTACTGTCACGTTGTTTGCTTGCAGCCCAGGGAGGTTATGTGTGTATGTACAATTCTGGTTTTCTGAAACAGTACCAGGCTCCATATTCAATTATCTCCTGGCCAACACCACCCTGTTGTCTACAGAACGGGGAGATGACTGAGTTATCACACAGACACAGCACTCTCCAAGGCAGCAAGTATGAAAAAAGAGGCTTGAAGACAACTAGAGAAGATAAACACATTTGGCCCGTCATCATCATAATAAGGCAGGATCCAGGACAAGCCGTGGGAGGAAGAACTAGACAGTAGCTAAGGGAGTGGGAAGATAAGAATCAGACTTTTTCTACTGCCAAAGGCACCCTGGTATGAACCTGCATCAGTGATAACAGTTTCTCAGTTCCCCCATCTGTAAGACAGGGAAACACCATTTCCCTGTATCACATTAAAATTGTGAAAAGCTCAAATATTACTGCAATGAAAGCTATGTCTCCATGGGATCTGTCCACACAGACACTCTCAAGAAAGGTAATCTGAATTAAAGACAAGGCAGGATTACTTAAAACTTCACAACCATCCTGTTAACGACTCGGGATTAAAGTGGTCACCACGCTTCCAAGTGAAAATGGCCCCACACAGGAGGTTTAATGCATGTTAATTAATCCCCCTGGAAACAAAAAGTGAATTTGGCTTAACACCCTCTGGGCCACTAGCTCCAGCAGGAGGAGATAGTGATGGACAAACCTTAAACGTGACAAAAACCAGGAACTGTTCTGAAGGCTGCCTGGAACTGGAAAAAACATGTCCTGAAGCTTGTAAGAGCCCAGTCAAGCAAAAATAAAAGCAATCTTGGAAATGGAAACCAAGAATCAGGCTTTTTTGAGCACTTTGTATGTTAGATTTTGCCTACATGATTCATTCATTAGTAGCCGCAGGGCTGGAACAGAAAGAACCCAGACTGCCGAGCCTCCGCGTTGTGCCTGAACCACAGGGCTATTCCTGACAGCTCACTAGCTTCCTTCTTCTGTCAGCACCTTGCCAAAATAACAGCAAAGGGGAAGCGGCAGTGGGTCATCTCTCTCCTGTTGAGCGCCGTGAGGGGAGAATAACTCTTTGAATCATCCCATTCTTTCCTTCATTCCAGGTGACTGAATCACTCCTGACTCACAGCTCCCATGCAATGGCCCTGACTCCCACCGGGGTCAGCTGCACAGTCACCTTCCCGTTGCACTCAAGCAGATGCAAGTTGCCAGCGGGGACATACAGACAAAAATGCTGCCAGTGACACATGGAGAGACAGACAGGCACCTTCCATGGCCTCGCAAAGATCGTAAGTAAGCATACGTGTTCATTCATGCTTTACATGCAGGCATGCACACTTGTTAAAGCAAATAAGGGCACACTGGTATCAGATTATCCGGAGAACTCAGAGCCACCTCTAATGAGGACTGTGTGTTTTAAAGTGCTTGTCACTCAGTGTGACTCTGGGTAGACTTTTACCTCCCAGGAGTTCAGCATCCAGCATGCTGAGCTGCCAACATTTCTGGGCTAGGGGAGCATGAGACAGTTGCACCACTAACTGCAACATCTGAAAATCAGGAGGGTGCTTTTGTTTAACTACTGGTGCAAACCAAAAATCAGGCCCACTCTGTTTTGGGAAAAAAGAAATCTTACGATGCTTCAAGTTTCCTGCTTATTAACCAGGCAATTTTCCAAGAAAAATGAATTTGCCTTGGTGGGAAAAAATGAGCAGTTGTAAGTAATTCAGTGTTGGCACGTTCATGTTTGGAAGTTGAAAACAGCAGATTTTGCTGCACTCATGACAAAGCCAAAGGGGAAGGGCAGAAAGTAACTCAAAACAGAAATGGCAGATGAAAATTAAGAGTGTGATAGCTCTTGTTTAAAAAGAAACCCAGAAAACAAAACCCCAACAAAAACTTTTAACTTATTTTGAGCAAGCACAAGCTCACAGTAGTTCTCACTAGGCTTGTACAGCTTTAGCGTGTAAAAAGACAACAAATTTCTACAGGGAGGAACTTAACATTCTTGCACTTTTCTAGCACATGTCCAGGGACACGCATTATCCAATGGACACACCAGCAGATGTGCTTTTACAGGATTGCAAGCCAGCACTTCATTAAGGCAAACACAAGCACCCCCTGCCTTGGGGAAAAAGCCACTGTCCCTCTCTCCTAGCCCCTGGCTCTCACACGCATAGGATGGGAGCAAGCAGGGAGGGCAGCTGGAGAACTATGGATGCAGTTGCCTCGACTCTTCCAGGGAGACCCCTTTGGAAGTCCAAACTCACATACCTTCTGATTCACGTACCTGCCCGGCTGCTTTCCGACTGATTTAAGAGTGGGTTGATTGATAGTCCAGATGTGAGGGGGCTTCCAAAAATATGTGAGGAAGGGAGGCTAAACGTTGAACCCGCCAGTGAGAACACCTACATGGCAAAACAAGGAGGGAGAGAGAAATGAATTCTCAAAAACGCTAGAGGAAAATAACTTCATTATTCCATCTCTTCCTGACTCTTGAACCCACTTTGCTCATGAGAGCGCGTTAAAAATATCTCCTTGGAAGTCTCGCTAGACAGTTGAAATCTTCCCAGCCTCATCTCAGAGCCAAGAGGTCTGAATGAGCCATGTTAACACTGAGGCTGTAAAACTAACTCTCTCCTCCCTGTAAAAAACCTCTCACAGTGAGCTCCCGACAAAGGACGAGGCTCCGTCTCACAGCACACACACAGCCCACCCAGCTGGGACGTGTAAGCCCTCCCACCAAGTTATCTGTGCTGCAGAGTGAAGGTAGGGCTGGCAATGGTGGCAGGATCCAGCCGAGCAGTAGGTGACGAGCAGCACGGGACACAGCACATGCCGACAGCTAGGCCTCTGCTACCTGAGCGCTGTCCGTGCCCCACTTACAGTCAATGGAGAGCAATGCATCCTTTTAGGTTGCAATTCCTCCCACCCCGAAACAGCCCGCATGGGCTGTGATGCAAAACTGCCTACATCTTTCTACTGACTCTAAGGGAAGCTGCAGTTGGCAGATCCTCTCCAAACTGAAGGAAGAGTAGCTGTTCCCAAGTGGAAGAAGCAACTCCTCTGTGCCCACAGACTGGCCCTGCTCTGCCAGTGACTGCTCTGTCCAACGCTTTCCTGAACTACAGTCCCTTTCCCGGTTCTGGTGTTCTTACCTGCGTGGTGGAGACCGAGGAGGAGGAAGCTGGGATGGTGCTAGCAAAGGGAGACCGGTTGAGCTGTGGGAGAGACGAGGTACCCTGGTGTGCCAGCAGGCTGGAAGAGAGGGGTGTACTGCACACAGCTCGGAGCACTCCGCCCCCGTGGGAAATAGGGTCCTTGTTACTGGTGTAGATCCCTGCAAGGGGAGGAGACGTGTTAAGAGAGCCACGCTCCCCTCCGATGGCCTGGAAGCATCTGGTTTTCTGCAGGGCTTGATCTCAGAAAGGGAGAGTGGCACCAATGCACAAGACCCAAGTGTAACATGCACTTCAGCATCTCATGGCCTGGCATGCAGCGAGGGTGGTCACAGCCCACAATCCTTCTATCAAAAGGTATCACAAACTTTTCCAGCCTTGCCCCTGCCCCCCTCTTGTTTGCTCCTTACACCCCGATGCAATCCGACAGAGAAATCACAGCATTAAGTGCCTCACCGAAGGCACAGGTCGGTGGCAGAAGGGGGTAGCGGACTCAGAGAGTCCCACTCTCTGCTGCCTGTGTTAGTCAAGAGACCACGCTCTTGCTGAGCTAACCTGTCCCCTTCCATGACGCTGAGGGACCACGGTGGGGCATGGACAGATAAATGAGGAAGAAAGGGTGAGGATACAGCTGCTGCTGAGAGAGGGGACCCGCCTGATTTCGCCTTGGCTCAGGCATGTGGCAGAGGCAGTGCCCAAAGCCGGGTTCTTCAGAGTCCTGCCAACATCTCTCCGCAAGAGAATGGGAGAACAAGCAGGCAAGAGAGCCAGGCCTGGCTGCCTCCTCCTCTTTGAAACATCCCTTTGTTGTTCCAGGGGAGAGGCAAAAAAAAAAAAAAAAAAATGGCCTAAGGTTATGATTATGGAAGTTGCACCAATTCTTGCAGCTCCTCTCCTCTCTCAGGCAGTGCAAATGGGCCAGGGCTCCCAAGCGCACACATCAAAATTATACCTCCCCCCCTTGCAATCTGACCTAAATTGGAGCATCTGCAAACAACCCACAATAGACCGACGACAAGTTCTGCTGCCAGAACAGTGTCAAACCTCAGCCCTGAGCGGCAGGCCCCTCCTCTGCCTCCTGCCTTAACCCCTTCCTGCCCCATGTCCTGGCCGCCCTTAACCCAGCCAGGCCAGGGAAGGGGACTCAGGCTGGGAACAGCTATAAGCCTCTCAGCAGAGTTAATGGCGTGCCAGTCTCCCAACCCTACATGTATGTGGTAAGACCAGGATGAGAGGTTTTGCTTTTAAAAGAGGGGTTAAACATGAACCACTTATGAGAGTCCCTCATTTGGGGTCAGACACTGGTTGTTCCGGTTTGGCCTGTGAATATCCCTCTCTACTGCTTCGGAAATTACTCTCTGGCTAGCTGAGGTTTGCCAGCACTTGAGCAAAAAGGGTTTGAAATGCCCCCCAGCTCAGATCTGCCGCCCATCTCCAACGACAGAAGCTGACCCGGAGGACGTTCTAGGATGAAGGCCAAGATGGAAAGGGGAGACCCAGATGTGGATTTTTATAGCTCCTGGGACTGAATTAAAGGGACTGGACTCTGTGCAGACAGGTCCAGACACCAGCCCCATGTGATGAAAAAGACAGCAGGGCTGGGAGGAACTGTGCACACCTGGAGCCCTAAGGGGGAACATACCTGAACCCAGCAGCGGGGACTCCATGCTGAGGCTGGGCAGATTCCCCGTGTGGCTGAAGGACCGCGAAGAGTTGCCGATGCTGGAGCTAACAAGGGAGCCCCCGGAGAAGGGTGATGAGGAAGTTGATGTGGACCCAGCCAGCTGGGCACCCAAAATCTCTTTGCTTTTGCCCCCTTTCGGCCTGCCAGGCCCATGCTTGTTCTTCTTGCTACCCTTGTGCTTCTTTTCCTTCAGCACCTCTCCCTCCTCCATGCTGAGGGATGGCATGCGCTTGTGGCTGCCGCTGCTACCACTGGTCCCACTGGTCCCCACCGAAGGGCCGCTGACAGGGTTTGAGGCCTTATAGTCCACAGGGGAAGCATCACGGCCTCTCTGCTGGCTCACCGCGGAGGTGGAAAAGCGCATGATGGACCCAAAGCCCGAGAAGATCACCTTCTGCTCAAAGATGTCCCCCTTCTGGCCTTCATACAGAGGGGAGCAGTGGGAAGAAGAAGAGGAAGAGATAGGTTTCCGATACTTCTCGTCGTCCTGCTCAAGCTTGGGGAATGTCACAAAGTCCTGGGAGCACTGCAAGTTGCCGCAGGAGGTACCTGGGGGAAACAGAGGGGAAGCAGACATAGGAAGGCTCGTGGTGGCAGTAACTCAGTCCCTAAGGCAACAGGAGCACGGTCACGACACAGTCCTCTGGCACAGGCTAGTTACTGAGCTGAAGGCCATCCCTATTACCTCCCGGCACATTCCTTTGATGCTCTCTGGCAAGCATGAGAGGTGTATGCCGGCAGCTTCATCCCACCCAAACGTGCACGTGTCTGCTCCCCCAGGGCCTGCATCACTACTGTCCCTCCAGCCCCAATTAGGGTCCCAGGAGACAAAACATGCTAGCCATTATGACAACAGCTCAAAAAAGAACCGAGCAAGGTCAGAGCAGATGGGAGCCCTGCAAGGCTTTGACTCAAAGCTCAGGGGAGCCTAGGTATCAGGTTTTGGCTCAGGTCTCTCCACTAGTACTTCTTAAAACACTGCTGCAGACAGTACCACCTACGGAGGAGAGGGCAGGTGCTGCCCATATTGCCTGTGCACAGTATCCCTTTCCTCCTCCCTCCACTCAGACATCTGGATCTGGTTTTCCTTGCAGTGTAGCAGGCCTGCACAGAAGGGGAGCTGTAACGCTCCTCTGACTCAGTTCTTCTCTCTGTGCGTGGAGTCAGTAGCACTAAGACTTTTCCCTTTCTCTTCAAGGGGTTAAAGAAATAGCCACCAGCAAAGTTTCACAGCACTAGCTGGCGAATGGGTATCTTTACAGATCCAGAGATATCAAAGGGAAGCTAAGCAAAACATCCCCATTCTCCCCTCCTCTCTTGCTTCTCTTCACCCCTTACCTGCAGGCTGGAAGGTCCCACTGGACGAAGCTGAGCTGAAGCCAACCGAGCTTTTCCCGCTTCCAGTCTTTTTCCCCTTGTGGCTGCTGCCATGGCTTGAGGACTTCCTGCCTTTCACCTCCGACCTGCCGACCTCCGAGGTCTCTTTGCTCCCCTCATGGTGGCTGGTAGAGCCCTGGCAGCAGCGAACACAAGGTGACTCACTCAGGCCAGATGTGGCCACAGCAGGGGCTCTTTTTACCAATTTCCCCTTAAGAGAAGTAATTGCCCCCTCTGCCCACAAAGTGATGGTCAGGTCATGTTACTCATGAGAGGAAAAACAACATTTCCCTCTATTGCTGCTCGGTCACACCAGGCTTTATACGCCTAGGGATTACACTCATCCCATCTAACTGCAGGAAATTAAACAGGGCACTGACAATCAGGCCACAGACATCAGAGATTCCCTGCATCGTCAGCAGAAGGGAGTACCTCGGAGGGTTATTCAGCCCAAATAAAAGCTGAATTTGGCTGTGATTCAAACATACATTTCAGCTGCATCTCTCAGGTGTGATATTCTCAGCAAGGTCATTCCACCTGAGGGAACTTGCTCCTCCTTGTGTTGTGACAGGAGTTTCCCTAAAGCATCCGCTGAAGCAGCTCTGCTGCCAGCCCAAGGCTTTCCAGATCTACTGCAGTAAATATTTCACAGTGACATTGTTAGAGCAGCATCTGACCATGCAGCAACAGATGCTATCCAAACCCCGTATAAGCCTGCAGGAGACAGGGAAGCAAAGGGAGTGAAGAGGCTCGCCAGATGCTAGGAAATCCAGGAGCTTGGCATGAGAGAGAGAAGTGTGGGAGTTTAGCAGGGGGAGAGTGGAATGAACCAAAAACCAGATCCCTCAGGGCACCCACGCTAGGATATGAAACCTTCACCTTCAAGTCACTTCAAAGCCAAACAAACTAGCAGTGTTCAAAGATCGCTTCTTGCCAGGTATTACTGCAACCAATCAATATGATTATAGATGTAGCTCCAATGTGATGGCTACAGCCCAAAATATAACACCTGTACATTAGTGCAAACACCTTTTATTTCTTACTGAGCAGATACAAGGAAGACACAGAGAAGCACAATGCCTTTCTTACATTCCACTATCCCTGACTCCAGATGACCTCTTCTCGGGCAGAGCTAAAGAAAAAAGGGCTTGTAATGCAGACTCATGAATGCCCAGATAAAAATCTTTCCCCATTCCTCCCACATGGTTTAATCACTCTGCACAATGCAACAGCTGGCAGCCTAACACACACCAGATGTGCCGGGAATATGAAAGACAGGAGGAAGGGAGTGGTGGAAATTAGGGGGGAGAGGAGGGGGAATCTGTATTTTCTCATCACAGACTCCTGGATGTAGGAGATTAAGCCTTCTTGATTTATGAGCTCAGAGGGAGCATGAAAATCTTTCCGACTTCCCACATCTGCCTGGGGAGGGAAAGGAGAGCAGTGTCTGGGGGCTATGGGAAGTCCTGAGCCTGCTCACGAAGTCATAGGAACGAGATGGCTCATGTCTCAGCAGAAATGCAAAGCCCTGAATTTTCCTCCCATAAATTCACCTCCTTGGAGCTCCACACAAGGTGCACGAGGCCACAGAAGGGCAGGGGGAAACCACATGAGAAGACATGTTCTAAATCCGGAGTGTCAGGAAGGGAGTGCAGGGCAAGTAATGAATCAGTGCAGGGTAGAAGGGGGAAATCTGAGCTGGGAAATAAATCTTAATTGCAAAATTAAGAGGCGGGGTGGCAGAAGGAGGGGAAGAAAGGCTGGGCTGGCTCAGCTAAAGGTGGTAAATGGACAGACGCTCACCTGTACGGCTGATCTGACCTCACAGACCTCCCCGAGAAACTCCCAGAGATTTTGGGGGCAGGATTTTCCCACCTCCCGCCAATTGCTGTCCTAGATATTGTTTGCCAAACAGGTCACGGCAGACAGATCTGTATGGTACTACCACAAGCCCTCCTCACCGCAAAGGACCCTAATCTAGCAGCCATTCCAGAGAGCCTGAATTTGGGGCAAGGACCCAAGCAATGCAGCCGAGGAGCAAAGAGAGGGAAACTGAACTACACTAAATCACCTCCCCTCTCTGTGCCTCTATTCTTTCCCACTTTGCTCCGTGGAGCTTGCAAGCTCTGTGTGGCAGTAGAGCCTTCCAGGAGACACAGGTGGACTGCCAAGCACAACACGGACTTGATCTGAAGGGGAGGGGTCTGCTACCATAACGCCAATATTAATAACAGTAATGAGGGCTACAGTCCCATCACCTCCCTAATGAAGGAGATTCTCCAGCTCAGGGCTGCTACCTAGAGGGAGGAGGACTGGAGAAACCTGCATGCCTGCTGCTTGCCTTGTGCATAAACAGAGGTCTCAATCTCTGGATCATCGGCTTTTCTCCAGCACGGAAATCTGTGTGTGTGTGCGCAGAAACACCAGTGTTTCATGTGTTGCAAACAGGTGTGTGGGGGAGGGCAAGCTGCAGAGGAAAAAAAGAAATAGGGAACCACTGAGGAAGCGAGAGCTTTCTTTCAAAATGAGGCAGCAGCTACATTTTGAAGGTCTATTTAAAGCAACCAAGTAAAAAAAATGTCACCAGAATAAACCTGCTGCCCCAGCTGAAGGTGACAGTCTGATGGGGAAACTCCTGCCTCAATCCAAGAGCCTGGAGAAGTGAGACGAAGTCGCGCAGGCACCCCAGCGCAGGCATGCACGCACCTCCTTCCCCCCACCCCGGCACTCGCTGTCCCCCGAGGGGCTGTACCTGTTTTCTGGCCTCTCTGTGACACTGTGCAGCACCCAAGCTCTTCATTCATTAATTTATTTATGGGAAATCAGAAGAGCATCTCTTTGCCTCCTGATTGGCGGGACGAGCTCCTAGAGGGAACCACTGACGAAATACAGAAGGGGTGGGGGAGGCGGGTGCCGCGTCGGAAACACAGAGCGGCTTTGCCCTGGATTAAACTACTGGTGAGGGGAAGCAGGGAGGACACAAAATGAGGAACAATACGATGAGAGCAGGAGCTCCTCCAGCCCACGCACCACAGGGTGATGTGCTGAAGCAGCCACCCAAGCAGGCTGTAAGCACCAGCTGCCTTTCCACGCCGGATCACTAGGGAGAGGTCAGGCCAGTCTCGGTCAGGAGCTCTGGGCCAAAGCACTTCCACAAGCTATGGCACCTCTGTGTCTGAGCCACTCACAACCTTCGCCACGTCCCTTCCCTCAACCTCGAGATCAGGCAGCGCTGCCCTGCTGTTCTTTATGGGTGGGGACTGGAACCACAGATGGGCTGAAGACCGTATTTTTGAGTCCCTGATGTCACTGGCAAATTCCCACTCATGTCAGGACACGGGATGCTAAAAGGCTCAGGGATTCTTACCGCAAATATCCATGCTGAGGCATGCTTTGATTAGCAGGGGTAATCATCAACCTTCCTCCGCAAACCCCTACCCCATCTCAGCGACCGAATTTGCCTGAGCCAGGCGCAGTGCAGAGGTTCCCAGGATCTGTCAGCTCCAGGCCGGTCCTGGGTAGATGCGGAGAGCTCAAATAACAGTGGGAAACCTGGAAAGTCTCCCTGCCTCCAGTGGCGTCTGCAATCTCGAGCTCTTTGCCCTGCTGTGCTCCCTCTCCAGCACCTGACCGGGAGAGGGTGGGTGCGGGGAGGCCTTGGCATCCATGGCTTAGATTACAAAACCCAGAGCAAGCCAGATGTTGCAGCCCAAAACACGTAGCATGTGTGAGTGTATGTCAACAAGTGATCATGATGTCTGCAGCTGGCAGAAGAAGGCAGCTGGGGTGGCTTGCAATCCTGCAGATTTACTGCAAGTGCAACAGAGAGCGGCAGGACGGCTCCCCAGGGGCATTAGCAGGGGGAGGAGAGCGGCACGCTGCTTGCTGTTCGGCTGTGCACTAACCTCCATCGCCAGAACCAGGCACCAGCTACGTGGAGAGATCCTGAGCATAGAAACTGCCTCCTAAATTTGTCTGGTGGTGTGTGACTACAGAGACGGGAGCAGCCCTGGCTGCCAAGACTTAGTGGTGAGACTCATTGCTCCTTCCCCAGCGAGAAACCCTCCTCTGCCCCAGGCCCTCTCCATGAATGCCATCTTTCCAACAGGCTGTTCAAAAGCATTACTAGTTGGCAGCATTTTGGCATTTTTGGATAGACCGCATGCAATAGCCAGAAACCACTAGCCAGAGGGGATGTTTTCTGCCTCCCACTCCCCAAAAAGTCTGTAGGAGCTTCAAGTAGCCAGCATGACAATGAATGACAGCCTATAACCAAGCACAAATTCACTCTCTACAGTCCCTCCCAATACATCCAAAAGCCCTAGACCCGGAGCACCACTGGAGGATTTTCAGCAGGTCAGCTACTCTACAGGCTATCTGGAAGGGACACTCCTGTGCCCCACGAGCAAGGTCTCCTGCCCCTCTTGGAGAGCGACGAAAATCGCATTGCCCAAAGAGACTTTTCAGAGGCAGGAGGAGAGCTCAGAAGAGGTGTTATGAAGAGTTGTTTGCATGCTGTGAATTCACACCCTAGTTTCACTTTCCGGTGTAGGTGAGAGCTGAGGCCACTGCTGTGTTTTCAGTGTGTTTATCCACCAAACCAGAGTGAGGCAGTGAGAGCTTGTCACTGCACAGACAGGACATGGAGGCCTGGTAGAGTCCGAGTGTCAGATATTAATGGTATTTAGATTCCTAGAAGATGCAGGGAAGCACTCAGTGAGATGTTTGGAAATCTGGCAGAAGTCAGAGGTCTAGCACAATTGATTTCAAGAGGAAGACTGAAACCACATCAAAGGATCTTCTTCATAACTAAGTGGTTCAAGAGGGGAGCACAGGGTGGACGACGTATTAGGTGAAAATTGGAACTGAAAAAAAAATCTGGACTGCAAAATTAAAGAAGAATGTGAACCCAGAGGCCAGGCTGCTGGAGAGAACAAGGAAGTGGAATATACCACTGCTCCTCCAAAGCAATGAAACTTTGTTCCACTGCTGTCAGCCTAACCTGGTGAAGTAGCTTGAAAAGTCTTACCGTACAGGACTATACCTCTGAAAATCCATTATTAAAGGGTTGCTGAAAGTTTCAGGACTCTGGTAGCAACATCAGACGCTGGGGCTCAGATGTCTGTTGCCCCAGGCTCCTTTTAGGCTAAGCAAATTGCCAGCAGACTGGAGCGTGGCTTCAGGTCCTAGTAACACCTCTCCATGGCCTGGTGGCTGGTGCCACACAACAGTCTGCCCGCAGTCCCGGTGCCCAACGAGAAAGCGGTGCCAGGGCCCTCCTGCTGATTTGTCTGACTGATGTTCCTGCTCCTCATTGCTGGCTCCAAAACACTGGTAATGCTCAGTGCCTCCAGTCCAACCCTTGCTCCAGCACAGCCTGCGCACCAGGATAGCAGCCTGGGACTCACTGTATGTGGTGCTACTTTGGCTACGGTGCAAGCAGCGTGGTGAACTGGCAGCATGGGTCTGGCACGGACAGCAAGGGCTGCATCAGCCTCCCGCGGCTCTGCACGGCTGCTCCAGGCCAGTATTATTCTCCCAGGAGCCTGGACGTGACCATCTGCCCTCCCTGCTATAGGTCATTGAGATCTGCTCTCACCCAGCTGCTCCCCATGGAAGACTGGGAGCTGTGTCACCTGCAGGAATTATCCCTGGGGAGTTTATGCCCTGGTTCATTGGGTAACTTGGAGAAGAACATGGAGGCAATAAATTATTTGCCCAAGATCATGCAAGTGGTAAGGAGAGGGAGAGACCCCAGCTCTCCTCGGACTCTAACCATGGCATAGCAGGGAGCAGCAATGCTCTTCTGTGTAGTCACACCATGAACATCAGCTTTTGGGTTGCTGCATCTACCCTACCCACTCCCCAGTACACTCTACTGGGATGAGCTGTACTAATATAAGACCCAGAAAGGACAAAGATGCTTTTGGCTTCCAAGAGGAAAGCTGTTTGGACATGCTACATTAATGTCTCTCATGGTTTTACATTAGTCTAACCTGAGCGAAGTCACACTGGTGCAACTATCCAGAAAGCCTGATACAACCACCCCCTGAGGGGTTTGTGCAAGGTTGTAGCAGGCTGCTGAGCAGCTCTTACATTTGATCTGGAGCGAGTACCTTTGGTAACACAGTTTGAACAATACTTTGGAATCTATGCACAAAAAAGCAAGGGAACTACACTCTGTTATGAGGATCAATAATAACTCCCTAGGGAAACACTAAAACCCTGTCACTCAAGTACAGCTACAGTAATTAGCATCTCCTGAATTTTAGCTTACAAAGAGTGGAAAGCTGCCTGTAAAACTGAATTGTACCCTTCCCTCCTTATTTATAAAGGTCTGGCAGGGCTTTGGAGGAGACAGTGGGTAATTGTCTAACAACTGCTCTAGCTGGCTGAGAGTCAGGTTTTCGATTTCAGTTCAACTTGAAAATAATCTTCTTAGGCTATCAGTTCCTGACAGCTCTGTTAACTGGGTGAATCTGCTGTTCCCAAAAGTCAGAGCTGAGCTGCCCTAACATGAGCACAGGTAAATCAAGAGTGAGTGCTGCTCAGAGGCTGTTCCTCCACTCTGTCCCACTGTAACTTTCTGCTTCTCCCAGCCTGAGAACCATGAGACCAGCTTTGCCATTTCAGCTCTGACCTACATCTACTCCCTGCTTCCAGGCTTGGCCTCACACAGAACATAGAAAATCCTCTTCAGTTCTAACCCAAAACAACCCTGTGCTGACTGGCAGGAGCTTTCGCTCTTCCAGACTGCCCCTGCAGTGCTTCTCACATATGCAGACACTGCTAGCCTGTGAATTTTCATTTTCACAAGGCAGTCCTGCCACGTAAAGGACACCCAAGCCTTTCCAAGTAGCACTTCTGTGCACAAAAGGACATTCCTGGGACATGTTATTTGTCCTAGCAGGAGCTTGGCCCTAGTTCTACTCTCACTTACACCAGAAGAGCCCTGCTAAGCAGTTGCATTAATTCACATTCCCACTACACAGAGGAGAGTGCAAGTCCAAAGGTCCAGGCACTGGAGTAACCTCACTTGTTCCCTGACCCTGAACAACTGCAAACTTGGCCTTCACCTTGTTGCATGCAAGCTCGAGGCAAGTTCCGCTGTGTCTACTCTGCATTACTGGAGCTTGGAGCTGGCACAAATTACAAAAAGCTCAGGGCTACCCTGATTTACAGCCAGGTGCAAGAGTCCATGTCAGCAGCACGATTTCAGCAGTGAACAGCAGAAATACACTGACATCCTGACCGTCCCCCACAAGCCCTGGGCACTGGCAAGACAAACCCACAAAAGCGACATCTTCCCAGCAGGGAACTGGACTGCCGCTACTCCTCAGGAGCAAAACAGGCCACGACACCGTGCCTCTCTGCCTGAATTTTCATGAAATGGAGGAACTAAATAGAAACCAACCTCCCGTTGTCTCACACAGAAAAGCTACCTCTATTATGCACTTTGAAGATCTTACGTGTTTCTAAGATTGTTTTTTTTCCCCCTCAGCTACATCAGTTTGCCTAATAAAGGATAACACCTTCTCCCACAAGCCTTGCCTTGCTTATCCACCTGCCTGAGCTGTTTACAATGCGGCAGCAGAAAAGGCCAAAGCATGGATATTTATCTATTCCACAAGAGCTTCAAATCTGAACATCTGCTGCAAAACAGGCTGGCACTTACAGCTCAATCACTTGGGAGTTTAGCTCCATGATTGTGTCGTCAGTGCTGACAGAAATCAAGACAGCTGCCGCGTTAAATTCCCAAGGTGGGCGTCGAGGTGGGGAGTCAGGCAGAGAGAGCAAGAATGTGACAAATCAGGAATCAAAATAAATGGACAAAAGCCCTCTCTGCTCTTCTGTCCTGTCATCCCCACTTCCTAGGAAAGCCAGTGTCAGTGGTTTCCCCCTGCCCTCCCTCCCCACTCTGCATTCACACGCTCGCATCCTGTGGGTTTGGTACCTTCTCTGCAGCGACGGGCACCGAGGATGGGGTAAGGCTGGTGGGAGACTCCGGACGTTTTTTGTGCTTCTGCTTAGGTCTTTCTTTGTCCTTCCGACTCTGCAAAAGAAATAGGAGAGTACTGGAAGCCTAACTTTTCCTCTGCTGAGAATAGCAGTTGTAAGGGAAAAGAAAGCAGGGTGTGTAGGGGTGGATTTACAACGATACATTCATATTCCTCTTTTCTTCTCCACCCATCCACACGAGCCCAGTATCCCTTCCCCCACATCCCAGCTTCTGGCTGGGAGCATCCCACTATCTCTACCCCAGCTGCAGCCAACATCTGGAGCGCAGAATATCAACAGAAGCCCCCAAATCAGTTTATGGTAAGATGATAGCGAAGGACTTAACAAGCTCTGGCTGATTTCAAGAAACCTGAGCTTTCCTCTTGCTATTTCCCCAAAGGGACTCTGTGCCCCCCTACCCTTTCTCTCTACTTTCTTCAAGGGTTTCTCAGATCCACCCTGTACAGCCAATGGGAGAATCTCGATTTCAGCCCTTGTTGCATGTGCACAGGTAAAGAGATCAGTCAGCAGAGATCTCAGAACCTCGGCTTGAACCTAACCTAGAGATGGCCCCCAGCTCCCTTCCCAACAGAGACAGCTGGTCTGGGTCCATCTTTGCTAACAGGAGACAGACTATTTAGTTTGATTTCTTCATCCTGTTTTTTCTCTCACTAAAACCCCCAGAAACATGGGATTCTTCAAATTGCAAACCAAGGAAAAATCATGGCCTGAGAAACACTTGAGTCCTGCCTGTCCTGATTTTATATTCTCCTGGGGAATGGACTGTAACCAAGGAGGTTATTCTTATATAGTCCTATCAGTTTATGCTAAAACTGAGACATTTTCAGTGAAAGGACTGAAAACATAGGCCCATGGGTCAAGTCAGTGGGGCTTGAGGATGCCCAGGCCAGCTGGCACACAGCATGGGTGGATAGAAGACCCCGCTCCATCACACACTCCTGCTCCCTCCCCATCTTCCTCAGCTGCCCACTCCCATAGGAACACACTCGGCTGACTACAGGAGCTTTTCCATGCTACCAATGTCAGCTGAAGATGTGGTCTTCTTCGCTGAAACTGCAGAAACTTTTGTGCTCAGTTCCAAACTTCCCAGTGTGGTCACTGGTGTGTGGACCAAGAGAGCTGCAGTCAGACACAACACCTGCATGAGATGCAGGGCTTAGAAAAATCCATCCTCCTGTCTCTGAGACCTTTTTGTGGGAACGAATGCCCATTCTGGTACAACTCCCTTGCATGGGCATTTTATTCTAGAAGCTGAAGTCCTCAGTCTGGACCAAAGGTGAGTTCAGAACAGTCACATCAAAATTCATTGGCTCTCCAGAAAGATCCTCATTGCTTCCTCATGCAGGCAAAGCCCTGAGGCTACAGCTGCTGGCACATGCCAAAGCTGGGATGCTGTCAGGGGAAGATGCAATTGCAACAAATATATGAGCTCCGCTGTGTGTTTTGGGGAGGAGAGAAGAGAGTGGAATAATTAGCTTAGGAAACAATACACTAAATGGGAGAAAAGGGGGCAGGAGGAAAAGGCTGGGGAAGGCAGGCATGAAGTGAAGCAGAGGTGAAGCAAAAATGCTCCAGAAATCAGTGTGGGTTTGGCTGAATTTTCATTGCACTTGAAAAGGAGGCCCATGCTGCAGCCACCGGTGACCCTGCCAATGTAAACCTGCCATGATGCCAGGGAAGCTTTCACTGGGATGAGCTGGTGAAAGGAGGAGGCAAATCCAGTCTAGAACTTCACTGCACTTGCTGAGTGCCCAACCAGCACTGCCAATATCCATCATTTTATCACAAGACTCCTGGCGTTTGGCGTATCTGTTAAAGCCTGTTCCTAGAGCTACAGTGTTTTACAAGAATCTCCGTTTTCTTTTTTTCCCCTTTCTTTAATGCACATTTCCAGCTTTGGCAGTGAACAAGGAAAGCTTGAAAATGTGATTTCTACAGACTAAGTGCCAAAAGACAAATTAAAATTAAATCTTTACTAAATCTCATAATGTTTTAAATGCTTGGGGGGCTTCTTGCGCTATAAACTGTGTCCAAGTCTCACGGGTCTTCTAGGACAGGAAGATGGGGAAACTGTGGCCCAGTTAGTAAAGCAGCTTGTCACAAACCATGTGCACATCAGTGTTCATTATTCTGGTAGTAGTAACAATTTGCACTCACTTAATAGCACACAGCAGAGAGTTTCAACGAGCTGAAAAGAGGTTTTTAATATCTACATCTCATTTTACAAATGGGGAAACCAGGGCACGTGGAATGAGGGAACTCGCTAAGTTTTCACAGAAGGTCATCCAAAAATTCAGAAAGAAAAGTCAGGGATCCCCACCCCACCTGAACACACGCCTGCCTACTTGCAGATGCTGCCAGTGCCACTCACGGAAGCCAGAAATGGAAAACAGGAGCCAGACACCTCATTACAATACATTTTGCCAAATAACTACACAAACCCCGGTCCTTAAACTTTCTGAATACCACAAAGCTTATTCTCTCATTTTCAGACCCCGAATCCCAAATGCATTTCAATCATAAACCTGCAACAGGAGGCAATAAGATATACTGCTGCAAACGCCAGCTAGACAGCACTGTAATGATTTAATTTCACGTTATCATGGTCAAGATGAGACAAGGCAGAACCAAGCCTTCCTGGCTAATGACAATGAACCTACACACCTACATACACACACATACACACATGCACATGCGTGGGGAAAGGCAGAAATGTCCTGACTGTCACCACAGCGAACCATAAAACCTCCCACAATTTCATTGTGATGGCAGCCACCAAACTCACATCCTCCAGCTTCAAAATCCTGGCTGTCTCCTGTCTGAAAAATCTCCCTTCGCTGTCGGCAGTGCAGAGCGAGTCTACAACAGCTAACTGAGCAGTCCTCTGGTTATATGTAGGAGTGCGTACATATGTACATATTCAGCAAGAACCCAGCCTGCACAATAGGGACCAGATTTCTGGAATGCTTCAGCTCCCATTTAGACGCTTGAATAAATGGTCAGGTTTTCCAAAAAGCTAAACGCTGGGTATTGAGCTCTTTTGAAGACCTGGCCCCAACTACATGTGCTGAGCAACTGCGCTCAAACTATTTCGAAAATCTGTCCCACAGAGACCAGTCTTCGTGCTCTGCTCAAAGGACGGCACTGAAACCAGAACCACCGCAGCCTGACGAGGAGCTCGACTGCACTTCTGCTCCATGCATGCAGTCCCAGGGCATGGCCACAGGCACACCTTGCTCCTCCGCTGGGCTTACCAAGCACTTCTCCCCTCCCACACCACATCCTCTCCAGGCTCTCCAGTGTCCTGCTCGGGCAGAGCAGAAACCCACCGGACCAGGCACCCAGGAGCCCTCTGGACTGCAGCCCTTAAGCTTTGCACAGTCTGGGCGTCCGCTGCCTTTGCATACCCAATAGCACCCATCTCCCATCCTCCAGTATTGCTCTCGAATACTTTTGGGTGCTCAGAAAAGCAACAGCATCTGACACCTTCTTCAATATTACTAGAGAAATGCAGTGCCCTGTGTTAAACAGGCAGGACAATTAACTCCGTTACCCCACGGACAGATGGGCCGGGCTGCTCCAGACTGAGGGACTGGTGGGAACGTTACCCTGGCTGCCCGCAGAGACCATGGCACTGAGAGGGTCAGGGTGCTCAGTTGGTCATGGCTATCTTGCCTGTGTTGACAGGCCCTCAGACAACCCGGGATATTCCCCAGCTTGCACCAGAGGCTTTTAAACGTGTGGGTTCTCTCCAGGAACCGGAAGGCTCCAAATGCTTCCTGCAAGAGCCGCAGGGCGCAAAGGGAGGGGAGGGCAAGGGGAGAGGGGGAAAGCAGCACTTGGTCCCCTGCCTCTGAAATGTCTCCTCCCCACCTGGCTCTTCTGCGTTCAGCTTTTCATCTCCCTGGCACACAGGCACTCTCCTCTGCAAGCCCTCGTTCCAGGAAACTTCACAGACAATATAACCACTGCCAACAGCCCAGCCTGCCCACAGAGACCTGCCTGGCTGTGCCGCAAAGCAGGAGTCAGAGGAGGAGGAGGGAGGGAGGATGCACTGCGAGAGCAGGAAACCTTTCAACACCCTCATCCCATCTTTGCAAGCAAAAGCCAAACCCTACCTTGCAGCCGCTCGGTGCTCCCTGCAACAGGCTGGCCGGCTGGGCGAGCTGCGGTCTGCAGGGAACATGAACCTGCCCCCAGCAACGAACTGCACGGAAAACAAACTCTCCCCATGCAGGACTGAGCAGCTGGGGCTTGGCATGTGGGCACGGAGAGACCAGGCCTGCGGCGGGGGGAGCGCGGCTGCATGGCGGGGGGGGCGTGCCAGCGACACAATCTCCCTTCAAGCTCCCCAGCGCAAGAGGAACGAAACAGGAGCTCTTGCTGCCAAAAAGGGTTGTCCACAGCTCCTCCTGCTCCCCCCACCGTCGTCTCCCCTTCCCCGAGCCCCCTCTTCTAATCTGCTGGACACCAGCAATTGGATCATTAAAAGTAGATTGAGCAGGGGAAGGAGGGAGGGAAGAGCTGGGAGCTGAGAAGAGCCAAGTGGGCTCTGCTGCTCCCTCCCCTCTTTCCCAGGCTCCCTGAACTCCCTCACCCGAAGGAGGAGGCCTGGCTCTGGGCTGCAGCCATGGCAGCCGCAGCGAGGAGGAGGAAGGCTAAGCCCCTGCCTGCAACCTCACTTGCACCAGGGCCGTGCTGGGGATTTCACTGATTTGCCTTCAGACACGCTCCGAGTGCATGAGTTTTTACATAAGGACAGACGGCCAGGCCTCGCCAGGGCTTTGTGTGCTCTCAAATTATTGCTGCATCCCCTACTAATGGAAGGATTTGCTGGGGGCGGTTAAACACCCACATAACGAGAGGTCACAGAAAGCCAGTCAAGGATGCTATGAAACAAGGCTACTATAGCTAGATTAGAGCAGATTTAGGTTCAGTACTCCTTTGCAAAAAAATCTGTGCTGGTCTTAGAAGCAGCCACTTGCATCCTGCTTGAAAAAAACATCCACTTTGCCCTTTGATGCCTGTGTGGACATAAATCTCCAGGAGGCAGACCTCCGTCACCAACTCGAGTGCAAACACAAAGCCCCTCACAGACCCACTGGGTTTAGATTTTGGCCCAGTACAACTTCTCCAGTGTGCTACATGTGCCAGGCTGGATCCTTGGCTCGTTTCCTCCACTGGCACCAGGTCTAGACAGACAGGCAATGGCAGCGGGGAGGCAGGCTCTGCCACGCATCTGCTCAGACACCATGGGACCAGGGGCTCGGGCACTGCTCTGGCTGGTGCTAAAGGGGTAAGCGGGGCAGGACAGACACAGTCCCTGTACCCCAATAAAGAGTCATTCCCTGCCGTGGACTAGGGAAGCAGTTCAGGAGCTAAAGGTGCGTTACGATTGTGGAGAACTGGCTCTGTACCCAGACCTGAGGAACAACTGCCGTTGGGCTTATTTGCTCCAAGAGCCTGCTTCTCTTTCCTGTGTCACTGGGCAGGGACCGCTCCTTTCATAACAAATATCCCATATCCAAGTTAAAAGTCCCCTGATTTTGCTTATGGGTTCCAGGTGTTCACTAAGAATAACACTGGATGAGCGTCTCCCTCCATGGGGTATATGCCTCAAAATGTTGTAGTGCATGTGCTCCCGTCTGCTCCTGGTGTGACAAATTTCATTCCACGGAGTGTGCTAATTTTTGTCTATGCATTTCAAGCAGACAATATAGGTGACAGAACATCTGTACTTCATTCAACCCCTGTGCGTCATCCAGCATTTTCTTGGTATTTAGCTATTGTTTTCTTTCTTTCTTTCTTCTTTTTTTTTTTAAACAAACAAACCCTGCAAAGGCTCCCACAGGGTAGAGCACACACATTGCAATACCAACCCCAAAGAAATAAATGGGGCTGGTTTTGCTAAGGCCTGGTATGTTCTGCAGAAAACCCAAAGCCTGGAGCCTTCCCATTTTCAGGACAGCACAGAAGGAAATACTTGGGCTGGTATCATTTGTGCCTGCAAGAGGCGGGGGATGCCAACGCTGGCTAGCAGTCCCACATCACAATTGTCCCTTGTTCCGTAGAGAACAAGACTCTTCACAAATGCTGAACTGTTTTACAGCAGGGCTTAGGAGTCCAAATCCCAAATCCTTGCTGTCTTACTGAAGCCACTGGGTTAAATCCTGTGCCCCTCACTTAGTCATTAACTCAGCCAGAGTTTTCCTCCGTAAAGCCTAAGTAAACAGCCCCGGCCCTGCGCTGGAAAGAAGCTGTCAGGCACCGAGCGGAGCGGAGGCCACGAGCACCTGCAGCCCGAGGACTCACACACGCACTTTGGTCTGCCGCCGAGTGATCAGCTTCCCTGCAACGCCTCCAGCTCTGGGAGGACGGGACCAGCCAGCTGCACAGCTGGACAGGCTCAAGAAAAAGCTGTTCTACTTCAGGTCAGCACAGCAGCACACCCAGTTCCCCTGAAACGTGTGCAATTAGATCATGAACTGCTAGTCACGTACTCCAAAACCATGTGGGAAGTAATGGTGCAACCCTCTTTTCGGGTACCCCTTCGAAAGGTCTCTGTTCCCGCACCTCCTCACACCCAGCCCTTCTTCCCTGCATTTCACAACTGCTCCCAGACCTGCAAACTACCCAACACCCCTGGAAGCCGAGAGTGCCTTCCTTACCCTGCCCCTCTCAGCTGCTTTGCATACTTTGTCCCCCTTCCCATGCTGAGTCCCCAGCTCTAAGTGGACGGAGTCGATTTTGCACTTGCGCTGCGGCCGTGCCAAGCAATCCCGGCCCTGGAAGGGGCCTCCATCGCATCTGCTGCTCGCCAACCCGCTGAGCCATCAGGAGGGGAGAGCGGTGAGGCAGCAGCGAGACGGAGTCTCTGCACGTTTGTGGGGAACCCAGAGGCTAACAGTAGTGGCGAGCGCCACCGAGAAGCCTATAAATAAATCCATATTCCTCCTGTTTTCGCTCTCCCCCTGGCGCTGACCTGCTTTCCAACCACAGCCGGGAAGCAGCAGCACCCCTGCTCCTACCTGCCAGGCATGCGACTGCGCTCCCACCCCTGCCACCAGAAGCTGTGCAAATATAGAAACCCTCGTAGGGTCCCCAGCCTTGGACTTGCAGAGTCTGTCAGTTATAATTACAGCTGAGCTCTGCAAAGCTGCCGTCAATCACCCCGATCCTGCCCTCTCTCCCACCCCCTCTGCCTGCTTGTTGGCTAAAAATAGGACGTTCCAGTACAGCCGTTCACCTTGTGCCAAGCGCTTGCTCCCCGTCCGTGGCACAGATGCTCTTTCTCCCTCCCGCCTCCTCCTCTCCTCGCAGCAGCTGAACACACAAGAGGAGTAAATACTCCCCGTACGCTTTAGCCTTGTCGGCAGTAGGAAATTTACTGACTTGGTGTCGGCAGCAGGGTAGGCACCACTTTGTAACTGAGGTTTGCCTTGTTTGCCCATGTATCAGGTATGGTTTGGGCAAGCTTCCCAAACACGTAATGGACATGGTGGGCAGCGTTTCAAACTGGATATTGTGGGATAACCTCTGTAAATAAAGAAGGAGATGGCTTTCCTGCCCACAGAATTTATGGACTCTCAGCTGGGCATGCCAGGAGGGTGTCAGTCAGTATTAACTGATGGCCGTACTGCTTGTGAAAGCCTGGATGCCCTTGTGACCTGGAGACTGGGCTGAGATCCATCAGACTTAGGCCACATAACCCACTGGAGGGTCATCGGGCTGTTTCTGGATGTGGGTCACTATCATTACCATTCAAAATAGATCACGCATCATGAGGATGCCTACTGCAACAAGACAAAAACAAACAAGAAAGAGGTAAACAGCCAGACACCTATGGCAAGACTTAAAAGACTCACGCTGCAGTTTGCAGGGGTATCACCAACTGTATTTAGACAACAAGGTAAATCTGGCTTTTGATATAGTGGAATATATCCAGAGGTTGCTTAGTAGAGTAATTCTGGATTTCTGCTAACAAAAACAAGGATACGGCCCATATACTATTGAAAACTATCTGATCATACTGACAATACCCCTGTAAAAGTTATTTCTTCTTCAGATCCTACTCCACGGCTTTGGACAGAGGGGGTACAAAGGAGGGCGGCAGCACTATGTTGTGGATTCTTGATATTGCAAAAGCTGTATCAAGCAGTAGGGAAGACTTCTTATTCTGCTGCCACTTGCCTCAGAACCTGAATCCTCCAAAAAAACACGTGTCCTGCCTTTTAGGGCTATTTATTGTTTTAAATAACAAATACCTCACAAGCCTCTGGCCTCCTAATTTCTTTTGGTAGAGACCCTTCCACACTGGAACCTGGACCCCTGTCAGAACCCAGGAGTCTGCTGGGATTCTGCCCTACAAGTTCACTGCTGCTTTTCCTTGAAATATGAGCATTTGTCACGTGAGTCGGTTGGTTAATTATGAACCTTGGTGTGCTGTTAACATGTCCTGTAACACTGCAGCTGTTTTGATGAGTACATCTTAACCAGCAAAGTTAGATAACTACAGTACCAGTCAGATCTGGCACACAGTGTTCTTTGAAATAATTGTTTAACAAAGATAAACTATTTTCACAGGTAGACTTGAAGCAGGTGGAACCCCTGTGGCTGGTTAATCTGACTAACAAAGTACTACCTGCTTTATCCTAATTACTGTTCTTGCCTACAATTAACCTGCTGGCCACAATGCAGATTACTAATCAGTATCTTTTTGTCCTTTAAAACTTGGACTCTGGGATCTGAGGACAACGACCTCCCGTTTATATTCTTGAGCTGCTGCATTTAAAACCACAGCCCAAACTACTTCCACACAGATCAACTCAGTAGCTGGAAACCATAGTACAAAGTCATCCTCAGAGTGGACTTGCCGCAAGACAGAAAAGGGAAAGTTGCACGTTTCATAGGCACGTTTTGTCAGGCATAATCTGGCATAATTCCTCTGGCATAATCTGAACATGCAAACTTGGCCCCACACTCCCCATGGCTCTGCTGCTCTATTTGCATGCACACTTCTAGCGGCCTGTTTAAAAACACAGCCACTCTTCAGATCTCTGACTGTGAAACTCTTTGCAGAGTCTGGCTCCTCAGGTGAGCCCTTTGGTGCTCTCTGCACAGTCTTCCCCCTCTCACCTCCATTCCACACGACTGTGCCTCTCTGGATGGACAAACTCTGTGCAGATCTTACCTTCTTTGGCCTTTCGTGGTGGGATACATGCTTCTCTTGAGCAGGGGATGTGGATCGACTCCTTCTTCCAGCAATGAAGGAGCTACCTCCAGAGTGACGTGAGGTCTTCTGAGGTAAGTGGGGAAGGGGAGAGGAGTCGGAGAACAGGAGAAAAAGAAAGAGGGAGAGAGGAAACAGTGTTACAGAGTCCAGCTTCCACTCTTAAAGTGAGCAAAGTTACAGTAAATGGCTTGTCTACCACAAGCAGGACCAAACTCTTTTTCTTTACCAGATGCCCAGCCTGGCTCCTAACGTGGGGACCACAGCAGATACCACACTAGTGGGCTTACGAACGGCATGTAGATCTAACTCCCCAAATCCTTTCTTCTTGGTGACCCGTGCACCCTGACACTTGTACAAGAAAGGCACAGCTGCTAAGAGACCATTCGGTAAACAAGATAAATGGTAGCAGCAATGTTGCTCGGACAAGCCAGTCCTCCTGAACAGCAGTGTCTAGCTTTCAGCTCTGAGCGGGGCATGGGAGGGTGTATGCAAGGATGCCCTCTTCTCAGACTCCAGGCACTAGCAGAAGTCCTGCTATCTATCTCAGCATCAGTAAACTTGATACAGAGCTACACTGGTGTCAGATACTGAGGGTACCTGAAGGGCAGGGAAGGTGTCCCCCAGTTTGACTTTGAGGGGAGGCTCAAGACATCAGTCACTGTATGTGGCAGCACTGATAAGCAGGAAGAAAAGTGGGAAAGGCCAGCAACAAAGGAGCCACTGAGACATAACGCTGTAGTGCGAGGATCAGTTTCCTTTTTGCTGGAGGGAGGAGAGCAGGTGTCTACTAATTATGCAGAACAGGAAAAGGGTTCCTCTTTTTCCTCTCAGTACTGTAATTATTAGGGGAAATCCTTTGCCTCAAATACCCCTCAAACAGTGAACGACTCCGTGTCTCTTCTGGGCTGTCTCTGTCCTCAGGCAGAAGTTCTGGCTGTTCTGTCTTACGCTCCTGCCCAGGGTGCCAGAGCCATACCCCTAATTCCCTGGAGCAACAAAGATCATGGCTGCTCTCCTTTCTTGGGACTTACCTTTCAAGCCATACAGAATGGGTCAGGGAAGCCAAAACAGATGGGAAGAATTCAACCCCTAGTTCTGAAAACAGGTTTAAAGATGCTATAGAAATGCGAAATATAAATTAATCTTTACTCTTAAGTGACTCTGAATGGCTGAAAAGGGAAGCAGGCTGCAGGCCTTGTTTATGTGTTCTTGGCGTTTCTTACTGCTCTGAGCACAGATACAATCTAGGATGAAGATAAGCCTTTTATGTGACAAAAAACCTCCATTGCAGGGATGAAGAAACTCACCATTTTATTGAAGTGGTACTTGCAGTAGCCACAATATTTGACATTGTCGACTTCTAGGACCTCCTCTTCACATAAGAGGCCAGCCATCTGGGCACTGAAATACATGCAATTAGGAGGAGGATAAAGCAAATTGTACAGCCAGACCACATAACCCACCAAAGGGCAAAGAATAGTTCAGAATACCCAGGCAGGGTCTTGAAGTTTCCTGTTCTGCTTCGTAAATGGTATGCAAGGAGGGGAAAAAAGTTCAGACTATTTTTAATTCATATTCAGATCTTCAAAACTGTCAGTACTTTTCTAGCAGACTGTTTTGCAATTTTTGTTTTTCTTAAGGGAGGCTGGGAGACCAGTAACGATTCCAGAGAAAGACGTATCATGAGCAAGGAATCCATGTAAAGCTGGGAATCTCCCTGTTCTGCTGATAGGCAATGTTGTTTTCAGGCTGCGAGGGTAGGTGAGGATATCAGCCCTTAAAATCACATCATCTAGATGATACTCTTGCATGTGCTCTGCTGGAGAAGGAACATTCCTGGGTTGTGACTCACCTCTTCTCTTCTTGGATTCCACATAGTCTTAGGGAAATCCCCAGCCATGGTTCTCAGCAGGGAAGGCTCACTGGTGAAACCTCAGCCTTCCTGGGGAAGTTCCCCTCACAAACTCAGCAAGGAGACACCCCTTGCACAAAATAAACCCAGGGTGATTAGCCCAACTCCCCACACCACCCATTTAGTGCGGCCTCAAAGCCACAACAGCAAAACCAATAGCTGGGGCTATTCTTGGGCTGATGCTGCGGGGAACTCACCAGGTGACATGGAAAGCTTGCCGGCAGCCGTGTCGGTTACAGGCCATGCATGCTCCAGAGGCTGCTTTGCTCTCCCTGCCCTGCTCTTCACAGATGTAGCAGGTCTGCAAAAAAGAGGAAAAGTGCTCACTCAAAGCAGCAGACAAAATGTCTGCTTCACTCTCACCGTTCACCAGGAGGCAAAGCCTTCAAGAACTCCTAACTCTGTGTCTAGTCATCTCCCTCCTATGACAACGGTTATTTCTCAGTGGCACGCACAAAGCTCATGCATCTCCTTTTTCCTCCCCAAATAACAAATGTGTTGGATCAAAATGCGGAGTAACCAACATGCAACTCCAAGGCGGAGACTGCTCAAGTTGCAGGGAGTTGGGGAAGAGAAAAACAGAGGACCAAAAAGGTATTTACAAGAAGAGGGATTTACTTTGTCAGTTATTTTTAAAGGACTCTGAGTACGTGGAAATTAAAATAAATTGGACGGGAGATGTAGTAGGATAAGATGACCCCCAAAAGCCAAGGTGGGGTAGGTACACTTGGGGCAGCAGGAGAAAGAGATGGCCTTACCTTGTTGAAGCGGTCGTGGGGTACATACTGCAGGACAATTGGCTCCATGGTGAGCACGTTGGCAAACTGCACCTCTGGGATGTACAAAGCACAGACGACATGGGCCCACCCTGGGGAAGCAAACAAGACAGAGAGCGGAGATTCACATGGGACAATCCAGAAGAGTCTTAAACTCAGACAGGGCTGCAGACAAGCATGGGAGGGAGAGAACGAAGAGAGTGTAGGAAGGGAGCCAACTTAAGTTAGATGTTAGATTTGAAATACTGCTTGTTCTAACTTGGTTAGGAATCAAATCCTTTGTGGGTGAAAGATAGACGGATACCACCTCCAGATTAAATAAGAAAGCAGAGATTTATTTGGGAAAAGAAATGTGCAACGCTCATCGTTCTTAAAAGCACCCCCTCGGGACTTGAGACCCAGAGCTGAAGACCTAACCAAACCCAGGAAACGCATCCAAGCATTAAATGATGCCGATGGGACAGGTTTGACGTGTAGTCCCATGCCACTGTAAACAAAGCTCTCTTTATTGGCTGTTATCAACGGCTAAAGAAGGCTCTTTTTCAGCAAGCCAAGTTAGATCAGAATCTAAATCCACCAAGACACTCCCCAAATCAGATGTGTAAGTTGAAATTCCATCTGGTCAGCAGAGAACTGAGAAAGTTTGAAGGTCAGGAGGCTTAGGGGGCTGATCCATACCAGTATGGCTACTGCACTGGAAGGATTTAGCTAGAATTAGGATGGATTCACCTGGGCAGGTGGAACCAAACTTCATGATTACAGAATCATACTGCACTGTAAGTACTTGGGCTATAGAATTCTGTACAGTGACATGGTTGTAACACTTCTTGTGCCTGTCTACACAGACCTGATCAAACCATGCAGTAACATGTTTGGAAGAAGATGCTGTGTTATTATATACCGATCCCCCAACACAATACTTGCGCTATTGCGCTAAGGCTCTTGGCACTTATGACCAGCTCTAGCAGATGCTTCTAGAAAATACCCTAGACTTAGCGCTTCTTCTTTAAATATGGGATCTATCAGAATAATGACCTCCTTGCCTAATTTAACTCTTTGTGTACTAAGGTAAGTGGCAGGTAGGTACAGAAGCCTTTCTGAAAAATAAGATTTTGAGAAAAATTAAGTTTGATCTACAGAGCCAGTAGCATCAGTAGCTGCAAGCTCTGACAACTGAAATCAGACTCCACAGTACTTCACAGCACCAGAGGCTGAGAAGCATCAATGATGAGCAGATAAGACCTGCAGAGAAAAACATCTTTACTGCGTCCTGTCCCTGCTCGCAGATGGGTACCCAAGGCTGAGGCTCTGTTAACTCAAGGATCACACTGCTGCTGTGCAAGCATGCAGCAAATAACTCTGCAACTTCCACATTTCTGTAAACAATGCCAGATCGTGCACTGATTCCTGCGAGGTTAAACTCAAGGAACTGCACATTTCAGGGGCTGTGCTCCAATGCCAGCCAGAGGTCAGGCAGGTTCCCCCCCCAGGGAAAGGTCTTCTCACTGTGGAGGCTTCAAAAAGTGAAGTTTTGTAAGAAAAAGGTAGTGTTTTCATCCCTCTGGAGCCTCCAACCTTCCCTTTCTGGTGACGTAGGCTCAGAAATGAATTATTTTGCGCCCAGGACAGCTGCCAAGTCCCCAGAAGCTCTGCAATGACATACCCGGCTCTGCGCAGAGGTACTCACCTCCGTTGTCGGTCCGTTTCAGGGCTCCATCTTTGTGGGGACACAGTTCACATCTCTTGAAATTAAGCAGAAACAACAAGTTTAATCTAACTCCCAGGGGCGTGGGGCCAGAAAAGAGATGATTCATTTACAACATCGTTATGAAAGATGGGGCTGCTTTCAAAGAGAGGAAGTGGAAGGGCTGAGGGCGGTTTGGGTGCAAAAAGATACTCTGACACAGCTCAATATCGTCCTGTCTGATGGGGATGTGTTTAAAGCCTCAGTCCAAGAGCCACAGGGCTACAAGCGAACCTTGACTTTCACGGGACTTTTAAAAAAAAAAAAAAAAAGTTTTAGACTTTGCGGTTGGGGAGTAAAACTGAAAACCATGACTCAGAGAGCAGAAGGCAAATAAAAAGAAGCCATTATCTATCTTTGTCTCTTTCCTTCCTTCCTTCTCTCGTGACATTTTTTCCACTCTCATGAGAGGCGGGTGAGGCTGTCGTGACATTTTTGCTGGCAGGGCATGGGGGGCCATGGCGAGCCTGGCCCCAATAGCTGGGGCCGGCAAGCGGGCACCCTGCGTTCCCCCAAACCCGGCCTTGGGGGTGGCTGAGGTATAACGGAGAAGACGTGAGGGGAACGTCAGCACCAGAGAGTCTCTGCCACCCAGGAGGGTAGAGGAAGCTCCCTCGGCACCATCACGCCGGGTGGGAGGCCGCAGGCCCAGCACCATGGTGGGCTGTGAGGGACAGAAGTGACTCTGCGCCCCTTTGCGTGCCCAGTCACTAATGGCTGCTTTTGGGGAAAACCGTGAGGGGGAGACACGACATCTCCTCTACCAGGGGCCGGCAGCCACAGGGTGATTGGAGATGAGGCCCCTCACGCCAGTTCCCCCCCGGGGCAAGGAGGCCTCCAAGGCCAGCGGCAGCCCCAAACCTGCCGAAGGGTCTCCCTCACGGCCACGGGGGGGAACAGGCCTCACCTCCCCACCACACACACCCGGCGAGCGGATGGGGAAGAGCCCGGCCAGGCAGGACGGCAAGAGCTGGGGAAACCCAGAGCCACGGCCCTCGGCACCATTCCTCACCTCACAGCCGACAGCGAGTCCTTGCACTCGTTTTTCCCCACCTCACTAATTTCAGCCCTGCCCGGCCATCATCGGCCTCCACGTTGGCGGATCGCCACGCGAGGGCTCTCCCCTGGCCGTAACGGCCTGTTGAAGTGTTGGTTTCGGGGCGCATTGCCACACATGGGGGAACATGTTCCCACCCCTGAGGGCTCCTCCTGGGCTGAGCCGCCCGAAAACGGTTGCTGTCTTCTCATGGCATCACCCAGGGAAAATTTCTACGTGCTTTTTGTTTGCTTTGACTTTAAAAAAGGCCTGAAAACCTGTGAGGCGCAAACCTCTTCCTGCTCCAGTAGAAACGTCTGATTTGTTAAAAACAAAACAAAACAATAAAATCCCTATTTTTCTGTGAAAAATGTGCCTCGTCAGAAAGTTTTGAAATGAGGTGCATGGTGTCAAAGCGAGACGGTGGGCTGTGCCGCTATGAGTGTGTGGGACCTGGTGTTCTCGCCTGCCCGTGCTTCGCTGTGATCGCTCGGCTCCGGCGAGCGTAACGGGGCAGGTGCTCCATGCCACGAAAAACCAACGTATTGAGCAATAACTGGCCATGAGCAAAAGCCTCCGCCGCTAAGTAGTCCCCGAGGACCTTCCACAAAGGTGGTTTTCCTCAAGCAAGATTTCCTCCGCTGAAATTTTACCTCCTGGACAGACAGGCGCAATAAATAGGATTGCAATGCAATGGGCAGCAGAGAGGCTCAGCCCGATCCTCAGAACACTTTTGTGGGAGTTCAGCGTGTGGGGCTGTCAAACAGGCACCTTTGGCAGGCACGAAATCCCCATGATAACGTATAAATAAGAGACTGGTGCTGTTGTCAGCAGCCCATCTCTCTGTCTGGGCAACTTAGTTTGAAATATGGATGGATGACCCCAGGAGGTGTTTCTCACTGCTCCTGGTTAGGTCCGGGCTGCCAGAGGGCTGGGAAGCTGCTCTCACAATTACTATGGAAAGCCCGGCAAAGCCAAGACAGAAAAAGAACTGGGTTAACTGCGACACTGTAATAAGAAATTTGCACTTGAAAAGGCCCCTCCGCTCTCCCCTCCACCCCTCAGATCAAAGCAGCTCTCCCACCATGCGATTAGCAAAGCTCTGATTGTAACAAGAGGGGTTAACAGCTCCATCGGCCCCACACAAGACTTTTAATAGCCCTGCCTCGAAATGACAGCTAAAGCCTTCACATGATCCCTCACATGAGTGCCCTCTGGCCATTGCAGCTCACCGGGCTTCCTAGACAATTTGATTACAAAGTGGATGGGCTTTCAGTTGCTTACTGTAAGCACAATAGCATCCACAGCATCCTTTAGGGACCTGAGCATCTGAGGAGGGGTTACGAGCAGGGATTAGTGGTACCTCTTCCTTTTATTCAACCTGCATAGGCCATGGCAGTCTCCGGGGTTTTTATTTCAACTCTGGGAAAAGAGCAGAGCTTGGCTGATTTAAAACCAGGTTGTGATGGGGAAGATTTGAGCTCCTGACCCCTTGGGGCTTCTAACTCCGGGATCTACCACCAAGTGGCTACACCTGCCGACTGAATGTTAGGGCTCCTGAGCTCTCTTTCCAAAGCTGCAGAGAGGATGGAGTCCATCTCTCCAAAGGAGAGACGAGACACAGAAATCAGGAGAGCTATGTTTTAAAACACTCACGAAGAAGCGCAATATTCTCCATGCCTCTGTATCTCACTTGCAAAGCAAAAGTATCAATATTTAGCCAATAAATATGGACAAAGCTTGTAAACCGCTTTCAGATTCTTCTATGAAGGCAGATGTGGAAAGAAAAACATCATTGTTTTTCAAAGGAATTTGCCACGCAGTCATTATGAAAGAAATACGAATATCAATTCATCCTGCTGCTGTTGTCAGTGTATTTTGCACTCAAATAGCAGCATCGCTCCTTCAAGATCCTCACGGCAGTGTCTGCAGGCTGATAATGCCCCTTTTACAGCTGGAGAAAGCCAGGCACAGAGCAGTGCCGTGAAACCCCAGGGTGGTAGAAGAGTCCTACCCTCCAGCCTCGCTGGACCACGGAGCCCAAATTCAAAGTGTTTTAGTAAGAGAGCCAGGCACAGATCTCATAAGACCTGACTCATTTCCCTTACTCTGATCATGCTGTTCTCTACATCAAAGAACTAGATTCTTTTAAGTATTTACCCATCTGCGTGTCTGTTGCTATGACTGCTGGTGTTTAACTGAAAAGGTGAGGGATTTAGATAGGAAATCATCCCCAGCTCTGCTTCGGAAGGAAGATTATCACTGTTCAGTTATTATAGTAGCAGGGCTGAATGCCACAGGAGTGAATGGCATGACTGAAGCCCACCACGCATTGTCTAACAGATTTCACCCAGGGCGAGTTAAATAAGGAGCCACCTGCAGGGGCATTGTTTTCTTGATACCTTGGAGGCAGTTTGAAGCGTGTAAACGTGCAAGTGAAAAGTTACAGTCCTTGCAACGAGCACAGGTGAGGAGGACTTGTGTGTACATGTATTACTACAGCTTACATTGAATTGTAGCTAACGCTGAAGAGCTTCTCTCTGCCTGCACGGTTGGGAGAGCCGGGGGAAGGAGGCCCATGAAATCCAAATTCCTTTCTTTGCTAGGAAACTATCTGCAGGATGTAAAACCACTCAGACACATTTGATCTTCTTTACTGCAGCGCACATAAAAGCAGCATCTTACAATGGGAAAAGAGCTCAGGTCTGAAAGTCTGGTCTTGTTTACACTCCCACTTCCAATGAGGAATGAGTTAATGCAATGTAGAAAGCATGGTACAGATACCTAATTCCCCCATTCACTCATCTTTGCCAAGTTCTTTGCCCATCTGTGAAACAGATTAAACTTTTGTACTGCAGCAAGCAGAGAGCCCAGCTGAGATGAAGCACGCTATTTGCTCAGGCCTGCACAGATACGCACATTCAGAGGTCACCTACATCAGCTTCGCTAGGTGTGTACTTCAGAGAAGATTTAGCTAAACCCGTTCCGAAGGCAGTGCAGGCATTAATAAAGGTTGTTTGTGCTGACTGAGGCCTTCTGTATTTAAGGAACACCGAAGTTTAATTTAAATCCATCTTTAAGGAAGCGAAGGGAGGAAGCTATCCCAGATTTACTGTATGGCAAAAGCAGCATCTACGGCATAAGACGTTAAAGATCTACACTCCAGCGCCTCAGGGGTTGGTTGGTGCAGCCGTATCTGATAAGGGCTCGCATGGGAAGTTAGTGCAGAGTAGCTGGTGTGCTATAAACTCACAGCCTAGTCTACTGCACAAATAACTCTGCCACATAGACAGACCTAAGAGGCAGTCCTGGCCTGATTGTTTCCACTTTCCTGCCTCACCGGGAAATGCCAGAATTAATTAAGAACATTTGTAAAGTGTTCTATACTGCTAAATTGCTACTTAGACAGAAACTAAACCCTGATCCAGCTTCCTGACATTTTCTCTGCTGTTTTACAAACTCGGAAGACTTTATGCAGGAGACTGTTGCTGCGAGATACGAATGCCAATCCATCCTGTCAGTCAGTATGATAACTCTGACAGTACAGCAGCATCTCAGGTGATGCCAACTTTCCTCCACTCCAGAACTTCCTGAGGAGCTGAACAGAAAAAACAGCAGGGAAACCACCTTTTAGAAGAACAACGTTATTTTTTTAGAAGACTGAGGTCTCAGACTCAAAAATTTTGTCATTGATAACTTGCTTAAAAGCACCTCTGGCAGCATCTTCATCAAAACGGCTAATAGCATTGTATAAAAACGTTTCATACAATTAGTCCTTTTGTACAAACAAGATATAGCAGGTTACAGGCAGAGCTGGGATTACAATCACAGCAGTGCTGAACTGCCAGGCTCTCTCACTTTTGCCAGGGGACCACACTGGCTCCAGCAGAGACATGAAGGGCATCGAACGAACCTGTTTAAGTGTAAGTACAAGCGTGCTCTGTACTCACCACCCTGGCGGCTCTCTCTTGAGATTCACATTTCCGACAGAACCAGGGTCCGGTAGGAACCTGGACAATTCCATAGCAAGCTGGAAGAAAAGCAAAGAGAGTTCATCAGACCATCTTTAAACCGATCGTTTAATTTCTCAGGTGTATATAAAAGTTTGCCAGAGCTGTTATCAGTCAGATACGGGCGACAAAACCAAAAATTACATCTATGCAACATTTTATTCCCCTCTCTAGTTTCCACCGCCAGCAACAGCAGACTGCCTTTTGCAACAGGTCTGGTGTTACACGTTTATTCCAGTTTTCAAATAAGCTCATGCCCAGTATGAAAAATTCCTATGAAAATATGGCCTAAGTGGGAATCGAGTGCTTCGTAAACTGTGCCTAATTCTGGTCTAGCGAACACAAATGGAACAATTTCTTACCCCTTAACTTTTCAAGTGTCACTAGGGATCTAAATATAAAATTATGAAATGAATGGCTATGAAGCACCTTAACCATAGAAAGGACTAAGATAAAATCTCAGCATCATGAAGGAAATCGTCGCAGTGAGAATTCAGACAGACACCAAGCGAAACTCCCGTTTCTTCTGCACACCCTCAAGTCCGTAAGTCACGCCCAGCGGCAGTCTTTTGCAGCATCCTTCCAAGATCACTGAATTCAGGCTTTTTAGGACTACTCCTGGGAACAGGTTCTGCACCAACGCAAATGTCCAGCTGATAACCCGACAAAGCTGCTGGTTTTGCAAAGCTATACCATGTGTCCCTCTTGCTTTCTACATCACTCTCGATGCTCTCGGGGTCTCTCTCTGCAAGCTGCAGCTCCCATTTCTTTAAAACTAGCTCCCTTCCGTGACTTGAATGTTGCTCGAAGACTGTTCACCTTCTTTGGCGATCTTCACCATCTAACCATCCAAGGATGGTCTTTGTGAGTCCCAAAGGAAGCGTTTCTGACCCTGAAAGGGCTCTTAGCCACCAGGAAGGTGGGTTCAAAGCAACAGAGGCTGGTAAAGATAGCGGCAAGAAGTAAGGCTATGCATCTCAGATGAGGGTGTAGAAGTCTCCTAGGAAAGACAAATTGTATCCTCCTTATTCCACCTTCAAATGCAAACTGGCGGTTGGAATGGAATCCCAGTCACTTGAGACATTTGAAACTAGGTTGGACAAAGCATCTGAAAATATCCTGCTGGAAGCAATCCTGCGATGTTCCCTGGGGGATGGACCAGACACGACCTGCAGTAGGTTCTCTCCATCTCTCTAATGTCTATTATTCCACATCGGCCAGGAAAACGAATGCAATTGTAGAGTTAAACCAAAAGAGCTGACTGCAAGATGAGCCAAGGCATACACATAAGAAAATAGAAACTACATGAAAGCAATGACAGAGGAGCCTGCCTTGGGTCCATCTTTAGCAGTGGGCTTAAGGCCAAAAGCAAGCACTCAGCTGGAGCCAGCACAAGCTTCTGTGCCCACTGCTTCAAAAAGGAAGACAACAAGGAAGAAAACAAGGAAAAATGCAGAACATAAGTAAGGCGGAATTGAAAATACGGTTTGTAAACGTTCCTGACTATCTTCTTATAGTCTAAATTTGCCATCAGATGTTTTTGTTAACATGCTGAATTTCTTACTGGAAGGGTAACATTTCTATCTAAGCATCGTCACAGAAATGGTACTGATATTTTTAAGAATCAGCCCTAATGTGTAGCTGTACCATACCTTTCGAAAAAATACAGGGTTCTCTAACTGCACAATCATTTCAAAAGGTAATTTTGGTTTTGCAGATATTCAAGTAGTACAAAGAGATACCAAACCCAGTGTGTGACTGCATGGAATGAGACCAGATGACCCAGATGACCCTCTACAGTGGTTTGTTTCTATTTAAGAAATAAAAGCCCGCCAAAAGACTACACTACTGCTAGCTTTATAAGCAGGCTTTAAACAGAGGGTTGAAGAACATCCACTACACACTGCTACACTCCTTATGAATTATTGTATCCTGAAGGACTCTTAGAAGACCTAAACAGACAGTTCTGTTTCCGAACACACAAGCGGTGCCCTCTCCGAGACTTTTCTAACGTGCTCCAACTCTACCGAAACAACGCTACGCGCCCGCTTCCCCGCTGCTGCAGCGAACAGCAAACATATCCAGTCTCCGTACCTGGGCAGGCCTAGAAACAGGCACCCTAAAAGAATAAAAGCCTTGTCCATTTGAAACTGTTCTTGCCAGCAAACAAAAGTGTTTATATTAATCTCGGGAGCGGGCATCAGGATGCCAATGCCCTTTACCTCCCTCCAAAAAAGAGCGCGATGAAGAAACCCTATTCTCTGGCACGCGGTTTGATAAGTAACGGGAAGAACGGAAGACTTACACCAGGAAAATTAAAGCAGAAAGAAGCGTCCCTCCAGAGAGACCCTGACACGCTGCCGGGTCGCTCAGCCCAGAGAGGCTGCCTGATGACAGGAGACACCCAAGCATCGCTTCCGAATCAAGAGAAATCCCCCGCGAGTTTTGCTTCCTCCTTTTAACTCCCCTCCAGTCACCTGGTTGTAAGCCACTTCTTACTAAAGCCTTGAGCGCGGACGCACCAAACACATGAAAAGCTAAAGAAAGCCCAACCTACAGACCCAGAGACCTGCGCCTGACAGGCGGGCAGAGGCAGAGCAGGACACATTCGCAGCTGGAGACAGGAGCGTGCATCAAGACACCGAGGGAGAGGTTGTACAGGAAGAGGCTGGAGATGTGCTGCTAGATGGATAGGATAATAATAGATGGAAAAACAGACATGCCAGATGAGACCAGAAACCTTCGTGTTATTCAAAACAAACCAACCAGGATAATCACCCTGCCTTTCTGCTGGATTTGAGCGAAAGCAAATACATAAATTTTATATTTTTTTTAATTTATTTTTTTTTTGTGCGTGTGTTCGGAGACCGGAGGACAAACTTTCCAGTCCGATACCGTGTGTTAGGGGCGTGCTCCAAGTCATTTAAAATGCAAATAGCCCCTATCTCGGGGAGGAGAAGGGCTCTGCCTTCCTCCCTGTCCTTGCAGGAGGCAGCTCCGGGCCCTGCGGCCGACCCCGGGGG